>JAQQZR010000002.1:18950989-18965111 GCA_030068235.1 Notoglanidium macrostoma
ATAATAATAATAATAATAATAATAATAATAATAATAAGAAGAAGAAGAAGAAGAAGAAGAAGAAGAAGAAGAAGAAGTAGAATGACGATAATAAATCGCAATAATTAATACTGTTAATATTTAATAAATGTATTTTTTTTATCTGCACGTTTGCTATGAATCGATCACAGAATCATCTATGAATCATCCACTCATACTGTTATTCTTCATAGTAATGTTGCTCTCGGTTGTGATTGGTACAGACAAAACAGAGCCAACCAATCAGAGCTCGGAAAAAAACTCCACCAATCGCGTTAGCGGATGTTGCTCCGTGGTTTCTTCTCCTCATTGCCGGGTACACGTGTCTGCTGTAGAGGTACGTTTTCACCCGATATTCCCAAATAAGCTTAAAATCGAAACATATACTTTATTTACAATATATCATGGGCTACTAGGCTGTTTAAGTATATCCTTCATTTTCTTTAATATATTGATTTACAGCAAATTGTGTACGTGTAAATGATTGCTGGCCATGACAGTTAACCACTAGCTGAAAATGAACCATTATTAATTGTTCTGGAGTACAAAACAGTGTAAATGAGAAAATAGCCGGTTGTATCCTAGCGGACCTATCCAGTTTTGCTTATTTTTGCATAGCCGTAATGTTAAGATCTTTATTCTTATGTTTTACACTGTTAGCTACGTTAGTTAATATCAAAAGGATCTCAAAACTCTTAACTCAGTGTTAGATAAAATTCTAGCGATAATCTTATAAGTTATTTTCATTAAAGTGTTCATTGCCACATGAAAAATTCCCACGTATCATTGTCTTGTACTGTAATTCATTTTTATCACAGGTGTAGCTAAGCTGGAAGTGTCAACATTAGGATCTCTCAGTAACAACATGGCTGCCCACAATGTGTGTGGTCTCAACATGGAGTCCTCTACTCTCTGCTCCGTATTAACAAAAACTTCCAGACGACGAAAAGCGAAGAAGAAAAACAAGAGTTGCTCTATGGAATGCCAGAAAATGCACCAGGCACTCAAACGAAAGCAGAGTGAAGAGCTGGAGCATGGATCCTCAGACTCTCCATTGGAAAGTACACAGCCTTGGAGGGGCAAAAGGACCAAAACACTCGGTAATACAAATGAGTCACAATTTGCAGGTTCACTGAGTGACGCCTGGGAAGCAGACAGTGGTTTCTCATCAGAGATCAGTCCTGCCACCAGCGGCCGGAGTTCTCCCTGTGTTGGGGTTCAGCCCTCCATGCTGCTGGCCATGGACTGTGAGATGGTTGGGACAGGCCCGAATGGACAATTTAGTGAACTTGCTCGCTGTAGTCTGTTAAATTACTCTGGAACTGTCATCTATGACAAGTATGTCCTCCCTTGTCAGCCTGTCACAGACTACCGGACACAGTGGAGTGGCATTAGAAAGGAGCACTTGATAAAGGCTTTGCCCTATGAAGACGCGAGAAACGAGGTACAACCTTAATTTAAGCTTTGTAGATTAGATGACTATCACTGCAATGTTCTTGAAATTACCTTTTGTTATGTTTGGTTTTTAATTAGGCAGTGCTTTTTGTTTTAATTATTAATCAGCAATACTAACTAAAATATAATCTCTGTGTCTCAGATTTTGCAGCTCATTAAAGGGAAGGTAATAATCGGTCATGCTCTGTGTCATGACTTTGCGGTCCTGGGAATTAGCATACCGCATCACATGGTTAGGGACACTTCCTGTTCTCATCTGTTGCGACAGCGCTATGGTGCTTCTAAGGGATGCATATCTCTGAGGAAACTGACCAGGAAACTTCTCAACAGGAACATACAGGTATAATTTATTAGTCTTAGACAATCAACAGCAATTATATTATGTTCTGTGAAGACTGACCCTTTCCATTCCCCTCTCTAAATTTGGTCTCACATGTTCACATTTGTTATAGTGATTTGGTTTTGTTTGAAATTTGCTGTTATGTTTTTGGTTTGTTAATGTGTTTTGCACTTCAGGCCCATTTTACTTTTCACAAAAATTTAATTCATGAATGCAATTGCTGCATGCAAATATAAGCATGAGGTTGTTCCTTTACATGGTTACACTTATGGCATTTCTTGTTCAATTAGGCTGACGGCACTGGTCATAGCTCTGTGGAAGACTCTCTTGCTGCTTTGGACCTCTACAAGCTGGTAGAAGAAGAGTGGGAAAAATCTCTTCAGCCTTCTGTCCAATATCCCGATCCAGTCACTGACTCCGCATCCTCTCTGGAGCACTACATGCAGGATGAATACTGGCCTGATAGTTTAACCGACCGCAATGAGTCAGAACAATATGGCATAGAAACTTGGACTGAAACCTCAATGAACTTGCATCAGTCTACTGTGTGGACAGAATTTCCTGTTGATGAATCTATGAGACCTTGGGTTGTTTGAGTGAAAGCGCTATGGCCAACCTTAATACATGTGTAAACACTTTAATGACAGTTTGTGAGGCAATTAACCATTTTAAATGTCCAAAACGAGCAATTTGCTTCAAATTCTTTGTTGATCTTCACAATTATCATTGTTCTTGGCTGTAATCAAACTGTCTGGTTAATATTAGAGGCCATTTGCTGTTCACTGCATTTCCTTACACATCAGCTTAAACACCATACACACCTTTATACTCAAGAAACCTTAGGTTGGTTTAATGTACTTAGTATTATTGGAACTCCTGTGGCTAAAGCAAGGAATAACCGCATTTGCTTTAGTTATAAAATTTCTTACAATCACTTGAAACTACATTCCACAAACTAGGTGTACTTGTTCTTATATGAAATCACAGATTACTGTGATTTTTATATAAAGGCATGATGTAACTCATGCTCAGAAAAGATTTCAGAAAGTAACTGCAACATGAATCAGTGAATATTTATATAATTTATATTATATAAATTTCTAAGTAATTGTGCAAAAACATTAACTGGTTTATTAAATATTGCATTGTATCTTACTTGATTTTTTTTGTCTTAATCATTTCTCTTTATCATACAACAAAACTAAGGTGTTGATTACTTCAAGTGTTATAAATAAATTATGTAAATATAGTTTTATATTAAGAAAAAAATTAACAATAACAGTACATATTTTAAGTAAGTTATTTTAGGGTATTTTAAGGTATTTTATGTAAGCTATGCTTTAAGAATTGTTTTATTTGTCGACAACACGTACACACATTAGCATTAAATCATGGTGTGACTCAAGGCTTGAGAGGTTTTTTTGTCTTCCTTGAGAGGAATTTTTGCTCATGTAGGTTTTACATAATTAAACCCTTCATAATTAATCCTGAAGGGTAGGTGGTGTTGAAAGAAACTAATCAGGATTGGTATTATAAAGAGGTTACATGCTGTGGCTAGACATGAAGCAGAGTTACTGATATCACCACTGTTACCAAGTGGATTCTTTTCCAAGCGCAGCATGTCCTGAAGAGTTAAAAAAAAAAAAAACAAGTATTAATTTTATTCATTTATATATAATGTTGTGGAACTTGTGATGCAAGTTAGTTCCTGTTTATCACTTGTGTCATAAAAGCTATAAACAGATGTTCCTTTACCAAAACGAAGCTTGCCATGTTACCAAGAGAAAGCAGCAGTCCTTGTTGGAAAGTTTACAGATTCCTAGAAAGTGCTGATGCTGGAGATTTCTTCCTGAAATGATTTATTTTTCATTTCAACATTTCCTCACAGACAACCTTACCATGACTATTCTTAAACATAATTGTTAGTTTTTTCTACGTGTGTGAGTTGTACGAGATGTTATTGTAGACATGATAACCTATTAGAAAAAGCTCATTAAAGGTCCAGTATGTAGGATTCCACCAACTGAATGCCCTTCCCATACCCCTCCCTTTTCAGGCGTGTATTAGAATGTACAATGGCTGTCAGGAACCTGTAGCGTACTTCCAAGTACTTACATTCACACTCTGTTGCTTTTTCTGTGCTGAATAATAAGTGTCATCCTCCACTGTTCAAAATTTGGGTTCTCAAACTTGTTAGCCAGCACCAGCAAATGCTGATTCCTATTCTTTCTTCTTCCTTGGTTTCCTTTCTTTTTCTTTGTTGTCCTTCAGGTGCTTATTTCTGGATTCATGCATCCCTTGCAAAAACAGGGAAGGTTCTCTCTAGAGGTTTGTCCATTCGGGGATTCTGAGGTGGTGCAACATGGCAGCTATGTAAAGGTGGACTTGCATCCTATGCAGATATAAAGGGCTCATTCTATGGAACCACAATGATTCATAGTTACAATTAATTATACACTTGAAAACATACCTATGAATTACTTAAGTAGATTATAGAACATATACTCCATTTCTGCTAATAGATACCCTCAAAATCCTACATAGTGGACCTTTAATATATACTTTGCAGATGGAACTACTTTCCAAACCATCCTGTTATAGAAAATTACTCAACATATTCTGGCCAGTCAAAATTGAGCATTCAACAGTACTTTGAATAAATATATTTGTTGGTTTCCTGAAACAATACTGTTAGGTTTTATTATGTAAAGAGATGTCATGCTTTATTGTTTCTTTATAATTCTGTATAATTACAGTTGTAATGGCCACTTATTGGACCCTGTCATAAATTGCCTTCCTTGAGAGCTTCTGGCTGAAACTTGACTAAAACTAAATGATTAAAGGTAAATTGGTAAAATGCTAACATTATCAAAATCCCAATATTAACAGGACAAACAAATGCTAAAGCAAGGGAAAGTGAGATGGAATAAACCACACATCAGATATGTAACTGTAGTAGTTACAGTAACTCCACTTCAGGATTTAATCACCCATGAAATGCTCTAATTTAGTTCTCATTCCCCTTTGTGCCACAAGCTGGATGTTGGATGTTTTGTAGTCTTGAGCTGAGCTCTAAAGGACTTACGACATAACCCCTGATTGTTACGCTTATGTGAAATCCTTTAACCCCTCTACTGCAGTAGAATATATTAAAGCTGGAAATTCTTATGAATCCTGTGATGCATGATGTATGATGTGAAGGATCTGAGTTATAGTTGTTAAAAAGGGTTTCAGTGAAGCAACTTAATTTACAGGATTAAATGCCTTGTATAGGCGCCAATGTACATTAGAACCTGCACAGTACAAGTACACTCTTCCAGTTATTATATGCCCAGTCCAGCAACCTTGGTGCCGAAATGTCCTGCACATGTCCTCCAGTGTTGTGGGCAGCACAGAGACCAGCATTGTCCTGCCAACACCATAGCTTTAGGCACACAGGCCCTCTCTTTGATAGGCTAAATCCTGATTTAAAGGATTACAGCTCCATTCCCTCTTGCATCAGGGGGAAACATGCAGTGACGTAACATGAGAAAGAATGGAATGGATAGTTTTGGCTAGGATAAGCAAAATGCAATCAAGTTTCACTAAAGTTTATGACTGATGTTAGTTATTCTATGATCTGGTCTCTATATACAGCATACACAGACTACATGATCTATAAATGGTATGCATATATAATCAACATTGCAGAAGATAACCATGTATGATTAAATCTCACTGGGGTAGTGGATGGGCACTTGTAATACTCATTAACTGGGAATGATTTTTTATCCTGTATGAAATATAATTGAAGAAAATTCAATTGGGGGAGTTGAGTCAACAGGGTTGAGTCCCATTGTTTTCTTACAGCTCCATTCCATTTCAATGTTCAATCCATTCGTTTCGCATTTTTTCCCTGTATCTGTGTGATTTGGTTTCCTCAAAACTCCCAAAAGCATACTGATAGCTAGATTGGCTTCTTTAGTTTGTCTCTAGATGTGAATGTGTGTTTGTAGTGCCCTGCTATCGACTGACATCCCACTGAGCATTGTCACTCTGACCAGCATAAAATATTTTGTGAAGATGAATGAATGAATGAGTTTCATATTAGCAGGAAAGGACAATATCATCTCAAGCCTCTTTTCTTGAATCTTCAGGTTTTGGTCATTCACATAATGTAATTATGCAACCTGTTCTTTAAACTTATTG
This sequence comes from Notoglanidium macrostoma, assembly GCA_030068235.1. Classification (NCBI taxonomy): domain Eukaryota; kingdom Metazoa; phylum Chordata; class Actinopteri; order Siluriformes; family Auchenoglanididae; genus Notoglanidium; species Notoglanidium macrostoma. Next base: position 18,956,991 of record JAQQZR010000002.1, read on the forward strand.
GTCTTTATTATCTATTAAACTGTTGGTCACTCATTCTTTTTTTCTCCAATTATTTTTGTTCTAATTAATGAAAAATCTGCTCCATGTAATCCTTTGTGGAGGTGTTAATCCAGAGGGAGGGGGTACCTCTACAAATGGTTGAAGACGGCAAAATCTCTCCTCACTACAGTGTTGGTGACGGACCCTTCAGCTGCACACCATCTTATTAGGTAAGTCATGAGAATGATTTGGCCTGGAATAAGCTTTGTGTTTCTATTATAAAGTGTTTAGGTTTTGTGTGCTGGATTTTGCTGCCACATTGCTTTGGAATTGCGTCTAATATCTTGAATAAGATGTTTGTCACTGATGAGTGAGAATCGGATGAGAGTAGGAATATTTGTTTAGGGTCCAACAGGTGGAGAATGATCAGTTTGGTTGTAAGATTTTGTTATTAAATAATAAGCACTGTAAATATTTTGAAGATTTTGATTTTCCGATTGCCTCGGAAAGAAACTTATATTAGAAATGCATCAGGGTGGATAAGTATCAAGGATTTGTTGAGTGAGAAAATTTAATCAGTCTGCATTCATGTCATAAATGCACAGGATACATAAGGATCTTTATATAGATTTGATTTTTTAATGTATACTGAAAAATATTATGGTTAACAGGTACAATAAGAACATTCTTAAGGTACTATCCTGGTACTGCTTCCAGTTTTCTCAAGACTGTGCTGATCTTTTGGATCAATGGCTATTATTGTAAGTACATATGAATTTTTCTGTATTGTTTCTCACTCTCCTTATACAACATACTTAGCACCGCATGGTTAGAGAGAGTGGGTTCAATAAGCTTTAGAAAATAATAGTGCTGAGCATCAGGACTCAACAGTCTCCACTCACATATATAGTATAGTAAAGTATAGTATAGTATAGTATAGTATAGTATAGTAAGCAAATATATTATAATAGGAATATATTATATAAATATATTCCTAGCTCTGAATATGTGGTTGTGTCTGCTAGCTGTGATCTCCAAGAATAGTGTTCATTTTTTTAAACCAGGAATTCATGTTAGCCAGCTTAGTGTTTCCTCACAGTTGCACTCATTATTTGGACCTGCTCCAGGAGAACAAGGGCTTTGGATTAATGTGTTTTTCAGAGCTGGTGTCTTTGTGCAGGGTGGAACTTTCCGCATGGTGTCAGAGGAAGAGCAGACGCTCAGGGCCAAACTGGAGCGTCTAACAGTCAAAGACCATGGGCCAGTATTTGGACCTTGTGCCAAGCTTCCAGACCATACTGTACAGAAGGTGTGTTTACAGACCCAAGACAGTGATTAAACTACTGCTGCCAGTATCAATAAGAGATATTATCCTCCTGAGTTCTTGGGAAAAAATCTCCCAAATATTTTTTTCATAACTTTCCCCACTGTTTTGAAGGCAATGACCCCACCCCGTGGTATCGTTTAAAAGTCCTAAATGTCCTCTTTAATGGAACCAAGTTCAGTAACTTGCATGGTGTGAGAGATAAAGAAGTTTATAAATGTCATATAGAGAGAACAAAATTGAACTGCTGGAACTCAGGAGGATACATCCATCATCTATTTTACTATTTCTATTTATTTCCATTGCAGCTGTTGTATTATATAACACTGTGATATTTACTGGTCATTGTAGGCTAAAGATGAGCTGAACGAGACAGAGGGAAAAAAAGTGTCTGCGGTGAAAGAATTGAAGGACATCATTAAAGAGAAGGCGGATGGCGGAGATGACCTGGCCAAAGCAGTGCAGGAAATGTTCATTGAGAAACCTGATAGCATGCTTGTTAGGTTTATTCGGGCCAGAAAGTATGATGTAAACAGGGCTTTTGAGCTCACGAAGGGTGAGAAGACAATCCTAACAGGCCATAACAGTCACAAACCTCTGTAGTCAGCAATGTACAGTGTCTAAAGGTGTTTATGTAGTTAGCAATGGTCACCAATAGTATACTGTGCTACTCGAATGTACTTCCCGTTCACATTGCTAAATACAACTGTTGCTTTGCTTTAGGTTACGTGCGCTTCAGACGAGATTACCCTGAGCTCTTTGAGAATTTAAGCTCAGAAGCAGTACGCAGCACCATTGAAGCCGGTTACCCAGGGATCCTCTCTAGCAGAGACAAACATGGCCGTGTAGTTCTGCTCTTCAACATTGAGAACTGGGACTATGAAGAGATCACCTTTGATGAGGTGAGAATTATCTTGTAAGTTTCTCACTTTTAGGAAATGGGGTGAGTATTAAAATGACTCCACTTAAATGTTGTACATTTACTGTCATCTTTTTCAGGCTTTATTATTGTTATGAATGCATTAAATACATATAAAACTACAGTTCTTTACTGTAGATCATCAGAGCTTACTGTGTGATCCTGGAGAAGTTGCTGGAGAATGAAGAGACTCAGATCAATGGCTTCTGCATCATAGAGAACTTTAAAGGCTTCACTATGCAACAGGCTTCCAGTATCAAGCCTACAGAACTGAAGAAAATGGTAGACATGTTGCAGGTAATTTCCAGAACATGCCACATATTGTATTTAGAAATTTCAGAAATTAGTACTTAAAATATTGTATATCCTTTTTTTTATAAAACATATACACATACCTCATTGCTCTACCTTTTTCTGTTAAAGGAAAAATCCACCCTGGATGACTTGCATATTAATTGTCAAAAGCATCCAAGACTTCATTTGTAATGGAAAAAATTACTTTGTTTCTTCTTTCATTGGCATGTTGGCGTACTTTCACTTAGGTTAATGGTTTTCAACATTACCCACAATGCTGTTCAAATACCTGCTGATAGTGGCGCCAGTGGGATTTAGCCTTTGCTTCATCAATAACTGAAGAGACTGATGTATTGGTGCTTCAGTTCTTTTTCACTTTAGTTCTGACCAGCTCTCTCACCTTATCATCTGTACACTCCGGTCAAACATCCAGCCATCCATCCATCCATTATCTATACCGCTTTATCCATCTGGGAACCTGGAGCCAATCCCAGCATCATCGGGCGAGAGGTGGGGTACACCCTGGGCAGGTCGCCAGTCCACCACAGGGCCAACACAGACAAACAACCACACATGCTCGCATTCACACCTATGGGCAATTTTAGAGTAGCCAGTTGACCTAATCCGCATGTCTTTGGACTGTGGGAGGAAACCGGAGCACCCAGAGGAAACCCACGCACGCATGCACGGGTAGACCATGCAAACTCCACACAAAAAGGCACCCTGGATGACCCAGGGATCGAACCCAGGACCTTCTTGCCATGAGACGACAGTGCTAACCACCACACCACCGTGCCGCCCCTGCTCAAACAGATCATGTTCCAATGCCTCAACTTTTTGCTGTCATATTTCTGGAGCTTTGAGTCTAATGTTTGCCTATCTATCTCAGGGCTAACACAGAGAAACAACCATTTACACTCATTCACATTCACATTCAATAGGCAATTCAGAGTAGCCAGTTAACCTAATCTATAGATTTTTGGACCGGGTAAGAAAACAGGCAGGCACAGGAATGTGCAACCCCCGCACAGAAAGGCCCCAGTCCGTCACAAGGTTCGAACTCAGAACCATCTTGCTATGAGGCAACAAAGCTTACTACTGCACAACCATGTTGCCTGTAGGTTTTTAAAAAATATAAATATATTTAATGTGTTCCAGGGTGGAGTTTTCCATTAAATCAAGACTGAGATTATGTTTGGATTAGGAAGATTAGGAGATCATGATTTCATCATCATCCAATTTTCAGAATTCTAATCTCTTCCCTTGGCCAGGACTCTTTTCCTGCTCGCTTTAAAGCAGTGCACTTCATCCACCAGCCCTGGTATTTCACTACCACCTATAATGTGGTCAAACCATTGTTGAAGAGCAAACTCCTGGAGAGGGTGAGCGCCTGAAGATCTCAACAAAAGTGCTCCTTTTAGTATAATAACTCTGTTAGGATTGCATTGGAAAGGACAGCTGAGTCTGACTGAGCATTTTGCCTGTTTTATGTGTCTGAAGGTGTTTGTCCATGGAGATGAACTGGAGAGTTATTACAAGGAGTTTGAAGCTGAAACCCTACCAGCAGAGTTTGAAGGGAAGGGTCCCAACTATGACGGCAAGGCAATAGCAGCAAAACTTTTTGACTGAAAAATACAACTGTCATGAAATACTGTAGTCATTTTGTATGTTTTAGCATTATAGCACTGTATAACTGTATGACATACAGTTGTGGCAGAAAAGTATCTGATTACATAAAATGTGATGTGTTCATGACTGTTAAAATAATTGGCCTGAGGGAATGAGGTAATTATGGAGTATCTGTGCTGAGAAGTTGCATCATTTAAAAGTAAGGACAAGAAATTCATTTAAAAATTGTTTACTTTGCATGAACATTTTAACAATATATTTGTTTACCTGGTGTACACATCATTATTAAGTTTGTTTCATAGCATAATAAGATTTTAACAGTTCAAACTGCAAGAATATGTCAGAGTCAGATATATTTGCATCAAGATCTATGTATCAGTGTGAAGGACTTGGGATGGTCAAAGATGCTTGATGCATTTATCTATCCACTTAGTTTGATTTATCGCTGAATGATGTAGAAAGTAATGAAATTCAAGAAAAAAAAAACCTTTACTGTCATATGGTACTTTTTGAACTGTTTTTCTGGGTTTTAAATCCACTGTAAGTAACAAAATGTACATCAGTACAAATATTGACCTTGTTCTATTATCCACTTATGAGACACTTTAATCCACATTTACTTCTTGCTCTGTGCAAAGAATAAAACACAAGAAGGCATGCTGTTATAGGAAAATAATCAACAATGGGGCAGTGTGATGATATAGATTTACTGTTACAATCACAAAGTTAATTATTTTTCTGTAAAACCATGTCCTGGTTCTACAGTTCTACACTGGTTTGGTTCCACTTATACTACAGCAATTTGCCAAGAATAACTATGTTTTATTTATTAAAGAATGACAGGTTTTATTATCCATTTATAGCTACATTTAATGTTGTTAGAATAAGTTTGTTTCTGTTATATACTACATTACAGCAAAAATTCAACAGCACTGTAGCATTTTAAGTGAAATCCTTTTCATTCAGCCGCAGCCACCAGAGGGTGACACCATCCCACACAGGAAAGCATGTAAACTGCATTTTATCACCATGAGATCCATATTGCCATATCAGAATCAGTTTCTCATTACAAGCCAGCAAATAGTGACCATAGCAATCTGCTAAATGTGTAAGACAACATGATAAACTAGTGGCCAGGGAGCAAAGACAAATCCTCCTTCTGCTGAAAGTGTCCATTTTTTTTTACTTCAAGTCACGTGTAAGTGTTTCCATCTTATTAACAAAATGAAGGATGCAATTTATTTTTAATGCATGTCCGTTTCTGATCATTTACAGACTTTTGCTCACTTCAGTACCAGAAACAAGCTCTATTGTATAGTTGTGGTGAGGGAGCAAATATTGTATAGAAATTCTGTTGGTTACAGAGATATGTGCCTCCATGAGACTGTTTCTTCCTTTGTCAGTATACACTCAGACAAGTGAGTCAGCCAGTGAATGCATTATAGTTACACTTATAAGTGAAAAGAAGAGCATGCTTGCTATGGGCTTGTGCCATTGCTAAGCTTTGTCTTTGAGTTCTGTACAGTCCATGGCTTGGTGGTACTGTAGGTGTTCCTTTTTCCTCTGGCAGATGGCATTAGCATAGCTGATGATGACTTTGTCCATCCAAGTAAGAGGCTGAGGGAAGAGCATGGTGCCTTCAAAGAAGCCCATGTGCCCTCCATGCTGCGTCAGCACAAAGATTATGTTCTCTTTTTGTTCTATGGGGAGCAAAAGTGGTTTAGCATTGCCATGTACATGCCAAATACTACATAAATACAGTTTATCCTAGACCTCAAAGTCCTTCCTGTCTTTCAGTTTGCTGACAGAAACCCATTAAGGCTCCATTCAAGCCACATGATCTCTTTCTAGTCAAAACAAGGACTGCTCTGAGTGTCACAACTATCCACTACACAGGATGGAAGGAGGTGGGTGTGTGATTACAGAGCCATATGGAGCCCCTGACGAAAGGCTTGGTGAATGAGAGATGAGAGCCGCACCATGACAGTTGGCCCTGCGGTGAAAAACACACACTCTTTAACTTCCTGTCATCTCTCCACACTCAGTCTGCACCAAGCAGAGTATTAAATCTAAAAAGCTACACTCTGGAGAAAAGACTCATGTGAATCCATCAACACCTGCTGCTCTCTCTTCTCTGTAAAGGAAATATTCCATGATTTCCAATCCTAAAATCTATCTAAGGAACCATAATTTGAACACATTTCCAGTACACAAAACACCAAAACATTTACTCAAAACTAACTTATAATAAAATCTAAATGTGTCAATAAATGTTTACATAAGAACTCATTTTTGTAGAATGCTTTCATGAATTCTTCAGTCGAACTTATTTGTGAATTAAGCTCTAAATTAGCACCTGTGCTGCTCTAAAAGTAATCAGAGGAGCTCTGTTTATGTATATGACATAGTACACTATGAATTTTATTTTACAGATAAAGAGGCCTGTCTGCAAAAAGATACCTGTTTTCAGGAAATAAGAAAGTACATGATGTCCATTAAAATGATAATTATTCCACCCACAATAAATAGTTTTGGTCTCCCTGTGGGACATGCAGAGAGGACATAATCTGATCTCACTGCACTCTACATCTGCACTGACTGATAAGATCTGGTGTGAAGAAGGGAAGTACGTGGTGCGTACCATCTAATAAATAATCACACAGGGGCAAATGGATCGCATGGCCCTGAAAAATTCAGCACCAGCATCTGAACACAGAGCTGACGTAATACACACAGTTTACAGTCTCAGTTTGGAGACTAGGTTTCTCTAATGGAGTAGAGGGAAAAAAGGGCAGCCATACACTATTAAAACTGCTACAAACCTAACTAAAATTAATATTCTGTGCTTTTGGAATTAGCCTTAACAACTAGAGCACTTTTTCCTTTAATGGATTTTGTCATCGGAATATATATAATCCTTGTTAAAAAGGACATTATTTATTTTTTAATATACATGTTATAGGAGACACATAAACTTTTTCTTATTAATTAATACATTTATGGAAGCGTTACCTGCTAGGATGTGAGGTATGGTCAAAAGAGACTCATGAACAAGAGGGTCATCTGATGAATTAATCATGAGAAGAGGAACATTAACCTGACAGGTGCAAGATAAATTACATAAGCATTATTGTTGTGCCATTTAAATTACTTGCAATAATGTTGAGTACAAATGCTATGATCTCTGTTTAATAATACATCTTACTTACATTTTGAACGTAACGTACACAGCTTTCCTTTTTATAGAATTCTTTTAAAGAATTATGACCATGGAACTTTCTGAGGAAAAATAAGAAGATGGATAGTAGCGTACACAACATGAAGGAGGTACACAATGGCACGGTCAAAGCAATCAAAGCCTTTAGCAGATTCTCTTGACATGACATGAACGGATCATGAATATGCCACAAACGTTAGCAAAGGAGTTTTCCTTGTTCCTAATGCTTTAGTAAATCGTCCCCTTACTGTAAAGTTGCTCTTGCAGAAGACTAACTTCAAATATTCTTTACAGCTACAACTGACATAAACACACAAGACACAAAGGACACCAATTCATTCAAACACTTATTGAAAAAAAAAAAGATTTGTAATTAAATTGGCTTTAATCAAATTGTACCTCATAATGCAATCATCAATCTGTGTAAGAGATGTGGCCATGTAGAGACACCTTAAATCTCCAATGTCCAGTTTGCCAGACTGTGGTCCAAACAAGCTTTTTCTGCAAATGAACACATTACTGTTACTTCTGTGCATGCTTATAATAATATTCAGTGTCTAGACTAGTAGGTGACACGGTGGTGCAGTGGTTAGCACTGTCACCTCACAGCAAGAAGGTCCTGGGTTCAATCCCTGGGTCACCCAGGGTGCCTTTCTGTGCGGCATTTGCATGTTCTCCCCACGCATGTGTGGGTTTCCTCCAGGTGCTCCGGTTTCCTCCCACAGTCCAAAGACATGCAGATTAGGTCAACTGGCTACT
>JAQQZR010000002.1:18971970-18995152 GCA_030068235.1 Notoglanidium macrostoma
TTATTATTATTATTATTATTATTATTATTATTATTATTATATTATTATTATTATTATTATTATTATTATTATTATTACATATTTCAATTAGTTTGACTGTTTTGTTTACAGGATCATAGTTTAACTGCATGCATAGTGCTGCCGTAGCGTCACAGAGCTATTTTTCGACTGGTCACGCCCACGTGGGCGTGGTTACAATTTTAGAACAAGGCGTGATTGGCTGAAAGGACAAGCACACGTGCGGAGCACAAATATCGCGGCCTGCCCCCTCGCGCTTTTTAATCTGGAGCGCAGGCGTAACGATACTCAGCTTCACGTCGACACGCAAAACGACACGCAGGAGAGTTGAGAGGGACTGCAAACAGAACCATGAGAACTTACCCAACCTTCTCACTTTCTTTTGTACTTTTTGCCGCTTGCTCTCTTTTTGTTTCTGTCTCTGCGGTGAGAGGTAAGTGTTTTTTTCCGTTTGGAATTATTAGAGAGACTGGGAGAGGTGTAGTAGAAGTGTAGTGTGTAAACAGACTAGAAACACATAGCAGCGTGGTGTGAGTGGGCAGTGTGCATGTTAGGAAAAATCCGCATTCTGTCCTGTTCAACAGTGAGTCAAAACATTAAGTGTGTTTGGGATGCAGTCAGCACGTGGAAGCATCAATGTGTCAACAACTGATATTGGGCAAACATAGAGCTTTATTATACTAGCGTCATTTGCTTTCCTCACTGCACACATTGCCAGAAATATTTTGAGCGGAACAGGAACTTTACTTAAGTAAATAACTTAAGCTGAACAAATCTTCTTTCGTTTTTATTAGGAATACTATAAATCCTTGACCAACCAGTTCTGGCCTCTGGAAAATGGTTCTACATGTATTTGTATGCAATTTGTACTTTTTTTAAGAATTACAGAACTACAGTATCTGTACATGTACAGTGGCTGTCTCTCTAGAATAAAAGTACTTTCTATTATGTGAGCTCATCCATGGACATAGTGTCCCTCACCCAGGGCTTTGCATGTGTGTGGATGTTTTGAATGTTTAGTTTAAGGAATCCACTGTCCTGAATTCCATTGGAGCAGAAATGACCTGGAGGCACGCAGGACCATCACAAGCACTGATATGTAGAAGTCGTGTTTGTTTTGTGTAGGTTCTTATCTAGTCTACTTTATATCCAGTTTTGGGCTGATGAGATTCAGATAGTGATAGAGTTTCAGTTTTGAAACTTATGGAAGAAGTAAATGACTGAACCTGACAAAGCAGATACATTATCTGTTTTCTTTTTAAATAAATGTTTTCTCACTTCCTGTCTTCTATTTATATGAAATAGTTTTTTGGTTTTTGCTTTTTTTCATTTTCATCAGCATCGACTTGGGTCATCCATTTAGAAGGAGTTTCTGTTTCTTGTGGAAGTGCCGTTATGCCTGAGGCTATGGCTTGGCTTAGAATTGTAGGTGTGGTTCAGAGACCAAAACACTGAGTCATTTCTAATGGTGGTGGCCATCAAAACATGCAGGGGAGCTCAGCAAACCCTGGACACTTCCTACCACTAATGACCAGCAGAGCTTGCGTGTACTTCGTGTGTGTGTCCGTCCTACAAGCGTGGGCTGACTCGCCTTGCAGCTTTGGCATTTGTGGCGAGTGCTGGCTCTTACAGCTGCATCTGGGTCTTGACTGAAAAAGTCAAGGTCTTCACTTGATGGTTTCTTTATTTCTTTGCTCTTGCCACTATTCTTCCAATTCTGTTACATTCATGGCATTTAGCAGACACCCAACAGTTGAGGGTTAAGGGCCTTGCCAAGGGACCCAGTAGTGGCAGCTTGGCAGTGCTTGGATTTGAAGTTGCAAGCTTCCAAATGGAAGTCCTATGTTAAGCAGTGAGCAACCACTGCCCACTCTTCATGCTTGTTGTGAGAGAAGTGCCACTAACTTCCATGCTCCTGTGCTGTATGCCATGGCAGACTGTGTGTTTTCCTGTTTGTTTTTTGTGCATGTGTGGTGAAACGAACCCAAACCTCTCCAGTTAGTCCAGAGAGTGAAGTCTAAATATAGACCTAGTGACCATACAGCCTTTTGCTCCTCTCTTTTGCAGCCATTTCAAAACTGTTGCATGGCCTTTGCCGTCTGGCAGAGGGGTCTTGTCCTCGGGGGATAACCTCGTTTGTTCTGATGAATTCACTTCCAACATGAAGTCCATTCAGGCCTTTTTTCCTTCTTGATTAATTTTCTATAGTGCCTAATCAATGTTCCATATTTAGCTTCAGCAACATGGCATTTCTCTTTTGAGCCCCCTCTGTCTCTGTCTCTTGTCCCACTTTCCAATCTGCTGAACTGAATTTTTAAAAACGATTATTCCCATGTTCCAGATGCCTGACAAACTTTGACAGTGTTCTTATTTTGATCCTGTACTAACATGCGTCTTGTTTGTTATTTTTGGTCTAGATAAGGTGGTATGATTATGAACATAATATTTTAACTCCCGTGTATGTGCTGCATTAAGAAGGGTTGGGATCTCTATCTGAAGGTATTCAGCTGCTTTGATGTGTTTATCAGAGCAGATAAATATTTAGTTCAGAAGTTCTAGCTTAAGTTGTAATTCTGCAGTTATCTCCATTGCTCTCGACATGGAAACATCATGCTTGTAGTGTGATGAGCACCATTAGTTTTAGCCAGGCCATTATGGAAGTGTTCTGGTACTGAATCTTGAAGCCAGCTTCTATGTGCTCCGGTGCTTTAAGTTGCTCTGTGAGGTAATGGGCAGTATGTTGTGGCATTTCAGGATCTGTGCATGTGCAGCTAAGTTACTGCACTGTTCAGCACACAGTTCTTTCAACACCAAAGCTGATCCTAAGAATTCAGCAGAATTCTTAGTTGCCAGTGCACTGATATAGGCATAAAGACAACTTAAAAATTGAACAAAAGTCAAATGTAGTATCTTGAGCTGTTTGTGCTACAAAAACAGTTTGATTTCTGATCTGGTTCTTGCTCTTCATAATGTTCAATGTGGCAACGATTCTAGAACCAACTCAAGAGTTGAGGATGGAAACAAGGCCCTCAATCACCACTCGACCATTTTAAGGGTCCATGAAGCCTGAGCAGTTGTTTGGGTCAAACAAAGCCCCGATTATTCCAGCGTAACTTGTTTCTTCACTGCAGACTTCACTGTAGTATGCCTTCCTCTTTCCTGTCTCTACTCTTGGCATGTTGGCAGTTTGTTCGGAAGGGCGTGCTCTTTCATTCCCAATGTGTACAGTGGTTATTCTGCGCTCCACAATCTGTTTTTGTTTTCAACCTGTTTTTAATAAGACAGTTGAAGGTTTTCTGTTGGGCAAAGCATGTGTGATTCTCTCTGCTGGAAAGAGCACTACTGAAGGCTACTTTGCAATTCTGATTCCAATAAAAAGCTTTTCGACATATTCTACATTTATGTATTGTTTTATAGTGAGTGCTTTATCCTGGTCAGTGCCTTGATAAATCCACAACACTGGCCTCTAGGTTGGGATACACCCTGGATGGGATGCAACACACACACATGCATACTCCCACACACATTCTACAAGTGCTCTGTGTCTTTTTATTATGAAACAGCATCAGATACCCTTTTTGTTGGACTGCTGAGAAGAGACCTTTTTGCCCACTGACTGACACACAAATATACAATAGTTGCTCAGGACATTTGTATACTGCAACATGGAACAGCACACTATGGATAAACCTAAAAAAAAGAACAAGGCAAAGGATTGTGCAAATTCTGTCAGCTGTGCTAGCATTACCTAGGAGTTCTCACTCGCAGGCAGTCTAAATATCTGCTAAAATGCAAAATAGGTTCATTTACAGGGCATTTATATTAAGTAGCTCTTTGTTTACTTTGATATGTATGTTGTATTTTTTTCATGGCTTTTCCATCTGGAGTAGTGATATTGTGAGTCATATAGCGTGAGAGGGTTTGATACCATAATTGTTCCTCAGCGCAGTGAGAACATATTACTCATCTGGTCTTGTGTCGCTGATCTCCATCGAATCCCCTTTTGTCCCATTCTGTATTCCAAGAAAGAAGTGAACACACCTGTTGTTGAATTCATATGTCTGAGCTTGCCTTTACTTGTATTCCATATCAAAAGTGTTTCGCCATGTGTAGTGCTTCAGGTGAAAAGGGACTTAACCAGGATTTTTCTCTCTGGACTGATCACTTCAGCTGATGACATGCTGACCAAATGTTCCATCTGCTCAAACCAATTTTTGCTGTAACGCACTTCTGGTGCATGTGGCTTTAAATGGCAAAGAAAGATTATGTATTCAATGAGGAAAATGAATGAATGCGAACAAAGACGCACTCAAGATTAAGCTATTTACTTGTAATTTGTATTAGTTCTATGTACTTTTAATTATATTACCCTTATAATTACTAGGTTGCTACTTGTTTGTAGATGTTTCAATGATTTATTTCAAGAAGTTTTCGGTGTCGTGAACTGTAAAATTGTTAATTATTGGCGAATGGAATGAAGGAATGCAGTGTGTGCATGAACTTCGATGAGCTTAAAGCAAGTTAAGCAAGGAATTTACCTACTTTTAACAGATCAGCTTAAATTGTGAATTACAACCAATGTTCCACACTTCCTCTTGTGAAGACTACTGTTTTCAGGTATTTAATTATTTATTTTAAATCTGAGAGTCTGAGTCAGAGGAGGTTTTCGTTCCTGTCCTGTATGATTTGTGATCTATTGCACAATAGTTTTGAAATCATTCCTCAGAAGACTATCTTGTTGTACATGGAGTCAGAAGTAGGAACGCGTCCCTAACTCGTGGGTGTTGCAGTGCATTCAGCGACTCAGAGAAATAAGCAAAACATTTGATTAATGATGATTACGTTCAAGGCCATATCATACTTCCACAGAGCAAAGCCTCCATTGAATGCTGTGAACTTGCAACACAATGAGAAATTGAAGTGCTTTGTAATTAAGCCTCTGATTATTTACAGATCATGAGAATTTAGGATGGGTTTTACCTTGAACAGTATCTGAGTATCAAGTGCTGGTATTTTGGGAGTGTGCCAAGGGAGGACAGGAAGTTCTTCACAGATGTTTCACTTTCATGGTGGGTTTTTGGGAATGTAGGTTCTGCATTAAAGTGTCTAAATATACCCACCCGTCCTTGACTGGAGAAAGATAAAGCATTTTCGAGTCAGACTGTCTGTGGATCTGTTTTCATTTAATTGAGAGGAGTAATAATATCAAATATGCTTCCGGATTTTCTCAAAGCGGAAACTTTCCAAGGAATATAAAATAAAACTTCTTTTTGGGTGGAGGAAAAACATCCTGTGATATATTGTTTGTCTCTAATAAACATGCCCAGGCTTTGACTAAACAGCTGACCAATGGTCACAATACTGTGGTCTTTGTGGAAGCATCTAGCACTTGGTCAGCACTCGGCTCTCACGGCAACCAAACACGCACACATTAGTCTCGTTCCAAACATTGGAGCACATTGTGATGACTAGTGTTGATTTTGTTTCTCTTTTCCTGGTAAACAGAGCCCTGGGTTAGTGTTAATTACCATGTAAAGCATTGCTCACCACCGCAATATGATGATGCGTATGAATGTGTGTTTATTCACACTTATGTGGACCAAATGTCCTCACAAGGCTAGTAAGATCTGACCGTTTTGAACAAAAATAAAAGAGCCAAAAGACTTCCTTTTCCTTACTAAGGTTAGGTTTAGGTACAGGTATAGCATTAATTAGCTGCATTAATCTTTGTCAGAGGTAGGTCCTCATAAGGATGGTGCATGTGTGTGCGTGCACACTGATGGTTTGTAAAAACCCATTGGATGTCACACATGCTAAATTTTGGCATAGGTGAAAAATCTGATTTTGGCCAAGATGAGTTTTCTGCCGGTAATATTGTTTAAGAAACCACAAATACATTTTACCAAAATTATATTTAAATAATCACTGAATTAATTCACATCATCAGTTATTCTCCTACCAGTCTTAATTTGAACAGAAAGCAGTCACAGGAAGAGACTACGATGAGGCTCATGTTTAAATGAATGATTTTTAATAAGTGATGAGACGGCGGCTGATGTGGCTGATGCTGGTAATTAAAGTGATAACTTCAGCTAATTTCCCATTGTTAAATTGGAGCGCTAAAATTTGGCAGAATTGTTGTTTTTCCTTAAATAGGTTAGGTTATAATTGTAGTGATTGGCAGGGCATCCTTCAGTGGCATGAAAGTGAAATTGCTAATGCAGTTTTCTCCCATTTCCTCTTTGGTATTAATTTAACATGATAGAACATTAGCATATTCCATACGCCATAAGTTATAGTGATTAAGATATATAATAAGCCCTATATGAGTGGCACAAATCACTCTCATTATGCATTTTGGGATTAAAGTGGGAGTCTGCACAGTAGAGACTTGGATCCAGTTCATGGGCAGTAGATACAGCGGCCCCACTGCAGACGATGGCTGAAGCAGTCAATCACCTAATCAACCAAGCCCTTTTATTGATCCCCCAAATAAATCTTATAAAACCCGTTTATCATAAGGAAAATTATTGAAGATATCAACTGAACTTGACCTAAAAAGCAACAGACCACTGTTCTGAGAATAATTTGTGAAGCTGTAACTTAAAATTTAAGTTTTGCTCTCTATTCACAGTCTCCATTCAGTAACATGGAAATGTGCGGGATTAAAAGTTCTCAGCCAGCCACTAGAGAACATTTTTTCTTCACCTTTGAATTCCTCCCACGATGTCCACTCACTCATAGTCATTGGTTGAGATTCATAAAGAGGAACATATTTAAGTTCAGGAAAATCTGTTGTTTTCATAACTATGTATAGTGAAAACACATTATTTTTTTCTTCCCCAAAATGACCATCTAAAGGATTTTCCCTGGCCACTACAAACAACATTCATCATTAGTCATTTACTGAAAATATTCATCTTGGAAAGTAAGTAAACAGAATTGAAATAATCTTTATTTCCTCTTTCACAGGTGATTCCTGTAAGGTAAATGTGTGTCAGAATGGCGGCACGTGTGTGACTGCAGCAGAGAGAGATTCCTTTATCTGTATCTGCTCAGACGGCTTTACAGGAGATACCTGCAATGAGACCGAGACTGGTAATGTGTTTAACAAGCCCGTGCTGTGAATAATGCTAGATCCAGATCAACAGAGTGGTGTGTTCGCTTTATTACCTGATGTCAGATTGTTAGTCCAAATGACCTTTTTTTTTTTTTTTTTTTTGGTTTTGACCTTCGTTCACAGGGCTTTGTCATCCAAACCCCTGCGAAAACGATGGCATCTGTAAACTGCAGAGAGGAGATGTCTTTGGGGGATATTCCTGCAAGTGTCAGAAGGGCTTTGTTGGCACCAACTGTGAAAACAGTAAGAATTCTTTTCCAGCCTAAACATCTTTACATACCATAATGAAAACCAAAACATAGTAGTTCAGTCTGATATTCAGTGCTGATAACAAAAAGGCATGGGGGTATATGTGGCAACCAGCATAGCTTTATCAGTGTAGGCAAATATTTATAGAATATCAAGGACCTAGGATCAGATGCAGCTGTTCCTGTATTGAGATTTTAACTGGTTAACAGTGAAGTACTGAGGCCTGTGTTTGCCCCAATGGGCCTTAGGATGCACCAATGGTAGATGGCAAATCCTCAGCAGCAGCAATGCAGTAGGGTGTCCTGACTTTGAGCCACTGTTAGTTTTTATTGCCGGTGTAGGGGCAGGAAGGGGGCAAACCAAGCTGCTACCGTCAGCAGGAATAATCACAGCTTGCACACTAAATTTCCGCAGCCACGTGGCCTCAAACACAGTCAGTTAAAGCTACAGATAACGCGTAAAGAGGCATAATGTGTATTTTATACTTACTTTTGCTTCTGGCAACAGTTATGTACTTGGTAGGAAACATTTTGTAAAAGTAAATATTAAAAATTAAGTTGTTTGTCAGTAACATGATTTTTTTTTTTTTTTTTTTTTGTCTAATTACCTGTGTTTCTATATACCTGCTTAATGCACAATTTGGAATCGCGAACTAAAAAATGAAACGTGAATTTTGAAAAAGCTCTCAAATATCGCAAAAAATGTTTATGCTCACATGAGGTGGAAAATGAGATGGTTTTTCAGAAGATTCAATAAACAAATATTTCGCAAAACTCAAATGGAAACACTTTCACATTTAAGTCATATGACATGAAGAGCAAATGGGAACGCTACATCTTTTATAAGAAGAGCATGCTGTAAGGGCTGTTGTGAAAGGAAACCCAGCTTTAATCACAGATCATCACATAATAGGAACACAGATCCTTTGAAATTGTGTTTTGTCAAAGTGTATTAAATACTGCTTTTATTTCGCTCAAAACTGCAGTGGACACTCAGCTATTGACTTCAAGAGAGAACGAGCGTGTCTAGTGATGGAATGACCAATTTTATAATTTTATTCAAATTTATAGCTGCTACAACTAGGTGATCACTGGAACTGACTTGTTTCATGGACATTCCTCAACATTAAAACTATAAATTGTTAAAAAGCATGGAATGTTTGCTAATTAATAAAAAAAAAATGTAATCATTGGCATATTAATGTGGTGTATATTTTCCTATAACGGCACATCCTGATGTAATTTATTGCTTTGATAATTAGCATCAGGATATTAACAATAATCCAGTCATTGATTATTTTCCTATAACACCACTTCCTGTTATGTCTGATTCCTTATATATTGTGTGTATTTGCTGAAAAATTATTTCCTATTTCAGAAGAATCTTCTCCCAGAGCCGAAACCATTTGCATAGAAAAGATGAGGCTAGAAATGCTCTCTTAATTAAAAGTGTTACTTGAGCTTCTATTTACCAGTTGAGATTAAGTTAGCAGCATAAGCTCGCTATCATCTCCAGCACTGATGATGGATCAATGACCTTCCATGTCAATTTGTTTCCAGTTTCCAGCTGGTGGTGTCAGTTATAATGATTTGATTGAGCTTCGTTACGTGTGCGTGGGTGTAAACAAGCCTCATCCTTAGACTGTAGTTACCATCTGTAGTTGAAGATCAAGAAGGCTGTGTGGATTTTCATGGTGAATATTTAGAAGCAACAGAAAAAGCATCTGTTATCTTTGTGCTCAAGATAAGAGATGAAAATGAATAGTTCTTTGGCAGAAAACAAGCATAGTTTTAAGCTGATTCATAATTGAAGGATCAGGATCAGCCATGAAGAAACACACCAGATCCTTATTTAAATAAATAATATTCATATGCTGTGATTTACCATAGATGTTATTTGCATTAAATCCCAATTTTTGTTAAAGTCCCAAATGCATAGCCTTTATGCAAGTTGTTGTTGTCTTTGTCTAATATTAATAGTAATGGCGAGGGTAATTTACTGGGAAATGTGCTCAATGTGGGATAAGCTTTTGTGTTAATCATAAAACAATGTTAAGTAGAAAATCCTTAATATAAATAATAGGCTGTAAATAAAATGAATTATTTTATGTTAATTTGTAAATTAATTCATTCTTGCCTTTTTAAAAAAAAAATTTTTTTTTATTACTTACATTAGTTCAATCCCCGTGGTGCTTTTCCCATTACTTCTGACTTGTTGCATATTTTTTTTCATGGGTGAGCAGATCTTAGAACAACACCATAAATGCCAGTTGGTCAGCTGGAATTTGGAGTGACTTTGATCTTGACACACTGAGCTAGGGTGTTTTACCCATACACATACTACATTATAAACGCTTTATAAAATTTGCACATGCTTACATTAAGCTCAGTTTCGGTACAGATGGTACACATTTTTTGAAGAATAAAAGCTAACGTGTGCATGAGTGCGCACACAACCTTTGTACACTTTAAAGGCAAACTTATTGCCAGCACAAAGCCAAATACATGGCTGTGCCACACACACTGTAAAAGCACACACGGTTGTCCAGCCAACAGGGAAAGGCCTACTGCGTATCACACCCACGCCATCACACGCTCGCCTTGTTGCTGGGGTAAAATGGAGTTGGAGGCGGAAGAGTGAATTAAGTCAACTCTGACACTGTCACAGTCTTTCCTCTTGGCTGATGGGATCGTTATATTGCTGGTGTGAAATTACCCTGAAAGCTCAGTGAGAGACCATGAAATTTGTGTCAAATTCTTTTATATGGTGAAGTATTAGTCACGTTAACTCCCCTAAAATATGATGGAACCTGTTGTAGAATTTCAGCATTAGAGCGGTTTTGGAAGCAATGTGTTCATGTAAGTGAGTATAGAAGAATGAGTGGAAATTATAGGAGTTTTTTGAAGTGCAAATAGAAATCTATAATTTGGCATCTATGAGGTGTGTTTTTTTTTTTTTTTTTTTTTTTAAATCTATCAGGACTGTGATGTGGCTGCGTGACTGGACTCCATGACGGAGTTAATCTTGTGTTCTGCTGCTCGGTCTCTGTTTGAGAAACTTGGTCTCTCAGATTCTCTTGGAATGTTTACTTTGTCTTTGCACTGTCTTTCCTGCTTCTCTCTGTGCCTCTTCTCTTCTGTTTCTCACAATACCTTGCCAAGCTCTTTAGAGCCAAAATAGGAGCCAGTCTTAAATTTTTATAGGTGAACAGAAACTTCTTTGTGGTGATTTATGACACATTTGCTTTTGGTAGGTTGCCAGTTATAGAAATGGAGCAAAGCAGCATTTAGAGCTTTATTGCAGATGTGTCATTCTGTTAGTCCATTGTCCCTTGTAATGCACATCCCAAGGGGACGTCTTTAATATAGCCAGCCAGACTGTGCATTAATCTATTTGTGTGCATGTGCTCAAGATTGTTACATACTCCTCTTCTTCTGTCATCAGTAAGTAGATGCCTGTTCAGCTGGACTGTTCCCTCAGACTCTGCTCTTCCCCATCACGTGCAGAAGCTGGCTGGGTTTGTCTCGTATCGATTGGGGTCAAAGAGCATTATGATCTCAGGATCGGCTTTCGTTTCATGCATCAGCCAACATTTCCTATTGATGTTCCTTCACATGACTGCGCACACAAGTGTTACATTCCCTGCTTCAGTGAAATAGCTCTTCTGTATCCGCAACATGGGTATGAGTTCTATGTTTGAATGGTACATGTTCTATCACTTTACTTACATGATCATCGAAATACTAGTTCCTGTACTGCAAAGCTCATGTAATTAGTCATGCTGAA
The DNA here is from genome assembly GCA_030068235.1 of Notoglanidium macrostoma. Taxonomy (NCBI): domain Eukaryota; kingdom Metazoa; phylum Chordata; class Actinopteri; order Siluriformes; family Auchenoglanididae; genus Notoglanidium; species Notoglanidium macrostoma. Next base: position 18,983,144 of record JAQQZR010000002.1, read on the forward strand.
TAACAGTAAAGTCTCTCAAGTGACTGAATTTCTTAGCAGAATATTAGTGGCCGCAATTAGTTTTTGTGATAATTTTAAATATTGTCTACCAAGCAGTGAAACCTGTAACAAACAGGAACCCGAGTCAGCAGGGAAGTAAGTGCTGAGCTTTTTTTATTGTGACCATCCAAGAAGTGTGGACCAAATCCATAGCTGAGGTCAAAACACAGAAGGTCAGGTTCAGCAGAGATAAATCCATAATCCGAAAACAAGCAGGGGTCAAAACCAGATAAGCAAGAAAGTCTGAAAACTAAGGGTCATCGAAAACCTAGAAAACTTGAAAATGGAAACGACTACAATCCAGGATTTTTCTTGTATTGGAATATTTGAAATTATTTTGAACTATTCAAGAAATACAATGTGTGATTCTGAAGTCTTATTGTAACCATGGCGTTTGCAGCAGTGTTGTGCATGTTGCGTGAGTGTGCCTGTGTGCATGCAGTGTTCTGAGTTTAGTTTTACAGGCAGGACCTGAAAGTTTGGTTTCATTTCATTTTCTCAGCGGATTATTGGAGCCTTTAGAAACTGTAACTGTTTCAGTTTTGACCTCCAAATTTGAGCGTCTTTCAGCTTGTGCTATCTTGGCTCCAGTAGTGTGTGTGACCAGTCATGCACTCCATCTGTGCACTTGGTCACATAATCCTTTGATTTTCCTAATTTTCATCATTGCAGGCTTTTTCTGGTCTGGCAGTAAAGTGATGAGGCTGTTATTAGTGTGTGATTTTTACAGTAGCTGATTGTGTTGTATGAATTATAGTGGGATGTACTGTGTACAATTATCCCTAAATACTCTGCATCAGTGATGTAGCTAGGAATTCAGGGTGGAATAAGGAAATTTGCTAAATGAAAATAGTGATCTGTATAATTACAATAAGTCGTATGCACTCGTGTTTTGGGTGGATGCCAGACAGTAGTAAATCTAGTGGGTGGCATTCAGAATTTGTCATTTAATCAATTTAACATCTCATTCTGCTATGAACCAATATTTAATGAAGTTTTAAAAAAATTGTAAAAAGATTTATGAAAGTTTCACATATGATTTAAAATGTTTGTATGAAGGGAGTAAATCACCATTTGCTATGTAAACCCAGATCTGATCTTTTTTTTTTTCTTTTTTCTTTTTTTCTTTCACCTGCAGTACTTCACATGCTATCCGCTCTATATCCTGTGGAGCTCAGACAACCATTTTGGTCCTTAAAGTTGGTTTTCTGTGCATTTTGTTCTTAACTTTCCCAGTTTATAGCATTGTCTGCAAGTTTGAGATGCCATTGTAGGTTTGAATTTCCATAATTACCGTTCATAATCAATATAGAAGCTCATTATCATGATGTACGATCACTCCAGTTCTGAACCTCTGAGCATTGCAGAGGACTAAGCACATGCTCTGAACAGAAAATCTAACTATATTGATTTTCTTTTAAGGGTTTTGAGAGACTAAATGGATTTTACAATCTCTGGAATGGATCGCTCACTGTTACTGATGACAAGCGCGCCATCTGTAGCTCCACTTGAGAATAGCACCTAATGAAATGTCAAGAATGTTAATGAATGTTAAAGATGTATCGGTGTTGAAGGTATCATGAGACATGATGTGTGATGTTATTTACAGATGTGAATGACTGTGCTGCTCAGCCGTGTCAAAATGGGGGTTCATGTCAAGATCTTGATGGAGATTTCTACTGCAAATGCCCGTCCCCTTATGTTGGGAAGCACTGCCACCTGCGTGAGTGGATTTCTGCACTGCTCTACTTGATGACCGGTCACATTAGGACACTTGCAGGGAATTGTTTTTAGGATTTGAGCGAGAACTGTATGGTTTTATTTTTTCCTGCCTTTCAATATTACTGTAATTACACATAAGAATGTACATGAGCTTTTCAGTTCCACTTTTTGATTACCTCATCATCCATCCATGTGACCATATGAGTGCATGTCTCCCCATGAGTGTGACCCTCACACTGTTAGTCCATCTGTCTGCTTCACTGTCTGTCTCCTACGTGTGTGGACAGGTTGTTAATGTGTCACTTTGTTTTGCAGGCTGTATCTCTCTGTTGGGGATGGAAGGTGGTGGCATTGCAGAGTCTCAGATCACTGCCTCCTCTGTGTATTATGGCATTTTGGGATTACAGCGCTGGGGGCCTGAGCTGGCCCGTCTCAACAACAAAGGCCTGGTGAATGCATGGACTTCTGCAACACATGACAAGAACCCATGGATTGAGGTGCAGAAGTCAGGCTTTTTAATTGAGACTATGTAAACAGGGCACTGGGCCTGATTTTCTTCATACTAGCATTTGTATGTTGATAAAAACCAATCATCTGTAAATTACCAAATGCTTTCACTGCACTGCTGATTTACATTTAGTGATGCCCACAAAATTCCATAAAAGGCAAAGCTTGCAGAGCTTTTAAAAAAAAAAGAAAAAAAGTCACAATTACATCTTGCCACAGCTCCAAAAGTCTAGAACTGGAGACAACTTGTGTGTTTCAAGCTGGATAAGTGTGTTTAGGAGTTCGGGTTAGGAGTTCAGAGCAGGTCCACCCCCTAGTTATTTTCTGTTCTGGAGAACAAAAAGTCCAAAGAGTGCAAGAGCACCACCTAAGAACAGCATGTGCTAAATCTTTCAGTGATGTATCCAAGCCTTTAGAGGCATCACTATAATTGGCACAAACTAAGGGTGTGTCCCCACATTGCTTTTCTGCCAGAGAAAAAAGTGCTCTGACTGGGTGCTAGGGACTGCTTCAGGTGTGTCTGTTTTTGGCAAAAAAAAAAAAAAGTGTGTCAGTTTTGTTTCTCTGACATCTTCTTAAACATATCAATAACTGCCATTAATCGGTTGGCTGAAAATTAACAATAGTGACTATATCGTGGACTTTGTGAAAAGTTCGGAAATTTTCAACTCTGAGCACTTGGAGCAGCCGCACAAAAAAATGGCAGATTGCCTTGAAAAAGCCGCTGGATGCAGCGCTTTTTCTCTAGGCAGCCACATGCCTCATTGGGAACAATTGAAAAAAGATGCTGGTGCTCGGAAAAAAATGTTATGTGGACACTCATTCTAACTCCGCCTCCTTTTTATAAGGAACATTTTTCTGAACTAGTTGGATTGTCGGCAATAGTATATTTCTCGTGTACATGTTCCTGTGAATGATTTACGAATAAACTCCTTCATATCCAGCTTGATAAAATGAGGCCCATTGGGTTTATCTGACCTTACTATGAATAAGGTGATGAAAAGGATATGAATGTTTATCCTTGGTTGTGTGTTTGTGTAGCTCAACATGCAGAGGATGATGCGTTTCACTGGGATCATCACTCAGGGTGCCAGTCGTGTTGGCACTGCTGAGTATATCAAACAGTTTAAGTTGGCTTACAGTTCAGATGGACGCACGTACACCACCTACAGAGGCAATGGTCAGAAGAAGGATGTGGTGAGCTAAACATTCACTCGCAGTTCTGTACTCAGTGATGCTCTCTGAAGATCAACCACATGCATACCTCTAACCTGAATTTGCTTTCTCATGGCAGATTTTTGTGGGAAACATGGACAACGAGAGCACAAAAACCAACCTATTCGAGCCACCCATAATCGCTCATTACATCCGCATTTTGCCCACCATATGCCGCAAAGCCTGCACACTGAGAATGGAGCTAGTGGGCTGCGAACTCAGCGGTACCCTGAAACACAACACAACACATTGTATCCATGCACTGTATGAAATAAACATTATAGAGCCGTAATTCCCCAAAGAAAAATGTAAGGAAGTTGTTTAAATCATAAGGATTGTGATTCTTCATAGGGAAGTGATGCCACTTAGAGGACCAATCTTCCAAAACAAAATCATATGAAATTAAATCCAAATTGACATGAAAGACTTCTTCCATATTTGCCATGCCATCGTGACCGTGTAATTAAAGCTAAGAGGCTCTTTGGCCTGAGGAGCCAGTTTAAAAGCTGAGACTTTTCCCAGCCTGGGCCTCCAGCCAGCTAATATTTCTATGAGCACAAAAATTGTCAGGCATTACATTTATATAGAGAACATGGCTGAAATATTGGAACAGGACTAACCTCTGGGTATAATAAATTACATCCTACGACATGAAGCACATTCCTTTATGGTTATTCAGAGCTTCTCATTTATTGCTAATATCTGGTCACAAACACTACATAATCATTATGGTTATAACTGTTATTGGACACAATACATTTGTATAAAGTTAGCAGTTTTGTCTCATTTTGCACCCATCTGCATTCATCACACAATACTTGCTCTCATATGCATGCTATTCATACACAACCGCCTGCCATACTGCTAACCCTGCAAATCTGTATAAAGACTTTAAACACTTCCTTTGCGTCAGGCAGGAGCTATGGTCCTTCTGATTTGTCTTTGCATGGCTGATCTTCACATCAATTTTCTATCTCATTCTCCCTCTGTCTTAATCCTTGTTTTATTCTGAAGTAGCTATGTTTACATAGCTGAATGATAGCCCAGTCAGAATACAAAAAACATTTATGTAGGCACCTCGGATGGAAGAAAGTAAACTGATTTGACGCCAATCCAAATAAAATTCCAGTTTGATACAATGACGTGGGTAATCCTTTTAATAATCCGGAATAATAGTAATGTAATCCTTTATGTCTGATGACTGTCACTCCTGGAATCTGCAGGTGCATTCAGCAGTCCAATATGAAAACACAGTTAAAATTATTGTGTGGTTGGACCATTATGTTGAAGGAAACCTCAGTGAAGTTGGCTCCGCGTTAGAATTTCTTAGACACTCTGTACGAATATAGAACAAGGAAAGTAGATTGGGCTCACATGGTCATGGTTGTTATGGTAACATTGACATTTGACAACCTTATTCCCAGCATCTACATAACTTTTTTATTTATTTATTTATTATTTTTTTTTATTAGATTAAATATAGATCTAGATTTAAATTTAGATATAGATTTTAAACAGACTGCCCAGTTTGGGATGCATATAAACGGTATATTCACTATCTGCCATCAGAATGAATTCATTCCGATTGGTGTAAATCTTTTACATGTAAACATGGCAAATCTATTTTAATACCATAGGTTGCTCAGAGCCACTGGGTTTCAAGTCACGGCTGATTGGAGACATTCAGCTCTCAAGCTCCAGCTCCTTCCGCACGTGGGGCATCGAGGCTTTCACCTGGCATCCACACTATGCCCGTCTGGACAAGCAGGGCAAGACCAACGCCTGGACTGCAGCCACCAACAGCAGATCTGAGTGGCTACAGGTGACCATGGCACTTTGTACATACGTAGTTATAACCTGAAAGACTTTCTTAAAAATACCAACATCCACTTGAGAATATTTTCTGTGGAGAAAATATGATGGAGTATGGATGTGTAACTATGGGTACAAATCAGTAGATTAAAGTACGTCAGAATTTTCATATGGAACATTAGATTATCATAGAGCTACACTAAGTCTAGAAACCTACTCCGTGACTGTACGCAAACATAAATGCTTGTTATTTTACTTACTGTAGTGTTAGAAATTGTCACAATACAAATCAAGATGCAACAAGTGTTGCAGAAAGAGACATGATAGCACGAGAGACATAATAAAGAAACTCCTAGTTCACAACAGTCGTCCTGCAACATTAAGTGTTTCTTGTCATTTAACCTGTAAAATGAGCAAGGTACAGGCCTAATTTTTGGTTTACTGCACTCTTTAGTGCGGAAGCTAAAAACCGCCTCGTTAGCCTAGCACTACATTCACGGTTGCGTCACTTGTCTTGTGGATTTTCACTTTTAGTGTATCGTAACTGATTTGCACAGAATTGAGAATTTCAGTTAAATTATCGAGCTGCCATAAATTGTGGCTCCATCTCGCACACATACAGGAATTAAATGGCTGCCTGTTTTGTTGCTTGCTAGTGTGAATGTAGGTTAAAAGTCAAGTTGACTATGTACACCTTTGTGCTTGCAATAGTATTTACATGTAGACATGAAATATAAAGAAGCAAACATGCACCTTCACTGACTGTATACTTTAAACTTATTATTATTATTATTATTATTATAGGCTTAATCAGTGTCCATCTGAGTTTATTAATGGTGCATTAAAGAACATTTTGCTCTGTTGAACTTTTTTGTAATTTCATTAGGTGGACTTGCTATCCCCTAAGCGGATCACAGGAATCATCACTCAGGGAGCTAAAGACTTTGGAAATGTGCAGTTTGTTTCAGCCTATAAAGTGGCTTACAGTGACAATGGCCGGAACTGGACTGTGGTAAAAGATGACAAGAAAAACACTGACAAGGTCAGGCACTCCATTTTGATTTTCTGTGGCTATGGGAAAATTTTCCAAATCTAATCCTTACTGAAGTCCTAAAACAACATAATTGCCGTTTTTCCATGCGTGTGAAAATAAGTATGGAGGAAGACAAGTGTGAAGAGTTGTGTATGATGCAGATACCATTTGTCTCTGTTATGAATAACCACCTGTTCTGTAGAAACTAACAAAGCCAGCAGACAGATGCATGCACACAGCCTTTTCAAGCAAAGCTACTTGGTTTCTTTTCCTTTGTATTTAACTTTTTCTTCATTCTACCTGCAGATCTTCCCTGGCAACAGTGATAACAATGTGCACAAAAAGAATGTATTTGACCCGCCTTTCTACGCCCGATTTGTCCGCGTGCTCCCGTGGGAGTGGCATGGGAGCATCACGCTGCGAATGGAGCTGCTGGGCTGTGAGGATTAAATCACCACCTCCCTGCTCTCTCCTTTAAATCCCTCCATCCCTCCTTCCTGAGCCACTTAATGCACTGCCTCACTACCAGCACCAGAGGGCACTAAGACAACAGCAAGAAACAAAACCCTTACAACAACAACAGCAGGGAATTGAGCTTACCAGCACTTCAGGGATGTCCCACTTAGAAAGACAAACCATGCAGTGTAAGTTCGGTTGAGATCTTTGGCGTGATGAATACAACTGATGGTGTAAACTGAAATCCAAAAACAAACAAACAAAAACTTCATGATCCATTAATACATTTGCGGTATAAAATATTACAGAAACTAAATGTTCATACTCCTTTTGTCAAGGCTGATGTATAGATAGTGGCCCATTTTGAAGTAGATTGAAATATTTAGATGAAATATATTTGGTTTAACGAGTTATTGTACAGAATAAATGGGTCAAACATTAAATAGTCTCAGCAGTGTGTGTGTTAGTTAGTTATAAATTACCAGTTGTAGTTCTTTAATTTTTTAAGTGTTAAAGTTTGTGAGTCCATATCATTGATTGTGGGCATGACTTTTTTTTTTCTCTCTGAAAGGAAGCTTTATTTCTTGAGAATTATTATGACAAAATAAACAGTTATTGAAAAATTACTACACCAAGGTTGTGTGAAGCAGAGGAGGGTGTAATCCGTTTCTCAGTATTATTGTACATTAATGCTTTGGCCCAGCACTGCCACGGATCTTTCTCAGGTGGAGTTGAATCAATTGCAGTGTGCTACTGATTTTGTTTAAAAAAATAATTCAATAAGATCATATCACCTCTGAATATTATAATTACATAAAAACCAAAGTGATTGAATTTTTTTAATGTTAATTCAATGCAGTGGAAACTGTCCTCTTGCTGCTTTGAATATTCTTGTATATTCAATCTGATAAATTAGGTATATCTAATATATTCAGTCATGCATCAATAATATTTGAATTTGTAGTGGCTCAGTATCAAAAAATAAAGCTGCTTATAAAAAACGGCCCCCCAGTAAAGGGGTGGGAATCTAATTTTGCATGATTTCTACGGTTTGCACTGAAGCTCTGCCCTCCCCAATCTGCATAATGCTCTCATGGTGTTGTGATGTGACCTTCCTCCCCAGCAACCCCTATGAATTATAAATTATGGGTTTGTGCAATATGATGCAAGCATTAATATTAATGAGACATGTCAAGAGGAAAATATTTTCTCTATTTTTATTTCGATGAAAATTTTGATATCGTAGTAGATGGTGAAAAGCCAACGAACTATGTTATGATGATTAAACATGGTTGTTTATTTAGAATATGGGAAGCATTAAACAAATCCAGAATATTTCACCACCAATGTTACCTTAAGATTTTATCAGTGGATTTCTATTTCACAATGAAAACTTTAACCCTATTCAGTATGTTCTTTGTTCTGTCATGTTTTCATTCAGTGTGTTTGTCGCACATTGCATAACATTCTCAGATTTGATTCAATTCATTGTATCTTAAAATATTTCATGTTCTTAATAATTAAAAAGGAATAAAGAGCTATAGTAGATAATGCTGTTCTTTGAGTCCTCAATTACCATACACTGACCTTGGCACATAGTTGACTGGGCTGAATTGGTCCTATGTTGTAAATGTCATTTTTCCATCCCTTGTTTTTTTTTGTTTTTTTTTTTTTTTTTTTCCTCCCCCCCCTCAAGTCACTGTCCATGCTATCATTGCCTTAACTTGTTATGGAGAAGACTGAACCAAACAGAATATAAAGATGTCTCTGTGGTGTGATTTTCCAAGAGGACCAGTGTTCTATTGTCTGTCATATGTTGATTAACTAGGTGCAGTATATAGAAGCCTTGTCCAAGGTTGAAGCAGGAAGAATGGATGTCCAAAGAATGGAAGGAAAATGTCAATTTGTGCATGGCACCTCCAGGAAAGACTCATTCCTGCAATAACAAAGTTAAGCTGAACCATATTTTAGCTGGGAAACCACTGAACATGTCTATAGAGAAAGTCTTCCATTGTTTTTGGAATTTGTGGAGAAACTCGCTCCATTCCGTATTTTTAAACAACCCTAAACCAACTTCAATTTTGGCGCCGTAAATAACTTGAATACATGTTGATCTACCCTCTGAACCTGACCATTTTTAATTTTTTCAAGGGCTTCACTTTTAATGCCTCTTGATGTCATGTATAACCAATGCAATATACACTCATGGATCACTTTATTAGGAACACCTTTAAACCTTCACATTCATGCAATTATCCAAGCAGCTAATCTTGTGGCAGCAGCACAATGCATCAAATCATGTAGCTACATGTCAAGAGCTTCAATTATTGTACAAAACTAGCAACAGAACAGGGAACAATGCTGTGACTTTGACAGTAATAAGGTTGCTAGTGCCTGACACTACCAGATATTGATCTGTAATTTTCATACACAATAGACTCTAGAGTTTTCACAGAATGGTGCAAAAAACACAAAACATTCACAGAACAGCAGTTCTGCCGGCAGAAACAGTTTGGTGATGAAAGAGGTCAGAGGAGAATAGCCAATTGAAGATCGAAGTTAAAAAAATTTTAATGATCAACTGTCCAATTCTCTTGAGTATAATCTCACGTAGCATTGCATCCTTGTTCTTGGATGATGGGAGTGGAAACACAGGTGGATAGCACCTTCCTCCAAGTGTGAGGAAACCACCCTCAATTGGTAGATGTGATTGGGGGAGCAGACTGGTGGGTGGCAACTGGCCATGAGAAAATCAAGAAAGGAAGGAAATAAATAAATAAGTGAAGTTTCCACTATGTCAATTCTGGACATTCTTCTCTGGCCTCTACCCACAAAGCCTTTTTTTTTCAGCACCATACTTTGTGAGAGACTTTTGTGTGTAAAATGCATTTTCTAAATTATTCAAACCAGCCCCTATAACAACAACCATAGCAAGGTCAAAGTCACAGAGATCACACTTTTTCCCATTTTAATATTTTATGTGATCATTAACTGAAGCTATTGACTTGTATTTGCATGATATTATGCATTGTGCTTCTGCCACATAATTGGCTGATTAAATAATTTCATGAATTAGATGGTGTGATGGTGTTCCTATCAAACTAGCCAGTAAGTGAAAAACAAATGTAGGTCATACTTGGAGAAGCCCATAAACTATATATACACACCACATCATCTTCCCAAACTATGGAAAAATCTGTAATAAGCACAAGCAAACATTCAGACAGCAGAAATCTGCAATCTTACCACCTGCAATCAAACAAGCCTTAGAAGGAAATGTTTTACAGAGTAAATGAAAGATTGCAGTAGAGAAAGCAGGTCTGACCTTGTCATCAAAGGCCAATTTCTAAACCAATGAGCACTGAAGTTTATCCCAGTCAGGAAACAGCTCACTGACAGAAGTGTAATTATCGTGAGAATAAATGACCTTTGCTACATTCCTCAACTTCATATCACTTTTTAGCAACACGAATTATAAGTTTATTGTACATGTTCAGTGTTCAATATGCGCTGAAGTTCCATGGCCAATTTTACTTTTATTTAAAATAGTTTTGTGATGCATTTAGTAACAAGCATTCAGGAGGTTCTAACATATTAGTGATGTGTCAAATTACTTTTTATTAAATGTTTTCCAGGCATTCTTTTATTAAATTGAATTACGTTTCTGAAAATCTGTTTTAAAGTACTATTTTGTACATACTTTATGTCTCAAAAAGTACTGGTGTAGAGAAGCCCCATCTTCACCATTTTCTGTTTGTCTGATTGAAAAAGCTGGCTTCGTTTGCTCTGTCTCCCTTTTGATTTGCAATGAAAACTGAAGTGCTTAGGGAAAATCCGAAGAGTGCTCTGGATCTTTTCATTTTAACCAAACTATTAGCAAACAATGCTATCTCAGCTTGGTGTCAGCAGCCGAAATTATCCTTGTCTTCTTTCCCCTGCTATTCAGAGGTGGTTCCTTGCCCCAGGCAAGAGCTTTCATCTTAGCTTTGGGAATAAACTGTCTGGGACCTTCAAACACATCAATAATGGGTCTTATCTGTGAAAGCAGCAAGGTAAATCTTTCTCTCCTATCTCTTGTGTGTGGGTAAAAAGCATGAGATCATATGCAGAGGAGAGATTGAGCTGTGTTTTCTCTGTCATAATGCTGAGTGAAGGAGTTATCCCAACATCCTGCTGTCACCAAAGGCCGCTGAACAGCCCTTTCCGTTCCCCAGCTACTGGTGAGCTGACATAGCTATGACTGATACTAAAACAATACCATCAAACGGGGAAGTCTAGGAAGGGGACATGGCGAAGGTTACTGAATCCAAGTGATGGAGTGGCATGAAAGGACATTCTATCAAATCTTCAGAGACTGTGTGCATGTGAGGGAGTGGAAAAAAATCCCATTTATTTGAGGATACCTATGCCATCCTCTATTGACCATGGAAAATGAAACAGCTTTACAGGCCTTTGGGGAAAAGTGGAATTCTGGTTTCAGCTTTTTCCATAACCAGTTGTATTTTTGAGAGCAATGTCAGAGTTCAGGGTGTTTGGGGGATAGGCCTGTAGCTTCAGATCACATTTCTCTGTTTTTCTTTTTCGTAAATGAAGCTGTTTACTTTATTTTTCAAGTATGCCAAAACACCAAATTAAACTATAAAGTTTGCTTAAATAATTCCTTCATAACAAAAATAAACAGTCCATAGCCCATAGCTCAGCATATATCTTTGCTTGCTTATGAATTCATGACACTAAAATGGAATACATTGGCTTTTAAATACAAGGACAATAATATAGTCATAGAATAAAAATGTTCAATTCTTTTGAGAATTTGGATAGCGGAATCTTCTCTGATGAGGAAACACTGTTGTAGGGGTCGACATAGAAGCTTTAAAAGTTATTTAAACATGTACCCTTATAATAATGCTGCAGATTTCTAATAGTGAATAGGATTTTTACTCATGAAAAGCAAAATATAAATGACAAAACAGAGGGATATACTGGTGCAGCTGTTAACATTGTTGCCTCTCAGCTCCTGGGTCGCTGGTTTAGTCCTGAGCTTGGGTTATTGTCTGTGTGGAGTTCCTGTGCATATTCTCCTTCTGCCAAGTGGGTGTCCTCTGCTTCTTTGGTTTTCCCCACCACTTAAAAACTTGTGTGTGTGTGAGTGTGTGTGTGTGTGTGTGTGTGTGTGTGTGTGCGTGTGTGTGTGTGTGTGTGTGTGTGTGTGTGTGTGTGTGTGT
>JAQQZR010000002.1:18995252-19020241 GCA_030068235.1 Notoglanidium macrostoma
GTGTGTGTGTGTGTGTGTGTGTGTGTGTGTGTGTGTGTGTGTGTGTGTGTGTGTGTGTGCGTGTGTGTGTGAATGACGTCCTGCAATGGACTGGCACTCCATCCAGTGTGTATTCCTTCTTTACACCAGTGTTCCTGGGATAAAGGCTCCGGATCCTCTATAGCCTTAACCAGGATAAAGTGTTTACCAAAGCTAAATGAATGAAACAATGAAAAGGTATTTTAGCATTGTGTTTTACTGATTTGTGGGTGAGTAAAATGTTAGGAATTGCAAAGTAGGCTGCATTAAGTTCATTTTGTTTTTTTTTGTTTTTTTTTTGTTGTTGTTGCTTGTTTTGCTTCCTGAGGATGTTTGTAAAATTAGTAATGAGCCTGTGCTGATGTTTCTGTGTAAGTAAGCTCGCGCTCTTCAGCAGCGATGATGCCTCTGTAACGTCATCGCAGCTCTTCAGCCACGCGCAGAGGGGGAGCCAATGTATTAAACCCGGGCGGAGTGTGAACATGTGAACACATGAGGAAACTGTTCAGAGAATGCACCGAGCACAGCATCGTCTTCAATCGGTAAGCAGCTCTTAATTACACTTTAAGTCATTTTTGGTGCAATTTGTGACAATTTCGCAAATTGACATGAGTACGCTTGATATGCGTTTATTTCTAGATGCCGTTTAAAGACAGATAACAAATAACGTTGTATTTTAGGCAACGTTCCAGTGTTAGATCACGCCTCCACAGTGTGAGAAGAACGTACAAATCCATTGCGTAGACGACAGACTGTAATGAATAATTGCAATGAATAGTTTGCAAAAAGAAAGAAAAACACTTTTTTTTTTGCCATATTTGTTAAAGCTTTATGTTGACGATGCATAGCCTCTGTCTTAGTATAAGTTCAGGTCAAGTAGATTCTATTGTCATATTGTCATTATAGCATTCTAAAGTTAAAAGGGAAAACTGCAAATTGTAGAGTCCTCAATAGCCAAAAATGAATGTTGAGAAAGAAATCTGTGCAAAAAATCAGAACGTAAACATCACCTCTGTAAGGATATAAGTGCAGTGCAGGTCCAAGGTATGCTATCACTGTAAGAAACTGTGATCAACCTGTAAATTATTACTAATGAGACTAATTACACGCGCTCTTGTGTAGGATGTTGTATTGGAAACCCTAGATCTGATGAACGTGAGGATGAAGCGCCCTCTGCTGGTGCTGCTGCTGCTGCTGCACCTTGTGCTCGAGAGTCAGGCGCTGCGATACTCCAACAGTTACTACTACCAGGACTTATCATCTGAAGGCAACGGAAATGGAGAGAGTATGGCTGCTTGTGTTATTTCACATCATAATAAGCTGCATCTATTAATAATATTGCAGTTATTCACTTTGGATTACATAATGCCCTTGTTTACACTCTGCATCCTTCCCTAGTATACTTCAAAGGTGTGCGTCTTCATGTGGAATCTCCACAAACTTTGGTTTCTGCTGTACAAGGAGGCAACGTGACTCTTCCGTGTGAGTACCGGTATGAGCCGGAGGTCAGTGCACCTCGCAGGACAAGAGTGAAGTGGTTCTGGCAGCCGAGCACAGGTGAAACCAAAGAGCGGCATGTCATGGTGGCTTTTGGGTCCCGCCACAGGAGTTACGGCGACTTCCGGGGTCGCGTGCGTCTGCGCCGGAGCGCTCCAGGCGACGCGTCTCTGGTCATCAATCCACTTCTGATTGACGACACTGGGCGCTACCGCTGTGAGATTATAGACGGCCTGGAGGACGAGAGCGTCACCGTGGAGCTTCAGTTCAGGGGTGACGTAATTATCTGTAAAACACATTGGGAGCATAAACTAAATGGTCTTTTTATTAGGCGCACCAACCTTATAGGTCGCTTTGTAGGTATACAGTTGCTGACAAGACCGCCTGTTGTTATGCTTAAAGGAAAAGTTCAGCCTGAAACCCATTAAATTTATGTCAAATATTTGTGATTTTTATGCTTAATGATTTTTGTGCTGTAGCATATTTCGTTTATTCCAGAAAGACGTTGGTAGTTCTGGGCCGCAATGATGTCATTGTGACATTGCGAGTGCAGTTGCCATGGTGTTCATTATTTTCCCCCTAATTTGGTCTTGGTCAATTCCCACACAGCGTTCCTCTATCATGTGACAGCTACCAATCAGGGAGGGTGAAGGCTAATACTTGCTTTCTCCAAGACACATGAAGCCAGCCAACTGAATCTTTTCAAACTGCTGCTCCTGTTGTATCACTGGGCAGCATACCACGTTATCTGCTTTCTTCTGCATACATGAGCTCACAGACACCCAGTATTTGCTAGTGTCTCTGTGATTGACAGGGGAGAGTGTGCCATGCCTCCCACCCAGAGAGCATGGCTGGTTTTGCTCTCGTTGGACATGCAGCCATGGATAACTGTGGCATTATTGGGATCTAAACTCAAAATCCCTGGATGATGATAAGGTAAATGCTTTTCTGTTGTGCCACTTGGGAGGAATATTAGGAGAAAAGGTCTCAGACTTAAGTGATAACAGATTTTCTTGTTAGCTGCTAAAAGTACAGAACAAGAGCTTCTTTTCTCACTCACCATTTTCTAGTTATGTCATGTTAATGAAAAAGCCAGTGTAGAATTAATGGAGACAACAAACACTGGAGTCAGAATTCCAATGTGCAGCTCTATGATGCAGTTGCTGTAAGTTACAGAGAAGATTCCTCATGAAAGTTAGCAATCTCTGAGATGACAATCATGATGATTTTGATTGAGAATGGCAGTATTAAAATGAAAGTTGAAGCTTTGGAACCAGTTGTGTTTGAGCAGAGATTACAGATGAAGCTATGAGAGAGGTAGACAGACTAAAGGACTAAAGTTGTCCTGCATCACTGTCTTTTGGTAGAGATGAAGTCTTATTCCTAGGGCTACCATTATGAATAGGTTGTTGAACGGCATTGTGGGTAATGTTAGAAACCATTAACCAAAAAGTGAAAATAAACCAACATGTTCATGAAAGAATACCATTATTTAA
This sequence comes from Notoglanidium macrostoma, assembly GCA_030068235.1. NCBI lineage: Eukaryota > Metazoa > Chordata > Actinopteri > Siluriformes > Auchenoglanididae > Notoglanidium > Notoglanidium macrostoma. Next base: position 18,998,264 of record JAQQZR010000002.1, read on the forward strand.
TCTTTTAATTACATTTTTACACCAATAAGTGTCATACACTGGTTATAAATGCAGATATTTATCAATTATAAAAGTTAATTTTCCTTTAATTTGTCATCGCTGTGCTCCCTGTCCTTCTGTGGAAAGCAACCATCATACATACACCACTGATCAGATTTGGACGGTGAAGCATTCTCAGCATGTTAGTGACATGGTAGTGAGTGTTGTGGTGGTATGAGTGTATCAGGCACAGCTAGGATTTTTTGAGCACCTCAACAGGAATGCTGGGCTCAGACAATACTGACAATGATGCGGGGCTTGAGGGCAACTCACACAATTAGTGCATGTAAAAACCTATTGTCTCTAATTGTACACCTACGAGATGCACCAACGTGAACTGTTCAGTTAGTGTCCACAGTGCTGGTAAAACCTCAGCATAGCTGATGTGCCTGATACACTTACCAGCATGACACACATTACCAAGTTCACCTTCATATCAGTATCAGTGCTGTTGTGAGAATGATCCATCAGTGAAATAATATCTGTGATGGTCCATGATACAAATGGTGCTCCCTTTCCATTGATGTTCGGTGGGGGGGTGACAGACTGTGCATAGGAACAGACTGTGCATAGGAACAGATTATCTACAATCAGTAATTATATACTACAATTGTAAAATTACATCACATATCACTACAGATGCACCTATATGGCAGGTTTATGTGGAAAAAAGGTTGCTCACAGTAGGTCTATTTAATGATGTGGCCACTATGTAGTTTTTAGAGTTTGTTGAAGTACCATTTTGTCCCTTATTCATGTGATTATATTGTAAATTCCGAAGGTAATGCCTGTTTGTACTTTTGTGAGAGACAGTGTTTTAGGAGAGTTGGCTTGAAGTTTACTGCAGCCATGTCACCTCTCCACAATGCCACTATATACCTGCAACTTGGAAATATTGGAAAATTCTAAACTATCATTTTGTATCAACAAGTTTGGTATTGTTTGTAACTGTAATGTTTTTAGCATGACCTGAACTCACAGTTTGGTTGCCTCCCACAGGTATAGTGTTCCCATATTACTCTCCCATGGGTCGCTACCAGTTTAACTTCCAGGAAGCTAAAGAGGCATGTGAGCAGCAGGGTGCTTGCTTGGCCACCTTTGAGCAGCTGTTTTCAGCATGGGAGGAAGACAATCTTAACTGGTGCAATGCCGGCTGGCTGGCCGATGGGACAGCACAGTACCCAGTATCAGTGCCTCGAGATCCCTGTGGTGGTACAGACCTGGCACCTGGCGTCAGGAGCTACGGCGTACGTGACAAAACCATTGACCGCTTTGATGCATTCTGCTTCACTTCTTCAATCAGAGGTGATTGCTTTGCTTTACCTCTTGCAACTGTTCAATGGCATTATGTTACACACACACCATCCACTTTCAGGAGCACTTGTACCCTTGATCATGCAATTATCCAATCAGCTAATAATATGGGTTCCATTCCTATGAGCCAAGAACAAGAATCTGCAGCTACAGTGGGCACAGGTTCATTGAGTGTAGACAATTATTAAATATTGGAAAAACATCCCCTTTTTTCAATTTTCACTGCCCAGTTCTGATGACCTGTAAAGTAATGTGGTCTTCTCCTGTTGTAGCCCATCTCCCACAAGTGATGAAATTTTGTGAGTTCTGAGAAACATTTTTGCTCACCATGGTTGTAAAGAGTTTATATATATGTAACCCTCCTGTCACCTCAAACAGTATGACCTCAAGAGGCTATTGTGTGCAAAAATGCAAGGAGATCTGCAATTTCTGAAATACTCAAACCAGCCTATCTAGTACCAAGAGCCATGGTCAGTGTCACTGAGATTGCATATTTCCCCCTTCCCTATGCTTTGATATGAACATTAACTGAAGCTCTTGGACTGTATCTGCACATTTTTATACATTGCGCTACCCTTACACTATTCGCTACATGGGTAACTGTGTGAATGAGCAGGTGTTACCATTAAGTGGCCAGTGAGTGTGTCTAATTATATGATACAGTAGAAACAATTGGTTTGTCAAGGTTTCCTCAAGTGGTCATTTGTTCTTAGCCTCTACTTGGAATGTTGTCTGACAGGAAACACTGTTATTCTCCCAATACACATGCTAATTATAAACCTTGACTTTAATATTTCTTTTTTCCTGTGAAAATCTGATCAGTTCAGATAAGGGATGAATTCTGGAAAAGGATTCTTATAGAAGCTTGAAAAGAAAAGGCTAGGAGGATTTCCACACTGTAAAAACACCAACAGGTGTTGCAGAAATCCAAGGGAGCATATGACTCATTACAGCTCATTACAGCAAAATTACATGTCTCCATGTCTGCTATGAGGTCTGAACTGGACAGCCATTTTCACTTCTAATGAAGCCAGCAGGTCATGTGTATCAAAAACATCCTGGCCTTCAATGATTAAAAAATATTACTGGCCTTGGTTTTGATCTCTAAAATTCTCATGAGTCTCAGTCTTCAAAGAGCATAAGTATTCTCAGATTGTCTCCCAAGATAGTCACCTCTAAGGAATCTGGACCCTGGCTTACATCTTTTCCTGAACTAATTAGTCTTACGTTAACACATCATTAGAGCTTTGACAAGCAATCTGTTTTAACGCTGAAGAGTTGTGTGTTTTGGACGTAGTCAAGGATAGAATTTACTCATGATGGCTGGACTCTCTTGCCATTGATAGACTTCAGCTTCACATTTTTACTATGTAAGGTACACAAATAAGCACATATTTATACTTAACTAATGCTGTCAAAATTATGAAATAATACATGTACAAATCCATAGCATATAATGGAACTAATGAAGCTCTTAGGCAATAACACAACTGAATAGCAGTATTAATAAAAAAACAAAATTACTTTGGACAATACACAGTTCGAAGCTGGTACCAGAAAAGAGTTGCTTTGGGACAGCATGATCAATATTAAACCTCTTAATTGGCAAGATGCTTTAAAAATGGATGCACTGACAATTCCACTATAGGCTTATTCAATTCATTCCAGCACACGGTAACCATATGTAGCATATGCTTGTAATATGTGTACTTGTTTACATTAAAAGTTGTGTGCAGGCTACATGATGCACTATATGTATTATAATCTTTTTATTTCATACCAGAGGTGAAACTTTAAAGATATACTGTATCTATTTCATTTGTATTTATATCGTATACTAAATTGAGAATTGATGGAGATTATTGTAGCCTATAATTTAGTTAACCTTTCCAGACAAACTCTTTATTAATGCAGTGAGTTAAACCTTAATACTTTTATCTAATTTTGTACTAAACTTTTATCCAACTTTTATCCATTATAATGTAATATAATACAATATAATATAATAAAGGTAGACTTTATAGTAAAGTGTTACCCACACACCTGAGAAATTCTTGTAGTTGCACTGAATGGCTGTATAAGAAGTTAACAGTGCAACTTTTGTTTTGGGGTGATTAAAAAAAGGAGGTGAGTGATTGTTCTGTTTCTGATTCCAGGTGACGTTTACTTCCTACATCACCAGCTCAAGCTGAACTTCTCTGAGGCCATAGAGGAGTGTGTGCAGGATGGTGCTCAGATTGCAAAAGTGGGTCAGCTGTATGCAGCATGGAGGTTTGGAGGGCTGGATCAGTGTAATGCTGGGTGGATGGCTGATGGCAGCGTGCGTTACCCCATAATCAAACCCAGAGCCAGCTGCGGCCCACCCGAACCTGGTGTGCGGAGCTTCGGCTTCCTGCCCCGGCATTTAAAATATGGAGTTTACTGTCACAAAGTCAGATGGTAAGATTCTGACACAACTGTGGTCATCAATTTAAAATCCAAATAACACAAATGTGAATTCTGGCAGATGATATATGCTTTGATAATTCACTTCTCATTCCTGTAATACGAATGAAGGGTGTCAGAGCTGTTCATGTGAATCTGCAAGCTGTTTCGTTTTGATTAAAAGGACTGATTTGTCATCCACTATTACACTTCTTGATTTTATGTACACTCCTGGGCAAAAATATGAGGCAAGTCCAATATTGTAAAACATTAAGCCTTTAATGGTCTCAACAGAAAATCATTGGTCAGGAAAATTAGCACGAATTAAACAAACAGATAAAGTAAAATAAAGCCGAGGTCTCAGGAGTGCTTTTTTAACTTCTTGTTCATTTTTTTTGCCCAGTGATTTTTGTTGAAACCATTAAAAGCTTAATATTTTGTAATATTGGGTTTGCCTCATTTTTTTGCCCAGGAGTGTATATAGAATTAAGCATTGAACCAAGTGACAGTCAGGGATTAGGTCTGAAAAAACTTTCCTTGGTAAATTCGCTCACATCAGCTAAACCAATGGACCTTCTCTGTATAATTCATACAGTGTGGTCTGCTGTCACATGTACTACAAGCATGTACAATATGTGCATATATACACCATTTATATTACATTTCACATACAAATTGATGCTTCAAAGCAAACTATAAAGGAAGGCAATTTTTTCCCCAAATTCTGTGATATATTTTTGCTCAAATGAAAGAAAGCTTTGCTTATGTAGTATCCTACATATAGTCACTTGTTTAATTTTACTAATTATTTTTATTCCATAGTCCATGCATGTTTAAAGCCTGTTTTGTTTAAAGAAACCAACATGCAGATGTCTTATTAACTGTCATTTTAGATAATAAATGTTTTTTTCACAAAGACTTTTATAGTGCTGATTGTTATTAATCATATTTTAATTCATTTACTTGTCATATATGGCATGGCATGATGGTGCAATGTGTAGCTTTGCTGCCACACAGCTCCATGGTTCCTGGTTTGATACTGATCTCAGGTTACTGTCTGCTTGGAGTTTTCATGTTTTTCTTGTGTCTAGGTAGGTTTCCTGAGGGTTTTCATGTTGCTTCCTATTGTACAAAAATATGCTGGTAGGTGTGAATGAGTGTGTAACTGTGTGTGTGTGCATGAGATAAGATAAAGTATCCTGAGATGGACTGGCATCCTATTCAGGGTGTATTCTCACATTTAGTTTTGTATACCTCAGCCCGGGCTAGGATAAAGCAAAATGAATGAATGAAACTTACATACATACATATTCCCAAAAACATCCATTTGACATTATAATGACCAAATTTGTAAAACAACTTGCTAACAGCTATTTTAAAGATTGTGAATTGAAAATGACAAATGATCAACAAAACAGTACTCATTTGAAGAAAAAAATATTTTGAGCCTTAATCCTCACCTATGGAGCTACTTCTAACCCACATGTACTGGACAAAATATAGCATATATAAAGCTCATCACTAAAAGCCTAAATGTAACATCTCAGTTTAGTTTTTAGGCTTACAGCACAGGCATGGTTAGTAGAAACACTAGTCATTCCCCCATTTTGGTTTATTACTGGATTTTATACAGTTGATCACAAATATCTACTCAGCTGGGTTGACATCTCTGGCAAAGTGATAGATCTCATTTAAATATGCTGCACTAGATAATCATTTCCTATCATTGCTGAGTGTCCCATATCTATATGCAGATGACATGCAGCTTTTAAATTGCTTTAAACCCTTGTGCTCATCCTTCTATTGTTCCTTGCTTAACTACGTATCCATTAACATATGGACGCTATTATGGGTGATATTATTAAAAATAATCAAGTCCAAAACTTTATTAGGAACCAAGGACTATTTTCAAAAATCACATTACTAATGTCTGTAATATGGATGAGACGGCGCATTACCAGGGTTCCTGTTCTATGTGGAGTTTATTATGTTCATGCAGGTCTCCTCTGGGTTCTCCAGTTTCCTCCCACCTTCCAAAAACATATGGTACAGAGGACAGATGGAATGGTGACTTGAAATTGTTCTTAGGTGTGACGATGTGCGTTTATGGTGCCCTGCAATGGACTGGCATCACATGCAATGTGTAGTCCTGCCTCTGGCCTAGTGTTCCCGATTTCTTGCAACTCTGACCATGATAAAACAGCTACTGAAGATGAAGAAATAAATAAATGTCTTCAAAAATGCACATCACTATCACTGCAATGATGATTATAATGATGATGATGATGATGATGATGATGATGAACCTTCTATCAATGTCTATAGTTTGTTGTATTAATGCAGGATTTTCCAAACATGTAGTTTATTTTACAGAGTGATCAGTAGAGGGCACACTTCACACTCTGTGTGAAGAATCTTGGATGAAAGAGATGAAGCTGAACACACACACAGAGAGCCTCTGCTGGACCCCATACTTGAGCCATATGCCACCCTGTCTGAGCTGGCTGGCATCTATAGAGCCGTGAGGCACTCTAATGCTTTTAGGCAAATATAACGTCCAGTAATTTTCTCATTCCTCTAACTCATAGATGTCCTATTTTACACCTGCTTTCCAAAACATGGAAGAGGCGAATGGGGGAGATGTTAGAATGAAAAGACAGCAGTGTTGCTAAGCTAGTCGTTTTTTCTGTGCTATCCTCTGCATGAAGGTGCATACTGTTACCTATGAAAGTCATATTCATTGGGCCTGTTTTTTTTCCTCTCAGAGATTCCTGAAGATAGCTCTGTTTAACTAAATAGGCTGTTTGTGCAGAAACTGTACAGGGATGAATGAGTGCAAGTGAGCTGTACAGTATGACTATTAATAGTTAATGATGCTTATTTAAAAGTGGATTTATATAACATCTCTTTATGAAGATGCCTTAGTACATAATTGCTGTTATTTGAAACAATAATACGGTTCTGAAAAAGTAACACGAATTAAAAACAACTATTCAAAACAAACATACAACAAGACAGGCCTGGAAACACAGATATTTAGTCTCAGTTTATTCAGTGGACACAGGTGTGGCACTCAGATAGCTATGAGCTCAGTGTAACAGTTGACAGCAAGACAATGGCATATAAAAGTGTAGGCTATTACTCTGTATGACTAAAATACAAACCAGTGCAATGATCACGCTTACCTTACAGAGACAGCACTGGGTTGCTCAGCTAAATTTTGGCATGTGAACATATTTATATTTGTGGTGCCATCTTCATTTATCAGCATCAGAATTGTTTTTTGGCAGGCAGTTCTATGCAATTAGCAATCCTGTCTCTCTGTAATATAAGCATTGTTTCAAATTGGAACTAGCTTTCCTAAATGAAAAGACAAAATGTGCTTCATGCTTCTAGTCCTTAATAAATAAGGCTTTCATTTGAGTTGTTAAATTATATCATGAATTTTAAAATTTCCAGGGAATGAAATGGACGTTTTATCTTTCACAGTCTCACTTGCTTTCTGCGATGAAGCGAGACTTACAAACAAAGGACAGACAACAAAGACGAAACAAGAAAAAATTGTGTCCTCGGAATTATTTTTAAATACTTTTGAGTTTATTAAATCTGGCTGTAGTCACTGAAGCCTTTTGTCTTTTTATGTAAGTGTTACTCTTATGCCCACCTTACAATCACTCACTCGTTCTCTCTTTTACTCACTCTCATGAAAAAGCAGAGAAAATGATGCAAAACAGGAAGAATAAAGTGACAACAGTGTCACCAGTTTAGCACAAAAAATACTTTTCAAGCAGTTTGTTTCCAGTGCTTCATTTTTTCCCTATCTCCACAAAATATTCAGCCTGTTATTGATTAAAACAATCTAACATGATCTAATTTTTTTTATTTATTTAATTTTTAAACTTTTATCCACTGTATGGTCCACTCAATTTCTTCACTCTTGTAACTACATGACTTTCAAATTAGTTTCATTGTAGTTACTAAATAATTTCAAGTTGTTACTAAATAATGTGCTCAAGCTTGAATAGATAGAAAACAAGCTTGGACTTTAGGGGGTTAACTTTGGGTTAAACATTGGGTTGTATAAGAAATAAAACTGCTTAATGGTGGGAAGATATTCTTTCCTTGAACTCTCACTCAGAAAACTCACTCTTTCTTCCTTTTCCCCAATAGCAAGGCACTGAGTAACACTCGAAAATAAATCAGCCAGGCGGACTACAGAACAGAACGTAATGTGCATCATTGTATAAAGTGGACCCTGTTACCGAGGCTACTGAATTTCTTCTGGGCAAATAAGACTTGTGCAGAGATGCTTTTAACTAAAAACAGTCCTCTAGATGATTTGAAGTGCGTGCCTTGTGTCCTGTTTAGAGGACCTTTCTTCATGTTCGACTGCTGACTGCTTTGGAATGCCACTTGAGAGATCTTTTTTGTAGTCTTTTTGTAGTGCCTATCAATGCAAGAATATAGTACAATGTTATGCCCTATGCAGTTATATACAGTATAGTACTTCTAACTATTTGTAATTATAAACATGGTAAAAGGGTGGACAAAGCAGTAGCTTGGGCACCTGGGATAAGAAGATTAACCAGGCTATTACTTTTTATTTGAAGGCTAGCCTAAGCAGAGTAGTTGCCACAAGCCATCAGAAAAAGCAAAGAAAAAAGAAAAGTAACAAATTTGCCAATGACTTTCCCAAAACAAAATTTAATGTGAATACTTAAGCAAAATAGCACATGCTGTTCATTCTGAATCCAACCACCTGCTGCCTCCCACACTAACCTTTACTAGTTGGATTAATTAATCTGGATAGATGATCTGCAACATGTTCAGACTCGGCAACGTATGTATAAACACTGACAAAACCGAGAAAAATAAAGTGCATCACCGAGCTGACATATACAGCGTGGCAAAAAAGTATTTAGTCAGCCACCAATTGTGCAAGTACTCCCACATAAAAAGATAAGATTCTAAGTAGTCAAATTCTAAAGTAGCTGTCTAATTTCTTTAAAAATGTGATTTTCTGGATTTTTTTTCTCATTTTGTCTCTCATAGTTGAGGTATACCTTTGGTGAAAACTACAGGCCTCTCTCATCTTTTTAATTGGATAATAGAATTTGCACAATTGGTGGCTGACTAAATACTTTTATGCCTCACTGTAACTCTCCTGCTTACACAACATTCTATCAGCTCATGGTAAAATATATTGAGAGAAAAAAGCTAGTTAGATTCAATTACTATACTTTAAGCACGATGTGAAGAGAAAACCTTACAGGTCATAGCTAAATGTTGACCAACATCTTGCTGACATTTTTGTTGTGGACATAAATTTGATGTACTACCTCAGACACTTTCTTTGAAAGGGATCATGACTATGGCTTCCACTCCTACACAGGATGTATGTACTTGGTTGTGACTATTAATGCACTTAACTAGATAACTATATGTTATTACATTATATTAACTACCATTTTTAGCCTGGTCATTTGGGTTTCTGAGCAACCTAAACATGGGACTAGGAAGCACATTAAAGCATCCATTTGGCTGGTGGGCTTGATAATAAATGTATCCACTAAATTTATGATTTGTCCACCCCTGGTAAATCAAGCAGAAGTATACACAATTCTGAGTATATTAACCCTACCAACATACTTATCGTAAAAACAGGGATACATGGCTTATTTCCTTACAGTATAAAATGAAGTTCTCAAATTCAGTTCTTGTGTCTGGACACTTTAGACTCACTTTCTACACATTCCACTTTAGGCTCTTCCCATTGACCTTCTGGCATGCAGCGTATCACTGAATGGTGCCGCTGTGTGAAGCCATGGTCACACTGGTAGCGGATGATGGAGTTTACTGGGTAGTGCTCCCTGATGTTTCCTAACATCCTGGCATTTTCGACTTCCGGCGGTGTGGAGCATTTGACTAGATGAGGAAATTGAAAGGAGTTAAAGCCTAATTCTGCCTGACTGCTTCTACAACATTCAAGGCTTTCAAAAACATAAAACTATACAATCAGAATCTTGACATGGCCAACAGTCATAGCCATAACAATTTCTGATCAGGATTTTGGTTCCACTTAGTAGAAAATTATTAATGTGTAGATGCATAATCTTTGTTGCTTTTTTTACGTTTTGATATATATAACCTACTAGCATACTGTGCTCAATTACAATGTCTTCATGAAGTTCTTACCAGATGTACTTTTGCATGTGAAGGGCATATTGTAATGACAAGACATATTTGACCATTGGCCCAAGTTCTGCCAAATCATTGCTACACATTCTTGGGCAATGTTAAAATAACTATTTGGCTGGTTCCTTCTCCAGTTTTCATATTCCTGTAGAAAAGGTGAAAATCTATTAAAGTCATGGACTTACATAGTGCATTTACATTTCACTGTGCATCAGTATCCACAAGTTATAACTGAATTATTATAGATTTAGACTTCACCAAAGGGCTTCCATCCGTCCAGCGGAGCTCATTTTGCTGGTCTCTGCTAGTGAGGCCAATCCACTGATAGTCCCAAGCAAGATCTAGGTAGATTTTAAATTGCATTCATAATGAGAAATACATCAATCCACCTTTCACAGATTATCTCAACTAATGCAATTGCATACTTACTGTTGACAAATAGTTGCTCTTTTTTGGAAGTGATGCTAAGCAGATGAGAGTTTAGCTCTCTGCAGTGCTGTTCAGCATCCATCCAATTCGTGCTTTCACTAAAGTAGATATAGCAGCTGCCTTCAAATTCCATCCAGTTATCTGCACATCCCTGTCCTGCTAAAATATCATCCAGGTTTAGTCAAATTAGTTGTATATTATTTGATGCTGAAAATGCAATCAAAATTTAATCTTGGCTCAAGGCTAGTGTTTGAAGCCATGGTGTGGTTATAGCTAGCATGGCCTATGATTTAAATTTTAAACGTCACTCTACCTAAAATTTGAACAAAAAATTTCTGATTTTACCATCAGTAACAGTACGCTGGTCCAATGTCAAGGGACTGGATGTAAACGTTAATGTGGCTGTACTGGTGGTGTTGATACGTAATACATCCGTGGCATTAATCTCCACCAAGTGTAGAAGTGAAACTCCATTTGAATCACCACTATGGACAACATTGAGTCCAGAGCCACTTATGGCATCACCACTAGGCAGTGCATTGACTCCAGAGCCACTCATGATATCACCACTGGGCACACCACTGAATCGAGAGCCACTTGTGATGTCACCACTGTGGATCCCACTGAATCTGCTAATTTCTGGCTGTCCAGACACATCACCTGATCCTGAGTAGTCCCCACTGATGTCTCCAGATTCCCTTCCCGAGGAATAAAGCACTGCACTCCCTTCTGCTGCTTCTTGAGAGCGTCCTATGGTAGATCCCTCTGCTGAGAGCACATCTACACTCTCCTTGAAGATGACAAAGATGCCTGAGCCATCACCACTCTCTCCAGACTCAGACACGCGCCCACTGGAGACTGTGATGCCTGACCCATCACCACTGAGGCAGCCACTACTGGAATCTTCAGCAGTGTCAAGAACACTACCAGATACATCTCCACTGAGGAATCCACTGCCGGAACCTTCAGCACTTGGAAAGCCAGAGGCCGATGCATCTGCACTGGGGAAGCCACTGCCAGAATCTTCAGCACCGAGGCGGCCACTGATTGATACTGGAGAGATAAGAAGAGCAGTTGAAGAACATAACATTCATATTTATTTAGCTAGAGTTTTGCTACTTAAAATAAATTATTTTCAAGACTTGTATTGAAAGTATGTTAAGAGAGAATATTTGTTGCTCATTGCTACATTACAACCTTGTATGTTTGTAGGTTATTGCTATCTGTTTCTCTCTTTAGGATTTTACTCGCTAAATAAAATAATACATCAACCATGTAGTCCTCTGAGGACCTGTTCTGTGGACCATATAAACTCATAAAGACATTTACATTTTAGACACTGAAGTAGTAGAATAGGTTTATGTACTTTATATTAAGTAGAAGATTTCCCTGGGAATGGTAAAGCCTTTTTATTTGGAATTAATACCAATGTTATCAGTAATTAATATGTGAGTAGTTATTGTAGGTCGGTATTTAATACTGGATGCAAGTCTTAGGAATTACTGCTTAAGATTCAGTAATTGCTATAAAGTTAATAGTGAACTCTTCCTAACATACTGCGTAATTAGCTAGTAGTTTTGAGTAGTTAATAGGAGTAAGATAATTGTTCATGTAGAACCACTCACTTGTTCCTGTTTAATTCCAGCATAGTTACCTATGAGTTATGGAACCACATTGTAAAGTGTTTCCAGTGAATAATGCCCAACATACATGCAATTGACAATACTGAAATTGACACTATTTCTCAGGGTAACACTGGGCTAACTGTTTTCTTCTGCATGCATGAGTTCATAGATGCCCATGACTGATTTGTGATGCCCTGATTGACAGGGGAGAGAGTAATGTCATCCCTCCCACCCAGAGAGTACAGCTAATTTTGCTCTCTAGTACTGGCCATGGATAGATGTTGCATTGTCAGGATTTAAAGTCTAAATCTCCTGACAATAAGGAAAATACTTGTCTGTTGCACAACTTGGGAGACCTTTAAAAAAATTTTTAAGCCATTTGGCATACAAGCATCTCCCAAATTACCAAATAAGGCATGTTTACTTGGTGTTGAAATGTCTTATGTCTACATAGTAAAGATATTAAGCATGATGCTCATACCATGTATTTGGCTGATATAGCAATACACATCATAGTGTTCATGTTCAGGCCTAAGCCCATAAGAGATCACCCCAGGTTCTTGCATTTAAGTATTTTTACATTTCAGCTACTTGCACTCACTCACCAACGCTGACATTTTCTCTGGGTACCTCGTAGCCCAGATCAGGCTGAGCTTCAACTACAGCGACCACATCCTCAGTGATAGTCGCCATTACAGTAGGTGAGAAGGAAGGGGGTGGTACCATGGTAGTAACCCAGGGCTCATGAGTTACAAACTCCCCTCGAACTTCACCCTCAGTTGTGACGCTCGCAGGATAGGCGACTGGACTGGAGGTCACGGTACCCACACTAAACTCAGTGTCTGTGGTCAGGTAAATTCCAGGTACTGGGGATTGGAAGTCTGTGGTCATGTAAATGTCAGGTACTGGGGATTGGAAATCTGTGGTCATGTAAATATCAGGTGCTGGAGAGTGAGAGTCTGTGGTCACTTGTACATCAGGTACTGGAGGGTAAGGACTGGGTACTTTATCCGCTCCTGAACAGTGAGAGACATTCATTATTTGAAGTGATGAATTTTCAGGCTTCATCCTATGTCCAGTAATCATAGTATATACGTACACGTGTATATGTGTATAGGTACAAAATGACATGTTTTGTACTTACCCTCATAGCAGATGGCATCATAATGGGAGTCTGGGTGGGGGTAACCTGTCTGGTTTAGAAAACGGTACACGGTCCGTACCCCCAGCAGACCCCCACCACACTGAGGGCGAGCAATGTTGATAGGGTATCTCACACTCCCATCTGCTAACCAGCCAGCATTGCACATATCCATTCCAGCTTTCCAGGCCAAGTACAGTTGCCCTGTGGTGGCCAACTTGGCTCCGAGCTTTCCACACTGTTCAGATGCCTCAGAAAATGTAAACTTTTTCATGGACATGGAGTAAAAGACTCTGCCTAAGGATCACATGGTTGTAGTTGTCAGTACACATGCATTAAGAGCTTTTAATAAATATGTAATGAATATCTCTTTATTACCAGGCATCTTATCTGCAAAGCAATACACATCATAGGTTTCATTCTCATCTCTGATTCCATACGTTCGTACACCTGGAAAATTTTCCTTGTCTCCATAGCAAGGCTCCCTGGGCTCATGAATGGGATACCTGAGGAATATATCAACAGTATATATCAACAGTACACTCTTAATAACAAAGGTGTCCAAAAACAATTCTTTGATGGCATGGCAAAGATCCATTACTGTTAGATAAAGACTCATTTTGGTTTCACAGAAGAACTACTTAGTTGACAATATTTTAGAATTTCAAAATTTACTGGAAAATAATTTCAGCTTAAAGATCTGTCCATATAATGGTAACAGTTACAGGGTTTTTTTCTGTTGTTGGTGCCAACAGAAATAGTTTTAAAAAATCAATAAATTAACCAAAAGGTATTTATGGCATCACTGTATTCCTGGCACCTTTAACAGTGTAAACATTAATGGGTTATTAGTGCTTGAGCTTATAATTGCTTATTAATACTTGTGCTTATAACATTTATTCATTTTTTTACTTATTGTAATGACAGTACTATATTATTTACAGTTTTATTTTAGGGTAAAAGTACAGACATTGGACAGACACACAGTACCTGACAGTTCGATCTGAAAGCCAGCCTGCATCACACTGGTGAAACCCGTCATCGTAAGCAGCTTGCAGCTGTTCAGGAGTTGCAATAACAGCACTGTTCTGGATGCAGGCTGCCTTTGCCATGTCAAATGTCAGGGTGTAGCGGCTGGTTATGGCCCGGTAATGGAACACGATGCCTGTGGAAATGAATGACTGCCACATTAATATTCCACAGACTGCAGCATCTTAAGAAATACTAAGAGGTCATATGAGACAAGACAAAATACACCTTAGGCATTTGAAATATATTTTCTCTCATAAAAGTTTACCTATATAAGTTTTGAATAAAGAAAATATAACCAAAATACCCATATAACAAAACAATACTGTAAAGGATTGTGTGGAGTTACCATCAGGCTTGGGTATAATTTAACATTTTACAATCTGTGAGATGTTTGGAGTATCACCTTGAACATTCATCTCCACCGAGTCATAGTTGTCCTCAGTGCCCTGCATGACCTCACATCGGTATGTCCCAGAATCGCTGGAGCGCAACTCTGTGATCTCTATGGTGACATCTGTGGGTACTGAGGGATAGTTCACCATGGTCACCCGGTCCAAATAATCTGACTCAATGTGTACTATTCCCTTAATTGCCACCAGGATGAGGCTTATTTTGCCTTTGTAAATGTAGCTCCATTTGATGCGTTGTGATATGGGAGCAATGGTAGGAGCTCCAGGGTCGTAGAATGTGTCCTGGAAATAACAGGGGATGACTGTCTTCCCTCCTAGAAGGGGGCGCAGCGGCTGCTCCATGGGGATGCTAACACTAAGGGTACTGTCCTCATCTGACAAGACAGATTCACTGACCACTGTTACACATGCAACTGCAGTGACGCACAACATAATTCACAGTTCTTTGTAATAACCCAATGACCGGCAACAAGTCTGTATGCCCAAAAATAACCCAGACCTATAGAATAGCAGAGTCAGTGTAAAAGTCAATGAAATCACATAACTCACCATTTATTTGTCCAAACATTACTGCTGCAGAGGACACACCGAGGAAGGCACATAGTAGAAGAAAAGCGGTCATGGTTCGTCTGTTGGTCAACACAAAAGATGCAAAAGATACACATGTTTTGAGAAAAGTTATTTATCATGCACAATTATGCATGTTAAATTTCTAATGTATAAGGACATTTGCATACTATAGTTCGTGACCATCTAAGAAAAAAAAGACTGTCTGCTTTAAATGTACTATATATATTAAAATTTATATTTAAATATTGATTTTTAACCATGCTATATGTATATTTAAAGCAGAAAACTCATTATTGCTTCCCATGTAAGTTAGAAAACATAATCTATTTACTGATAATGGCTTCTCTGTCCAGAACTGACTGCCTGGCTATAGCTCAGTTTTTGCCTGAATAAAACTCTTTTAAATGCACTGAGCAACTTTCCTTTGGCAGGATCCTCACGGAGCTTTCTGTCTAAGACTCCTAATGGTACCGGAAGAGGCTGGTGTTTCCTGGCAAAGGATCAACAGAATCTAAATCAACTATCACACACTGATGCCAGAGCCCTATCGAAATTTCCTTGGTTTTATCACTTTTTCTTTAATGGATGTTTAATGTCTTAAAAAAGCCATTTAATTTACTACAAAACTAGACAAACTACAGACTGCCTATGACTACATGTAAGGCATTCCAGCTTTTTAATCAGATGTTCAAATTAAATATTATTCAATAACTGACATGAATTAGGTATAAAACACATAGTGAAAATAGAGAGAGATGTACTAAGTTTAGACTTGTTGAGAGATGAGTTTGAGCTCAAAAGTATGTTTTAAAGATCATTTTTTTCTCTGGAATGTCTAGAAAAATGTTCCAACTAATATGGAAATCCAGGTCAAAGCCAAACACCTGGCTTTTAGAGGAAGGACATTCTTTAAGTTCCACATCCTTTGGGACTTCAGGGTTCACTTTTCACCTCTGTCAGAGATCATTTGTGATAAACTTCAGTAGTCCAGACAGCTTCTTTAGTGACTTAGTAACAGGTGCAGCTTGAAGATGTTTGCAGCTTGAAGCAGTTGCTATTGTACTGTCATTAATAGAAATGAGAAGATTATCAAATAATGATAATGCTCTTTAAAAAGACAACAGCATTCATTATACTACTTACGTCAGTCAAAACTGGGTCCAGGCAACAGATGGAAAATTCAACTAATCAGAAGGGAATTTATCATGGTGTAAAAATAACAGCTGCATGAAAACAGTTTTTCATTTTCATATCTAATGATTAGTTCAAGAGATGTAGACAGCACACGTGTTTAAGCTATGAAATGAACTTCAATGTCAGACAGCACATCCTTAAGATGGCATGCAAAATTCAAATACTAGAGCTTGATGATTACAAAAAAAGTCCTGTTTCCTAAGCAAGACATTTTATATAAGAGAAATTTGATCTCAGCTTCATGTTTGTATTGCCTTGCCTTAACTACTTGGAGTTGATTTCAGGCTCCAAGCCCTTCTAAGCATCTAGTCAGCAAATACTATGGCCAGCTTTGTGATATATGCTGACTGTGTCAAATCGCACCACTACTAATGAACAGTCCTACTCACAGTTCAAAAAATGCTACTTCACGTCTGGGCTCATATTAGGAGCTCATCGGTTTTGGGGAGGAGCAAGGGGTTGAGCTACTCTACAGTGTCTTCATTCACATGGTGTGGTGTGTTCTTTTCCCATCAGGTAAAGACCAATAAGCAGAGGCCTGTTCAAGCATGGGCTGAGGCCTGCGTGATGGCCAAGGTAAACACTTTGCTGTGTTCCAGAGGAGGCCCTCACCCAAAAAAATGCCCCAGGAGACCGACATGCTCAGAACACTGTCAACATTCACGTAAACACACACACACACACACACACACACACACACACACACACAAACACACAAACACACACACACACACACCACAAAGTAGACCAGCCAGCTTCAGGACCATTCACAATGGCATGTTGCATTGATCTATGTAGTTCTATGTAGAAATCAGCATTTCTAGGTTTGCGCTCATACTACGTTTAAAATTTGTGCATACTGTATAAATATTTTTACTTTTTATGTGTAAAGCTTTACAGAGAATATTCTTGTAGAAGTGATTTCTCTCTATATAAAAGCTGCTTATTATCAATAAAATGGGTAATGTTATACTAAGATAGATTTTGATCTACCTTGAAATTCTGTGTGACTATAGTTATTAATGCAGATGGTAAATGTTTAAGAATCTTTACAGAAAGATAAATACAAAATGAATGAAATGCTATACCAGATGGGGACAATGTAAATAAACTGGTTAATTATCTGTCATTACTTATAATTATTGTCTAAACCAAGCAGTAGTGTGCAGTAAAATCCCCAATCAATCAACACAAACTGTGTTTAAATAGGTGCAGCTATATAAAAATTAAAACTCTAAAAGGAATCTAGAAATCTAGAAATCCCAAAAAATACTGTAGCTGTAGCAAATAATATATAATTATACTTGTGAAATCAATACTACCATGTAGAAATAAAATACAGGTGGTATTTTAATGCTGCAGGTATCTAAATATAATATAAATATAAATATTTCTATAGAATTAATTTCAAAACATCCTGATAAGTAAGAAGTAAGTGAGACCAAATATACAAATAAATAAAGAAGAAAGTAAGTAAGTAAGTAAATAAATAAATAAATATGTCTGTAGGTCAATTAAATAAAATATATATTTTAAAAGATTAAGATATTCAAATAGATCTTCACTTTGATTTATAGTCATATAGGAAAAATTACTTTATCAGATAAAACAAATACAAATCAATGTGCAAATTATATCACAGAAACTCACCAAATTTCTTATGTCCTTTTAAAACCTTTTCTTATTGCAGTGCCTTAGCTCCTTACAATGACCCAGACTTAGAAGCAGCTTGCTGTTGGTTTGCTGGTCTTTTGGACTGCTGCTCGCCTCCCCTGTCTGTGCTGGGAGCAGAAAGAGGTCTTATTCAAATTGAGCACAAGTTTAGCAAAGTGACACAGAGAGAGACAGAGAGAGACAGAGAGAGAGAGAGAGAGAGAGAGAGAGAGAGAGAGAGAGAGAGAGAGTTAAAAAAAAAAGTGGGAGTGCTATTAACTGCTCCTGAGTTTCATTAGTTGTAACAGTTTTTCATTTTTTTAAAGGCTCAGTTTAGATTTAAAATGAAGAATTTTTATTGCGAGCACAGTATACATTTAATTACAACCAATTGGGATGTAAAAAGCAAGATGAGCACATGCACATGTATCACAAGCACAGACACTATCAGTGGAGGTTTTTGAGGATTAGGGTTAGAGAGGAGTTTCTTATATTTTATTACAGTTTCATCAGTGTTAGTTCCACAAACAAAACAAAAGAATACAGTGAGGAATGCTCCACAAAAAAAAAAAAAAAAAATTTAAGGACTTCATAACTGGGGCAACACAGTGGTGCAGTGGTTAACACCATTGCCTCACAGCAAGAAAGTTCTGGGATTGAGCCTGCTGGTCGACTCAGACCTTTTTGTGCAGAGTTTGCATGTTCTCCTTGTAACTGTGTGGGTTTCCTCTAGGTGCTCCGGTTTCCTCCCACAGTCCAAGGACATGCATATTAGGTCAACTGGCTACTCTAAATTGCCAATTTATTTGAATGTGAATGGTTGTTCATCTCTGTGTTAGCCCTGCAGTAGATTGGCAACCTGCCCAGGATGTATCCTGCCTCTCGCGTGAAGTTAGCTGGGATTGGCTCCAGCTTCCCCGCGACCCAGACGGGTAAAGCGGTATAGATAATGGATGGATGGTTGGACGGATAGATTTCCTAATTTGTAGAGGATATCTTTCATGCATATGTATATTTTCTACTTTTTATATATCATGTACAATATATAATGTAGTAACTAAACATGCATTATATAATGGGATTTTCACACACAACAGTATCTAGGCACATCAAGGCTTAATATGTTGTGTTTCTCACATGCTCACTACAGTAATGAGTCTAACGTGAGTTACTATAGACTTTCTGTCAGCTCAATCTAGTCTGGTCATTCTCTGATGTCTCTCATCAACAAGGTGTTTCAGTTTGCAGACCCTCAACACACAGGATGTTTTTTGCACCATTCTGTGTAAACTCTATTTCTATATGTTGTGTGTGGATCTCCCAGGAGATCTGAAATACTCAAACCAGCACAGCTGGCACCAAAAAACATGCCACAGAGATTACACTTTTTCCCCATTCTGATGTTTCCTGTGACCATTAACTGAAGCTATTGACCTGTATTTGCATGATTTTATGCATTACGCTGCTGGCACATGATTAGCTGATTGGATAACTGAATAAACATGCAGGTGTACATGTGATCCTATTAAAGTGGACAGTGAGTGTATACGTACAGTATACTGTATATAATGAATTGATTCTGCAATCTCCTTTAAACTCCAGACTGACAGTAAGACTGAAGGAAACTCACTTGGGTGAAAGGTTACCTTGACACTGCCTTTCTAGATTTACTGTGTCACGTATACCCATACAGAAAAACATGTACATGTACATATACCTTACTCACTCTAACACAAAGATTGAATAGATTTTCAGTAACAGGAGCCTTCAATGTCATTGCCATCTCTGTATGATGTAATATGATAGTTAGGGTCATTGCCCATGCATTTGAAGTAATGAAACATGTATTACTGTAATGTATTAGCAATGTAAAGGACAATAATACACTGAGTCATAATTCAGAGTATCATGTCATACAGTTGATCAATCACTGACTCTTTTGTAACTCAATATATATCAAAATTGTAACAACTTTCTAAATTGGACATGGTGTATAGATGAAAGATAAGACAGCACTGGCCAGGCCCATAAAACACACATGAGACATCTTCTCAACTAAACATCAGTCTTCTTCTTATGGGACAGGAATTTTTCACACTAAGTCGACAATCATACCTGACGCCCTCCCAACTTGCCCACCCAAAAAACTCTGTCCTTCCTACTATGTATCTCGGGATCTCTGGGAACTCCAGTCATGCACAGGTTATGTCAGGTTCTCCCTATTCTAACATGTAAGGCTGAAGAAGGCTTTGTTAATTAGGCAACAAGTTGAATCAGGCCTGGGCAAGCAAGATAAACACTGGGACATTAAGATTAGGATTGGGAAGCACTCTAAACATGGCTGAAATCAATGCTGAGATTCCCCTAACATTTCTGTACTGGTGTTAGATAGAGCAATCATACTGTTATATAATATACATGTGATTATAGTATATAATTAGAAACAGGTGTGTAAACATAACCTTAACTAAACAACAGTGCATTTTATCAGCATCAGATGTTCAGCACTAGTCAGAGAACCTCAGTGTTCATATTTGAATCAATGTGTTCTGACATACAGCCTCTGACAGGCTGCAGAACAGTTCCAGCATCAGGAACTTGCCTATGAAAACACTTTATGTAATACACAAACCAGTCTCTGTTGTGACTGTGCCGAAAGTAAAAATACCGAGCTCATATATGGTAAGAAAATGGGCAACTGTTATTTTAAACTTGGTCCCCTTTGGGACCAAAATATCTTTTTTACTGAGGATAACCATAACTACACGTTTCTCATCCTATTAAAAACATTATGGCATACCATGGCGCGCTTAGTGGTTAGTTTGTTATATTCAAATGTGTAAAATGTAAGGAATATGAGCCTTCAATTTTTTTTTGGAATAAAAACATCATTTTTAAGTGAAATAACTCATAAAATAACTAAAAGGATAATAAATGACTAAAACAGAATATAAATGCAAATCAAATGTTTCAACTTTTTCATATATCTATGGCAGATCAAATTGGCAGAAAGTCTTGGCTAAAATCACAGACTATGGTCAGTAGATGAGGCAGTGCCGAATGCCTTATATGACTGCTTTATGCCTGAGCCATTTTTCTCATCTTGTTCAGTGGCTGTGAAAAACATTTTCACTTTTTCCTTCATCTCATGCTCTCTTACTTCATACAGGAAATATCTAACAGACCAGTTGCTTCTGTACTAATGACTCTCTCACTCTCTGTCTGTGTTTTTGAAGTAGCTAGGTTATGTCAAAATAAAGATGCTTTTACACTTTATAACAAGATCATATTTTAAATATTTAAAAATGGAATCACAGGATTTAGTCATGTCTGTATCACAATGCAGTGAATAGGGGCCACAGACTTCCAATGAGCCGTTTGCTCCATTTCACATGGTAACACTGCATGAACCAGTGCTGCTGATGAGTGACATCACTATGGGCTATTTGTCATGAACCTCATGTGCAAAAAGGAAAGCAAATTAAATATAAAAGGTCTGGAAATTTTCAAGTTTCTGTATCTAGCTTTATGCGATATCACAGTGCTTCATTGTTTGAAAAATGGGGAGGTCGGAAAACTTAATTGCCTGTAAGGCCCAATATGAGCAGCATGTTTTACAGCATTATTGACAGTGCTCTTGCCTTGCAAACACATAGAGGGTTTCATGGAGTCAAAAAGGTGGCTAGAGAAAACCTGGCAACCCCTGACCCCTGACTCATTACTGCCTTATATAGTCATTACTGTATGTGTGAGTATTACAGGGGAAAGAGTTCATCAGGACCAAGTATAGGGCCCAGGAGAAGCTTAAAGATTTACAGACAAAGAATGTCTTAAGACCTGCCAGACTGTGCATAAACACTATTTATGTTCAAATGTTCACTTGTGTGTGTGTGTGTGTGTGTGTGTGTGTGTGTGTGTGTGTGTGTGTGTGTGTGTGTGTGTGTGTGTGTGT
>JAQQZR010000002.1:19020341-19051463 GCA_030068235.1 Notoglanidium macrostoma
GTGTGTGTGTGTGTGTGTGTGTGTGTGTGTGTGTGTGTGTGTGTGCCATTACCTTTTGAGGCAAACCTACTGTATGTACCTCATGTGTTTTTCATTATTACTGATGCTACTCTAATATTGTTATTAGTGTGAATTATGGCTCAAAATGGTAACATTTGTACTTTTGACTACTTTGTTGTTAGAGTTTAAGTTTTAATCTGCCCTGACTACCGATACTTATCCCAACACTTGTGGTTAGTTGTGTTGAGAGCTGTCTCTCACAACAATTTTGCATTTACTTTTCTATATAATTAGTGGAAACATTTGGTTTCAAATCCTAATTACATATGCCTGACCTCATAATGGAACATAAACTTCCCTTAAGTCATATTACGAGTAGGAGATTTGGAACTAAATTTGACATTTGACAGCTATTGCCCTTACACGTTCATTATTGTCAGAGGAAGATGGTTCCAAGGCCAATTCCCAGGGTCAGGTTGGTAACTCTGTATTTCTTTGGAACACCTTAGTCATTTAGTAGGTTATAGAAACTGGGTTGTTTGTCTTTTTTTTTTGGACATTTTTTACAGTAGGGCAATTGTCAGGAAGACACCCAAATAGATCAGTCTACATAGCTAACTAGATATACTAGGTACAACTAGGTATACAAGTCCTTAATTACACTAGTCTAATAAAAAAGTAGAAAATAGCACAATCCAATGCACATGTAAAGGCTGTGTTTAACATCTACCATGTGAATAAATATAATTCTAATGTAATCTTGCAGCCTATTTTTCAAGTATTCACCTTGAAGCAAATTACTCAGTAACTACAGTAAAAAGAATAGGTAGCATTAGATAGAAGAGAATATGCAGTTACAATATTGAGGAATGTAATCATTTAACCAATAGGGTCAAAGTGATGGTAATGTCTCCACGTACTGTAAATGTACTGGTTGAGATGAATTCTGTATTCCTTTGTTCTTTCACATTTAAATGTATTATAATAGTCATTTCTTTATTTATATCTTTCATCAGTGATCCAACTTTTCAGCAGATTCAGGCCAAGAGTAGTAAGAAAAGGTCTGGTAACCAGGCTGATTAAGCCACAGACAAAGCTTCCTCTCTTTTCAAAGGTCTGCAGTGTCCTCAATCTTCTAGCACACTGCTGGTGGTACAGCTCTCTGTGCATGCCATTACTGTTTGTAAATTATAGTTTGTAAATTATAAATAAAAAGATTTTAAATTTTTTTCCTTAGAAGAAAATAATTTCTGTCGTTGATGAAAATTAAGAGCGATGCCGTCGGAAAATGCCTCATGTGGAAGTTGTAAAGACTGTTTACAAGGGGCCAAGCTCTTTGACGTGACACATTTCAAGCTTGTTTAAAACTGCTGATCTGACATTTTACAAGTCTGAAGGATGTTTGCATATGGTATAGAGTAAATCAGGTTTTGGCTGTATAAGGCTGAACACTGGAAAAGTGAGACATGGGATCTGAAATCCTTTTTTATACAGACCGTATTTATTTGGAATCAAACGGGTAAAAAGTAATGAGGGGAGAGCAAAACTCTCAAAAAAAAAAAAAAGAAAAAAAAGAAAAAAAAATTTCAACTCCAATTGGCCACCCTAAAAATCCATTTTAATATAATAAATGAGCTCTTTGTTGTTTAAAGCTATTGTTGTTGTTTGTACTGCTTTACATATGTGCATCATGTTTTTACTGGGTTTTCTTGAGGATGATTTATAATGCTTTGTTTATCCATGTTTAGAGCAGAAACAGCTGAGAATGCACTAAAATAGCCTACATGTATGGTTTTCTGTTGAATTCAGCATGCCTAACAACATTATTTATAGTTAAAAAAATAATAATAAAATGGTTCATTTTGGCTGTAAATATAAATGGTAAAATCTGTAATGGCTGCTTGACTACAATGAGAGGTACATTCTGTTAAGTGGAAAAATGGAAAAATGACTCAGTCTATTAATGAAAATGCCAGAATTGGGCTTAAAAGCCTAATAATTGAGTTGTTTTGAGTACCTTGATTATCTTCACAGCATCAAACACATTTTCTTGTGCCTGCTCTCTCTTCCCTGGTGATCAACGGATGAAAAGCTGTCCTCGTTGACCTCTCACAGGTAAATTAGCTATAAGCAGCTCTCTCATTCTCGCTTCTCAAGCCCTCTCTCCTCCAGTCATCACTCACCTCCTGAACAGCACAGAGGTGTAGCGCCACTAAACAGACTCTCTTTGACTTATTTCCCAGCTCTTCTGCTCACTGGGGAATTGACACAGTCCATCAGGGGAAAAGTGGTCTTTTACAGTGTTCCATTTAAATGAATAGAGGCTTTATAGAAATGGTGCAGGAGCAGAACCCCGTTACTGTACATGGTCCTGGAGCAAATGCCTTACAGGATATGTTGAAGGCAACTTTATATCATGCATGTTAATATATTGGGAGAAATAAATAACTCTCTAAAATTCACTGGCCTCTTAGAAGAACATTTGAGTGTGCAGTAACAGGAAGGATTATAGGTCCTTATATACCTTTGCAGGAAGACGTCCATCCGCCATCTATACTGTTTATCCCTCAGCGTCGCGGGGAAACTTGAGCCAATCCCAGCTAACTTTGGACGAGAGTCAGGGTACACCCAGGGCAGGTTAATAATTTATCAGAGGGCTAACACAGAGACGAACAACCATTCACACTCGCATTCACACCTATGGGCAATTTAGAGTAGCCATTTGAATTAATGTGCATGTCTTTGGAGAGTGGGAGGAAATGCTCCTCAGAAAGCATGCAAACTCCACACAGAAAGGCTGAAAGGTTCGAACCCAGAAGTGACAGTGCTAACCACTACACCACCAAGCTAATAAAGATTAATTAATTAATTCATTTATTTTCATTAACCATTTTATTGTGGTAAGCAGTGGATCTGTCTTGTAATGTTTGCACGTTTGCACACGTGCACTTTATGTAGTCCTGTGTTGTTTTATGTGGCACATGTGTACTTTTTGTAATTCTGTGCTGTTTTATATCTAGCACCATGGTCCTGTAGGAATGTTGTCTCATTTTACTATGTACTGTATAACCCGTATATGGTTAAAATGACCAAAAAGCCACTTGACTTGACTTGACTTGACTTGACTTGATTTGATTTGAAGACTATTCCAGGAATACTGGTCATGAGAACAGGACTGAGATGTAAGGATAATACATACTTGGTTGCCAAGGCCATATCATATATTGTGCAAATGGAGCCCTCTGCTGCTCCCTTAGGGCTTTAGGGGAAACAATACGGTGAAGCCAGGGCTGCCTTACTGTAGGCAATATTACACAATCATATGAGCTGAGAGAGAGAGAGAGAGAGAGAGACAGACAGACAGACAGACAGACAGACAGAGAGAGAGAGAGAGAGAGAGAGAGAGAGAGACAGACAGACAGACAGACAGACAGACAGAGAGAGAAGGAGAGAGAGAGAGACAGACAGGCAGACTGACAGAGAAAGAGAGAGACAGACAGACAGACAGAGAGAAAGAGAGAGAGAGAGAGAGAGAGAGAGAGAGAGACAGACAGACAGACAGACAGACAGACAGAGAGAGAGGGGGGGGGGGTATAGCATAATATCCTTATTTGTGGTAGGCCTAATGCCTACTTTGATGTGTAACCTAAGACTAACTACTAACTAGGCTATAGTTTTGTAAATAGTGGGCATAGCAAAAAACTAAAAACGGACATAGGCAACATAATAACAGAGGGGATTGTACTTATCATTTCGCATGAACTTCGTGGGTGGCTGTTTGAAGTGGATGACCTTATCTTCATCGCCAGTGCTGTAGGTGGCAGTCATTTAGTCTGACAGTGAGTGTCTGAACTCACTCACACGCCTACCTCAAACCAAAGAAGTAGGCTACGTCCGAGAACACACACTACCCTACTAAACAGTAGGTTGAAAGGCTATACCGCTTCAGGTTAGGTACTATTTTTTGACATACTATTTAGTAGGGTAGTGTTCGTTTTCAGTTGTAGTCATAAGTCAGTCCGTGTGGGGTTTTTTTCTTTCTGAAGCTGGTGGTGTGCTTTACATTTGGCGACAGACAAGGAAGTTGTCGCTGTCATCAAAACAAGCCCCCTTCTCAACAAGTGAGTATATTAGACTCTCGATAACTTCTTGCTGTACTCCATTTTATTCTTGTCAGTGATGTCCTGGTGACTGTTTCAACTGGAATTAAAATGATTTGCATGTAGAAATACTGTGATTTGGCCATAAAGTTGTGTGGCGGACGGATTTCACTTCTTGTGTCAATAAAACAGCCTAATGGATTGATAAAGTTGTCATTGGTTTTAGGCAACCAGCGTTCCCCTCCTGTTTATTCCTTATTTCTTAGAATTTCTGTATACTAAACAAACTATCACAATTTTCCATGAAGCAACTTCCTCTGTGTCTGGACAGAATCGTCTTTGAAGCTGATGTGCAAGTTGTGTTTTCATTTTCCCTTAATATGAAAGAAAGAAATAACAATCTTGGACGGAAGCACGTCTTAAATGTCATTCGGGCTTATTATAATAAATAATCAACCTAATCATGAGGTGGCTACATATCCTCACTGGGCTTCATTTCGATAGAAAGTCCCCAGAACCTTTGGAACAGTCAAATGGCTCCGTATGCAGTAGTTATATAGTGCACTAGATAGGGTACAGGAACCATAATTTCACCCTCTGTGTAGTGCACTCGCATAGGCAGGAGGAGGAGGACGTCAGTGGAGATTTAGCCCAGTCCGGACTGTTTTAGATGCGCGCGGATTTCCGAACCGAGCAGCTGCGCCACTCCGCGTGCGTCCTTGTCGATGTCGTCACTGCACGCGCTGTCGTTCGCAAGCGCGTGTTGAAAGGAAGTGTAAACTTCTAACTGTATGAATTTCTGTTATACTCATTACCCTCTCTGATTTATAGTTAATACACCAGCCACCTGTAACAGGGTAGGGATGGGATGACATTAGAAATATCACATAAATTCTCTTATAACTTGTCTATGCTTAGAAAAGCTGCCTCACATCATGTAGTCTGCAATGTAACTATGCCTGCACTGCAGTGAGCAGAATAGCTAATTTGTATGCTAGCACATTTACAAAACGGCAGGTTTGTGGTTAATTTGTGGTTAAGGGTGCAATGGTTTTAAGTTTTTCACTGTATAACCTGCAAAATATAGTTTATATAATGCCACGGTTTCACAATCTTAGTGGACCATGTTAAAACACAGAAGCCAGTGGTGAAAATTAAAGCAAACATTTACTGCAAAGTCTTTATGTACTTTTACACATAATGAGGAAACAAAAAATATCAAATCTTTCCTAGGAAGAGTTTTTTGTTTTCTAGAGTCCTTGTGAGCACCTTGCCTTCTCTGGGTCCATGGAATCCAGTACCACTACATAATTTACTACATTATCACAAAAAAAATAAAAACAACAACTAAATCTAGCCATTTTTAGCTATAAAGGAAATAGTGGTGTTCCCCATCTTTTCAAAGAACTGTAGTGTTTTTCCCAGAAAAAATGTTATATCTCTTGTTCAATTATAGGCCTTCACTCTTAACATTGACAAGTAATTAACATTAAATTCAGAGGTCCCACTTAATACAATGAGTTAGATATTTTGATCTGTTTAATCGGATATTTTAATAAGGAAAGTAAGTGAGTACCACAGTGCTAAAGTCTGCTAGAAAAGCAGTAGAAAACGATGCAAGCCTTTGGTGTGTGCAGATACCGCATATTTCCTCAAATAGAATGGCTCAGTGTTTTATTATCTTTATTAAATTAGTCCCTCATTTTGTACTCTGTTAAAAAGTGTTCAAAGGAAGATCAATGACATTTGGTGGTTTGGTGGAAAATAACATTGGAGAGGTGAAGGGTGCCTTTTAACAGCAGCTGTTTAACTTCCACAATTCCCATGACTTCGAGGGCAGAATGTCACCCCAGTTAAAACTAATAACAGCATTGTGGCATCAACTAACATCCCTCTGTTCCATCCTATTCAGAGTAATGGTGTTTTGTGGTGTCAGCATTACCATCAATATTGTGAAAGTTTTTTGTGTTTATGGGCGCTACAGTCGAGTGTTGGTGCAGAACACAACAGTGGCAAAAGGAACTACAACAAGCTCTGTAGTTAGAGATCATAAACAGTGTTAGCCAGTAAAAGATGAAGATTGATAATCAAAGTGTAAGTCTGAGTTATATTCTTGATGTTTTGTCTTACTGTTTGATTATGCATCACACCATGTTTTATTAAATGTGCTATGGCATTAGTAGTCAGGCTGACTGGATATCTAACTATCTAACTACCTAATCCCTTTCAAATAAAACCCATCGTTGTCTTTGTACAATTTTCACAGTTCAACTGGCGCCCATTTTTACTAGCTACTAAAGAGCCTTATTATTTGTTGTTTCCTAATCCCAAATCACTAATTACCAATTGTCATTACTGTCCACTCGTTTTATAGGAGCAGCTATGTATGATTTCATAGCTGTTGACACACTGGCAGTTTTCCTAATGATAATAGAGGTGTTTTGCAGGATATGATCTCAAAGGCCGGGGTATTTGGCTGAGATTGGCAGGTTGCTTTGTGTGCAAAACTATGGCAGCACTATAGTCTATGGCATGTGGTTAAACTGGCTGCTAATCCGCCAGAAAAAGGCTTGCAGGCAAATCTTAGGATTTTCAAATTTATAAAGATTGAAGACCAATTACATGCGGTCATGGGATTTATTTTTCCTTAGAAAAAAAGTTGGGTCTATGTAAGGTTGGAAAATTACTGAAAGTAACAAACACAATATGTTTTGAACATGGCATAAATGGCTGCTTAGTTACTTTGAGATGTTTGCTTTTGGTTATTATGCAACATCACCCAGGCACTGCCAGCTCAGGGTAAACTCGGAAAAGGGCAGAACTGTTCCAAGTATTCACAACAAGAAGGCTATCTTCTGAATTTGTTTATTCACTCTCCTTTTCTATTTTCTAGTTATCCATACTAAGAGCCCAAGGTCAAGATTTTATTTGCAACAGGCACTTGTGCACGTATGTTGCACCAACCATTTAAAAAGACATTATTCAATACAGCCCACATTATAAAACAGCTGCTTTCTTAAAAGATTGTTTGGCTTGATTTAGCAGAATTAAGTTCAGTATATCAGTAGCAATTTTAGGTGTGTGACAATTGAGAGAGCATGTAAAATGAAGTCTGTATGTTCCAGTGTAAACAGACGTTTAAGATAGCAGTTCCTGTAATGAAGCTGAGTAGATAAGTAATGGGTTGTGGTGAATTTCACATTTCACAAAAGCCAGCCCACATCAAGCCAGCCCACATCAATGGAGTACAAATCAGCTCCACATCCCACAGTCACAATGATATGCAGCTTTGTTGGAGAGCCCAAGCGAAATCAGTCAAATGAGAGCTTTGATGGACAGTTTAAATGACTTTGGATGGTGCTCTGGTTTCTTTATGAATGCTGGTTAGCTGTGAGTCCTTCTCCGTTTATTTATGACCGGATTTATTTATGAATCATTAAATGTGTTGTTGTTGTTGCAGCACACCAGTTCACTTCGAACCGATACCTCTCAGGTTCTTATTGCCTGTTAACACTTATGCAGGGTGATGAGTTTTCTTTGGGAACCAGAGACATTTGAATCATTTGATCTTTCTCCCTTCCCTCCCCCAATTTGCTTCACCGAGGCTGTTTGAGCTATTCCTAGGCTGTGTGTATTACTCACTCACACACTCATACTCGCACAGATTGAATTAATGTTCTGTAAGACTATTATAGCTTAGCACATGAAGGCAAGAAAAACAGACTGGCCTGTGTTAATTGTAAAAAAAAAATTATCGTGCTCAGTTAAACGCTGAGTTTAAATGTAAACTTTAGGAAAGCAGGCACACATTTTGGTTCCTTGAGCTAATAGTTTTCTTGTGTTTTTAGGGTACTGCCTACAAACTAGTGTTTATGTAACAGCATGTGCTATCTATATGGATGCTAAAACATGAAACCATTACAGTAAAGTCTCAGTGCATATCTCAGATTATACGTGATGCCTTTTGCTATGTTGTCAGCACACTGGTGGGCGATGCACGTGACCGCAGAACGAGGCCAGGTTGTTCTTGGAGACTTGCTGTTAAAACTTTTTTGTTGTGCATAATCTACAACTTATGCTTTTTATTACTGATATTAGTCACTTTGCCTCACTTTTGATTTTTCATTTATTCCAGAATGACACTTTGTACGCTATCTGTAATTTACTCACATTTTCCTGAGCACTGAACTGTAGAAAGATGATCCTGGAAAGAGATCAAATGATCAGTGCAGAACACTCTTGAAACCGCCTACTGAGAAGAAACAAAATTTCCCCTTCTGTACCCTGACTATTTGGACCACAGAACTCATTCCTGATGGTGATTGCTGGCACGTGATGGTACTATGGAGCTTGGAGTATTTGGCTGACACGTGCATGGCATGTCAAAGTCAGAAATACAGGAGGACGAGGTCTGTAGTGAGGTTCCCCGTTTCCTGGTAGGTTTGGAGGACCATGCGTATGAAAAACTGGAGGGTGGAAACATGAAGAACGCTTCAGAACCTTTTGATGAAGAGGAGGAGGATGACGATCTGGTAAAGACATTATAGTAACTCATCTTAAGAGATGGTCAGGTCAATGTAGCGTTAGGAATTAGTATGCAGTATGCTACAAGGGATGGGGGGTTTCAGAGCATGGTACGTCTTACAATACGTAGATTATCTAAGAAACATCAAGCAAAATATTAGTTTTTAAAAAAAAAAAAAAAAAAAAAAAGCTGTGAGAAATGTATTTATTTATTAGGAATTTATTGCCTATAAACATGATTCAATTCACACTGGCAATTAAGGGGAAATCTGTAATCTGTAAAATATTGAATTTTAAATATTGAGTACAAAATTTGACTATCCAATCAGAAATATATCTCAGAAAAGTTTGTCATAATTTTCATCCCAGTGTCAAAAGTATATCTTCATATCAATTTATTTATTTATTTTTTTTACATTTAGTACTTATTAAAAACCAATTCACATATAAATACTTAGAGAATGCTAGACAGTTGATCATTTTTAACATAGTGCAATGCCAGTAATTGGCAGGCTGATTAGGATTGATCCACTATATTAGTCCGTCAGTAGTAGTGGAATAAGTTGTGTGTCATTATACAGCACTCCTGTGAAATTTTGTGATAGTACTGTAAACTCGACTCACTCTACATTCATTTGCAACAGGAAATTGAGCAAAACTTTGCAGATCTTGATTTACCACTAGGTGTTGCAATGCTATTTAATGCCATGATTTCTCCCACTGACACCAGGCTTCAGATCGTCAGATTGTGGTGGGGATCTGCTCCATGATGAAAAAGTCCAACTCCAAGCCCATGACCCAGATCATGGAGCGCCTTTGTAAGTTTGAGTACATCACAGTAGTCATCTTCCCTGAGGAAGTCATACTCAACGCACCAGTGGAGAATTGGCCTCTGTGTGACTGCCTCATCTCCTTTCACTCCAAAGGTATCACACGCATACAAATTCTATATTTGAGTACATAACAATTATTAATACGATTTATACTAATAACATTCCTGTTAATTTATTGTTGCTCTTTTTGATGTACGTGTAGGATTTCCCCTGGACAAAGCAGTGAGTTATGCCAAATTAAGGAACCCTCTTCTCATCAATGATCTCAACATGCAGTATTTCATTCAGGACAGGTAGCTCTGTCTAAATCTCCAGAGGCCTAAATGTGGCTATCCATAAATATTAAAATAATTTTCTGACTTCTGAATTTTGGTGTTTTTTTAGGAGAGAAGTTTACCGCATTCTGAAGGAGGAAGGCATTGACCTGCCACGTTATGCTGTGTTGAACCGGGACCCTGACAGACCAGAAGGTAAATGCAATGCATCCAAAGTGCAGGAAGAAATCTTCACCTTCTGGCTTTCAGATGCATGTGATTGTGTTTGTTTTCCCACATTCATAGTCACATAACACTGACTTTGTATGGTTTATAGGTGTATTGTACCTGCTTACAATATTTTCTGATGGTTGTCAGTCTATATATCTTTATATAAAGAAATCAGTCCTTTTAACATGTCTTTTTTTAATTATAATTAATTTAAATGACACAAGAGAAACCAGTTGCTATCAAAGATTCAAAGATTTCTGCAACTTCAACAAGCCAAAAATTTTAATACTGATTAAGTGAATAAGATAATGCTAGTTAAATTGAATAAGAAAGAACTTGGAAACTAAAAATGGAATTCACTTCTGATAGCAATTAGTTCAACATTTCTGAACTTTTAGAAACAAATAAAAAACAAAAGGATGAGCTATGGATTCTGAGTTCTAAAAAGTGTAATGTAAGAACTGGAAATTAATCAACAGTGGCCACACTAGCTAAGTGCTTGTTCTTTTTTCTCACATTTCTAACTGTCTGTTTGATCTGCATGAGGATAAAGCCTTTCCACTCCTCGGGCATTGTACAGATCCTGATTCACATCTCTAATCCCAATTCTGTTTGATGTTAATAATAATAAGAATAATAATAGATTATTGAGTGTATCATGTGTGTGTATGTCAGAATGTAACCTGGTAGAAGGAGATGACCATGTGGAGGTGAATGGGGAAGTGTATCATAAACCTTTTGTGGAGAAGCCTGTCTCTGCAGAGGATCACAACGTGTACATCTATTATCCGACTTCAGCTGGGGGAGGCAGCCAGCGGCTCTTTAGGAAGGTGCCGAACTGTCTGTCTAGCCTCTTGATGTCAGAAGTATTTGGAATGTGTTTGTTTCTTTTACTTCTTCTCCAGGGAGAACTCTTTCATTGTGTTATGCTTTAGATTGGAAGCCGCAGCAGTGTTTATTCCCCTGAGAGCACGGTTCGTAAGACTGGATCATACATTTATGAGGAGTTTATGCCAACAGATGGTACAGATGTGAAGGCAAGGCAACAATTTGTTTTATTTGTTGCTGATTGGGCTACAAAATGAAAGGTTAAAAAGTTAACTGTTTTTGTCTCTGGTGGCGTAAAAGGTGTACACAGTAGGACCTGACTATGCCCATGCAGAAGCACGCAAGTCCCCTGCTCTGGATGGGAAGGTGGAGAGAGACAGTGAGGGCAAGGAAATTCGATACCCTGTCATGCTCACTGCCATGGAGAAACTTGTGGCTCGCAAAGTGTGTATGGCATTCAAGGTATGCTGTTGTTTACCAATACTATTTCATGTCCACCATGGAAGTTTGGAGTTGAGTGACACTGATATCTGATATCACTGATATCACCACAGCAAACTGTATGCGGTTTTGACCTCCTCCGAGCAAACGGCCACTCCTTTGTTTGTGATGTAAATGGATTTAGCTTTGTAAAGAACTCCATGAAATACTATGATGACTGTGCCAAAGTCCTGGGGTAGGTGAGGCCTTTTTAAAATCAGATTTTTTTTAATATAATTTATTTATTTATTATTACATATTCATTTTTAGCATATCTCATCTTTAGTTTTATCATGCTTGAACACAATTTTTATGCATTGGTGTCACAATGAAATCCTTCCGACAGGAACATGGTGATGCGAGAACTGGCTCCTCAGTTCCACATCCCCTGGTCCATCCCCATGGAAGCAGAGGACATCCCTATAGTCCCTACTACCTCAGGAACTATGTGTGTACTACTCAGTATTTATCCATTTTACCTTGCATCTCCTATGCATTAATAAAACCTCTTTAGTGAAAACACTGTTGAGTACTTAAATCTGAAGAAGTGGTTGTCTGATTTTCTTTAAGATAGGCTTTTCTTTAAAAATAGGCTTGCTCATTAGGGATAGGGATATACTTTTGTGAAGCTGCTTTGTGACAATGTCTGTTGTTAAAAGTGCTATACAAATAAAATTGAATTGAATTGAATTTAAGAGCAGCATTGACGGTAGCAAAATCAAAGATTTATAATAATGCACTCATTCTAAATAATGATCCACATAATCAAAGTCTAATAATAAAGAGATTCGAAAATGTGTTATTTATCAAAAAAAACATATCTTGTGATATGTAAACATATTTATATTGTGACATTTAATGGAAGACATCTAATTTAAAGACAGACAGTAAGTTTACATATTCCACATTATTAATTGTGACTATAAAACTGATCGTTGATTATTATTTTTGCTATAATAGCATACACTGTCCACAGTAATGTGTTGTAGTTAGAATTCAGCATCATATTTTCTCCTGAGCAGAGCAAACTTCTACCTGAAAACAAACCGAAATTCAACCCAAATTGTAATTACTGCATATTGAATTTTCATATCCATCCATTTAATCTTTTCCAGGATGGAGCTCCGTTGTGTTATCGCAGTGATCCGCCATGGAGATCGAACACCCAAACAGAAGATGAAGATGGAAGTCAGGAATGCCTTGTAAGCACCATTTGTGCATCTTGCTTCATGCCAGCACTGTCTGCTATGGTTTTATGTACTTTACTTATGCGCCTTTCTCTCAGGTTCTTTGATCTGTTTGAAGAATATGGTGGTTACAAGACAGGCAAACTCAAACTAAAGAAACCAAAGCAGCTCCAGGTGGGTATAAATATTAAACCAAGAAGGCTGCAAAATAGAGCGAACGTTGTGGATCTAAAATAATAGCTCACATTGTATGCACAATGATTTTTATCGATATGAACAGATTTGCTTATCGTCTTTCAATACTAACCCCTGTGTGGCCAGAAATAGTGTGAATCAGAATCAGAAAACTTTATTAATCCCTAAATTATTTATTTATTTAGTATATATGAACCAAGTACATTCCTACTACTTTAGTGTTGAATACTTATAAATATTTAATGCCCACCTAATATATGTATAATTTTTAATTTTTATCTGCTGTCCAGTTTGTAGTCAAAATATTCGCTGCATTTTTAATTCAGAGACATTGAGTTGTATCCTTCAGATCACCTTTATATGGCCTCTAGAGTGCTGAATGTGACTGTTGTGTTCCATCGCAATTTATGATATTAATGCACACATAGTTGACATGCCTCAGTGGTGCCTCACAGTTCCAGGGTCCCTGGGTCAATACTGGGCTCAGGTTACTGTGTGTGCGGTAGGTAGGTGGATTGGCTGTGCTGATAATTGCCCCTCTGAATGAGTGGTGGAATGTGTGTGTGTGTGTATGTGGCGCTCTGTGATCCAGTTTGCGTTCCTCCCTTGCATCCAGTGTTCCTGGGATACCCTGACTAGGATGAAGTGGTTACTTAAGATGAAAATTAATGACAGCAGAGTTGTATAGAATGGATCTTGTATCAAGATGATCTCGTTTGTATCTCGTTTTATATCTGAACTC
This sequence comes from Notoglanidium macrostoma, assembly GCA_030068235.1. Taxonomy (NCBI): domain Eukaryota; kingdom Metazoa; phylum Chordata; class Actinopteri; order Siluriformes; family Auchenoglanididae; genus Notoglanidium; species Notoglanidium macrostoma. The sequence continues at coordinate 19,033,716 of JAQQZR010000002.1, forward strand.
GCAGAAATCTGGCTTGCAGTAATGAAATGAACATTCCCAACATGCTGTAGTAGTGATTATTCAAGAATTGGTCCAAATCCTGAATTGTGAAAGGGCTGTTTATTTATTGCTCTGCATGATCATACTTTCATGCCATGGTGAAAATTCATAATTGAAACTATCTGTGATTTGTGTCATTAGGAGGTGCTGGACATTGCCCGTCAGCTGCTAGCTGAATTGGGGCAGCACAATGACTGTGAGATTGAGGAGAAGAAATCCAAACTGGAACAGCTGAAGACTGTGCTGGAGATGTGAGTACACGAGAAGTTAAGCCTGAGAGATTAATATTAACAGTGTGTCAGGCCTTTCCCACAGCATCGAGCTGCTGTACATTATCAGTGGGCAGTGATAGCTTGGTGCTTAAGACATTGGACTACTGCTTGGAAGGTAGTGAGTTCAAATCCCAGCACTGCCAAGCGGTCTCTGTCGGGCCCTTCAGCAAGACCCTTAACCCTCAGCTGTATAAGTGAGATATATATACAGTATATATTATTCACTCTGTATAAGGTTGTCTGTCTAATGTCGTAAATGTATCAGAAACACATCATACTTTATAATTCTTCTCCTTCCTGTTCTGTCTCTTTTCCGCATACCTCAAATGTGCTACATGTACCTTATCGCACATCACTATTTTTGCTGTTATGTTCTCATTACAAGCAAATTTTCTTTTTTAGATGGAACATTTTGATGTTGTCTATTTCCATATATGTATGGTGGTCTGGAAAAACTCACTGGTTGTTGCCATGGCTGGATTCTGGCAAAGCAATTGAAAAAAAAAAAGATGAAAAATCAGGTTTTAGCAAAATTGGGAGGTTTTGCCTATAATGATAATCCGATACCTTTACCTTAAGAATCCATAAATATGTTTTATTTACTTTTTAATCTTGATACAGGTTTCATATTGGGTAAGGTGCCAGTTTAAGAAAATAAACTGTCAGTCTGCATAAAGACAAAAACCATTCTAGATAGTGAATGTCATGATTTGATCCAGATGTAGCAAACGGTAGCAAAATGGACATAAGCCTAATCAGTTCATATTATAATTAGATACCAACCCATTAAATGTCTAAAGTGCTCCTGCAATTTAATCTTTAAATACATTTTTCACTTTCATCAGAGATGCATACTCAAAAGCGAATCTTATTTCAGTTCACAAAACCCTTCTCACCATGTGATTTTCCCAGGTCACCACACATATATGAAATTATTTGTTTAGTGTTAGTCAGAAACATTTTATACGTATCGTCCTAATAGATGTTTGAGTTGTATGCAGAGTTGGCAACTTTAGTCCAAAATTTATGTGAGGAAAGTTCAGAGGCAAGTTACCCATGTTCTGGGCTCTCCATTGAGATTATGCAAAGCACCTCCATGTAGTTCTCACCTCTGTGGTTGCCAGATTTTTCTTGAGTAGAAGTGTCTGAGATGGGTTTTTCAATAGTATCTAGACCCCTGCCATTATACACAAGCAGTTATTTATCCATCCATCCATTATCTATACCGCTTATCCTTAAAGGGTCTTGGGGAAGCTGGAGCCAATCCCAGCTGACTTTTGGTGAGATTTGGGGTACACCCTGGGCAGGTTGCCAATCTATCGCAGGGCTAACAAAGAGAAACAAACAGCCATTCACACTCACATTCTCCCCAATGGGCATTTTAGAGTATCCAGTTAAGCTAATCTGCATGTCTTTGGGCTGTGGCAGGAAACTGCATCCGGAGGAAACCCACAACGGTACAGGAAGAACATGCTTACTTCACACAGAGAAGCCCCAGTCAGCCAAGTTCGAACCCAGAACCTTGCTATGAGGTGATGGTGCTAAGCACTGCACCGTCTTCCCATGCACACTTAATTACAAGCCTCAAAAAAATCAGGGATAGAAAATGCAGACCGAGGAGTGAAATGAAAATGATACAATAAGAGATGAACAAAAATTTATAGGAAACTATTATATTGCCAGATATTTCTGCATGAATAGTCCTTTTACTAATTATCATGTAATCTACTGCTAATTTGGTTTATTTTTAACTCTCTCTTATTTTTCAATTCTATGAAATAGCACTTGGTCCAACACATCCCTATTTTTTGCACTTTTTTCTATTATTGTGCACATAACTTAATCCACATAAGACGTCATCCATGGGAAAAAAAAAAACTTTCTGTGGTCATTAAAAGGATGATACTAATAAAGATTTAATATATTTAATTATGCTTATGTATTTAATACTAGCCTCATAAGTCATTCCACTGGACTTAATAATGTTCCTTGGTCAAGTAAATATCGTGGAAGAAAAACTGGTTTAAGTCCAAGCTCACAGTTGTGCATAACTAAGGCATGCCTTTGTTTAGGCAAACTCCACTGAGCATATGCAAATCATGAGCAACTTCTGAATAGTGTTTACTTCTGTAGTAATGTTTGAGGTCTGAATAACGGTGTGTCCTTAACTCTGTATTCTGAACCCGCTTAACTCTGAATCTAGCACTTTATTAGCTAAACTACTTCATGCAATATTTAATATTAAGCAATGTCAAATGTGTTATTTATGATAAAAAGATCACTGGTGATGTATCCCCCATGAGCTTCGTTTCTTATTCATTCCTCTGTTTTCTTCTCTTCCCCTCCCTCCATCTCTTCTGCCCCCTCTCTCCAAAGGGAATCCAGCCTGAATGATAATCAGTACGCTCTCCAGAAGTTCATTCATCCTTATGAAGGCCATTGAGTTCATAGTTATTAACCTGTAGCCTTGTACACTTTAACAACGAGATAATAAGGGTTCCCTGATTTGTTATAATTCCCTCATAATGAGGGCAATGGGAATTGTTTATGCATTTATGATGCATGTCACTTCAGGCATGTCCTAAATAACCGACTCCATTGCTAAAGAAACTCTATCCCTATTTAATCATTCATGCTTCCTCAGCCCACCTCAAACAACCCACTTGCTATGCATCACTTAGATCTTTGATTAATTAACACATTGATGGGAAAGCTACTTTTAGCGAGCACTTGTAGGACTGTAACCTTTAGGGAAATGCTTGGTTTGAAATCAGGAAACTTCTGTGTACAACAGTTGTAAAATGCCTTAAAACGTGTTCAATGTCAGTTTGGGCTTTTTGCTTAAAGACTGACTCCCAACTAAGTATTAAAGCATTTTAGACTGTTGACATCTGATAATAAGATGTTGGCTAATCTTTAATTTGTATTCCTTTTGTTGGCTGGTGGCTCTCGGTTGTAGTGGTATTAGTTCCAACTGCTATGTTTCATTCAGTTCTTTTTAACTGTCTTTTACAGTAAAGAGGCAGAGTGGTGTATTATTATTTGTGTGGTGGCATGGGAAACCCAGCATATGTTGCTGTGTCTAACAGCTAAAAATGATGAAACGTCAGGTTGACACAACTTTACGTATATATTCTAGCTTCATGTAGAGATCATATTGTGTAAGAAGTCTACAACCTTGAAAACTAAGTGTGATTTCCTCATACACTGAATGTGTCATGCTTTGATCAGGTTGTTGGATAGTTGTGCCATGTGCCATAACAAAAGCAGTACTGTGTTTTGAGATAAGCAGAAATCAGAATCATGAAAGTTAAAGAAAGCCAAGTAGTTTTTAGTACAATCTGCAGTGCAAAATGTGAAAAATTCACAATGTGTAGGGTTTTCTCCCACCCCCACACATACTGTGTAGAGAAAATGTGGCATCAGAGGTGCAGCAATGCTCTCTTATATCCCTGTAAAGCTTAGAGGGCGAAAGGACCTGCTCTAGCATGGCATACATGGAAAATATTAATGGGCCAATGCCACTTTGAAAAGGTCAACCTGACACATGTTTCCAGAAACATGACAGCTATTGAACACCTGCTAGCAAATGATAAGCCATGCTGAGGCCTGTGGGTGTTATGTGTGAAAGTATGACAGCGTGTCTACACCCCGTGTTCTGCCCTGTGTTGTGTTTAAGGTACGGACATTTTTCTGGGATCAATCGCAAAGTGCAGCTGACCTACCTGCCCAATGGCCAGCCTAAAGCATCAAGTGAGGAAGAAGGTGAACACATTTTTAAACTAAGGACAGGAGTTTGATATAATACACAGCTTTTTAAATAATGTGTGAATGATATTAAACTGTGTTGTGTGTCTGTGTGTGAGTGTGTGTAGACTCTGAGAAGAAAGGTCCTTCTTTGCTGTTGGTGCTAAAATGGGGAGGCGAGCTGACTCCAGCCGGTCGTGTGCAGGCTGAGGAGCTGGGGAGAGCTTTCCGCTGCATGTACCCTGGAGGACAAGGTACGCACGCGTACGCGCACACACGCACACATGCACACTTAAATCTGGTGGACTTTATCTAAACAGATAAATTCCTGCAGTTCATTACTTTATGATTTTATTTGATACACAAATAAATTTTTCTGTTATCTTTGACATAGTAGCAAAGTGCACACAAGGCATTTCCAAGAAGATAATAAAGCATGGTCCTTTATCAGCTCATATAAAGTTCATATCAGTGTAAATTATGGTTCGGAGATGCAGATAGTACCCCATTTTTTTAAAGAAATCACTCAAATGTACAGAATATAGAGTATAGACATTACATGATTATATTATTCAGTCATTAATATGAATATTGCAGTCAGTCAGTGTCTTTATGTCATGTGGCTCTGACTTTGTAATGGAGTAGTACTGTCTTGTTAACCTCTGGACTTCGATATAGTGTAACATACATGAACAACTGCTTTTGAATTAGCACGACATGATGTGTGAAGCAATATATTACAAATAATGCAATAACTCCCATAAACATTGATAGCGAACCTCAACTTATTGACATATGTTTTAGTCTTTGGGAAGATTCACTTGTTCATTTTTTTAAACCAGTTTTTAAAGCTGAAGCAGTAAATGTAATTTTATGTGCTCAGCAGCTACGCTTTTGGAAGATTTTAATTATTAAAATGGACATTTAGAAATCACTGAGCCTTTTTAACTACATGCTTAAGTGTTTTGATTATTTCTTGAGTTTACACTGTGATTTCCCCTTTCCTTGTTTTTACATTTATAGATATTTTCATGTATTTTTGTACAAAAGCAGAACAACTGTTGTGAGCCTGCATCACCACATTTACACATTTACATTGAGATTTTATATAGTTTTGAAAACCTTTCTCTTGTTTGCTGTTTTGTTTATTCATATGCATTTGCAGCATTGCATTAATAGTGCTAAAACATCATTTCCCTCAAAGTTGCGTGCGTGTCTATAATCCCCACGCCATGAGGACAGGACTTTCTTTCTTTCTTTCCCTTTTTTTTTTTTTTTTTTTTTTTTTTTTTTTAAAACAGTGTTTTTGGAGTAAACAGGAACTAGCCATGGCCAAACTATTTCCTGTGTTCTTGCTAAGTCATATTTTGCTGTTGGAAAGAGAGTAACACTGCGTTACTCTTGCCTTGAATTATAAACTAGATAACCGCAGATCCCTGGGCTGTGAGTCCCCTACTGACTGTGGTAAGAAGGGCTTTCAAGTGTGGGAATGATATTAGGTTTTCTGTGCTGCTTTTCTAATTATCATTTAATGCCCATTGTGTTGCCTGTGGTGTGTGCAGAAGATTTCGTAATGTAGCATAAGACATGTAGCATGAAAACACCCCGTAATGTTAGCCTTCATGACAATAATAAAGCTTTTTGTAGTTTCTTAAGCAGTGTGAAGAACACAAGTCTGTCGTGTGCCTTGGTTGTTCTAAGAAATAGTGATGCTTATTTATTGTTGAAACTGCACGTGTTAAGTAATGTGCGCAATGTGATCCCAGATCTGTGTTATTTTGTAACACTCGCATATCACAAAAACACAGCGACATTTATCTTTATGCCTAAGCTTTGCATGAATTATTCTTATTTTGCATACAAGCTTATCCTCATCTTTTTAAGAGATATAACACATTATATCCATGCATTAGTGTTTTAGTAACAACCCGAAACAGCAGGAAAACTTAAAAAGCACATGATAAATTGTACACTCTTGCAGGAGACTATGCTGGCTTCCCTGGCTGTGGCCTACTGCGTTTACACAGCACCTACCGCCATGACCTCAAGATCTATGCTTCAGACGAGGGCCGGGTACAGATGACTGCTGCTGCTTTCGCAAAGGTAACTGTCTGTACATACTTGTGTGCATTTGTCTGCTTGTATATGCCAAATCTACTACAAATGAAGTGTGTGTTTTTAGGGACTCTTGGCTCTGGAGGGTGAGTTGACCCCTATCCTGGTGCAGATGGTAAAGAGTGCCAACATGAATGGACTGCTGGACAGCGACAGTGACTCGCTCACAGACTGCCAACAGCGCGTCAAAGCTCGGCTCCACGAGATCATGCAGAAAGACCAAGACTTCATTGAGGAGGACTATCAAAAAGTACAGCATATTTCTCTAACAGTGGCTTTCTCCCTTTATAAATGTCTGACAGGTTTCATTTGTGTTTTTGACTCCATGACATTTGTTCTAGCTTGCGCCAACTGGAAGCCCTTCTCTGGTCAACTCCATGAAGATCATAGAAAATCCTGTCAAAACGTGTGACATGGTGTTTGCTCTCATTCAGAGCCTCACACGTCAGATACGCAAGCGGCTAGAGGACCCCAAATCTGCAGGTATGGCTACGTCTCCTCCGTTTTTGATTGCTTTAAAGCCTCAGAAAACTAATAATGATGTATATTAAATATAAAAAAATATGTTCAAACCTCTCAATCATACTAGCTAATTAACTGCTAGTAAACCAGTTCTCAAGAAGGTCATGGATAGGATTTTAGTCATGATTTGAATCATTGTATTATCAGTGATTTTTTAATAGCACAAAAATATACCAGAGCAATGAAAATGACATTATTACTAATATTAGCTAGTTTAGATCGCTAGCTTAGCTGACAGGTTCTGCAGCTTCCTGAAGAATTGTTTTACGAAGTGTTAAGAAAATATCTATTTTAATTTGAACTTTTACAGTGTGTTTAAAAAAAAATCCATCTGTGTAATCCAAATCAGCCATCCAAGAAATTTAACTGTTAAAAAAATGTTTATTAAAAATGAATACTCTCATTTACTACAATAAACTATTCCGTATGTCTCATTGCATGTGATTGAACCCTTTCGTATCAGATCTGCAATTGTACCACAGTGAGACTCTAGAGCTCATGCTCCAGCGTTGGTCTAAGCTGGAGAGGGACTTCCGCATGAAAAATGGCCGCTATGACATAAGCAAAATTCCCGACATCTATGACTGTGTGAAGTATGACACGCAGCACAACAGCTCTCTGGGCCTGGAGAACACGCTGGAGCTCTTCCGGCTGTCCCGTGCACTTGCTGACATCATCATTCCTCAGGTAGAGCAGCTGAGAGATTATATGTGTTTGATTTTTGTCTGTATATTTCCCCTCGTTTTTCCTGTCTCATATGTGTTTGCTACCTCAGGAATATGGAATAAGTAAAATGGAGAAGCTGGATATTGCTAGTGCCTACTGCCTGCCCCTTGTTAAAAAAATCCAGCTTGACCTGCAAAGGACACATGAGGACGAGGCTGTCAACAAACTACATCCACTGTGAGCCTCTGGACCTTATTACAATATAATACACAATGCAAGTTCATTCATCTCCTTAAGGCAGTATGATTTTATGGTTTAGTGGTTACTGCTGCAGAAAGTACTGAAGCAGTCTTGACCTCAGTCTTACCCATGAAGGTTTCATAGAACATGTGCAAAAAATTATATCTTAGTGCGTGAAAACATGTTCAATATAGGTGACTGTATCGAAGATCTAATATTTCCTATTGTTTGAAAGCTATAAAACAAATATACTTTTGTTTTTATTTATTTATTTTTATTATTTATTTTACAAAATAAATGTAACTTTTTAAATGATCTTATTTTACTTGCAGACTTATTCTAGCTTTTTTTTTTTTTTTTTTTTTTGAGAGAAGCAAAATGATCTGCCAACCCATGCAAAAAAGCTCTAAATGAAAATTGCTTTGGCAAACAATTTAAAACCACTTAAAAATGCATTTTGATTCAGAAATAAATTTATACATGGTCATTAACTATTCCTATTTTTATTAGAAGCAAGTTTCAACCATTATTAAAATGTCTTTAGGCAGTGAAGAATTTATACATATTAAATTGAGTGTGTCCAGACTTGTCATATAGTGTATGAGACAGTATTATTAAAATACCTTGGAGGAAAATGTATATAAATTATCATATTAGTAAATGTATTTGCAACATATTAACATTATATTTCTTTTGTAATAATCTCATTGCTAGGAATACCACATAAATGTGTCTTTTAAAAATGTTTTCACTTGAGATATCATTTTTGCTAAGCTGATGTGAACTTTTGTGAGTGATCAGGTTGTGTTTTTATCTCCTTCTGGTGGTTCAGGTATTCGCGAGGCGTGATGTCTCCGGGTCGGCATGTGCGGACCCGGCTTTATTTCACCAGCGAGAGTCATGTACATTCCCTGCTCAGCATCTTCCGATATGGAGGCCTCCTTAATGTTAGTATGGTCCAATCAGACACCCACAATGAATATAGAAAGATCTTACTTTGAATCCAGTCTTTGTGTTCTTGCTGTTGTGTTTTAGGAGGAGAAAGACGAGCAGTGGAAACAGGCCATGGACTACCTCAGTGCTGTAACTGAACTCAACTACATGACTCAGATAGTCATTATGCTGTATGAAGACAATAATAAGGTAAAAGCCTTTTCCCATTTATATGCGTCTTCTGCTTCTGTATGCCAGTGTCCTCATAGCTGTGTGTGTTTGTGTGCATGTGTGAATAGGATCCGTCTTCAGAGGAACGTTTCCATGTAGAGCTGCACTTCAGTCCCGGGGTCAAGAGCTGTCGTGATGAGGAGAATGCGCCAATGGGCTTTGGGTTCCGCCCCGCCTCTTCTGAGGTGTGTCAATATGTGACTGTATATACACCAAGAGTATGATAACCTTTCATAGAGAGATTTCTAAACTGCTTTGAAATAAGAATAAAAGGATTCAAGGTCATGTCCTATGTGAATGCAGAACCAGGAGAAGCAGGAAAACCTGGGCAGTTTAGAGGATTTGTCTCAGGATGAACCTGATCGAGCCATTCTTGCTGAGCACCTGAACGTTCACAGAAAGTCCCCACTGATTTGTAACCGAAAAGCTGGTTCCATGGAGGTACTGTTCTTTAACACAGACTCTAGCTCCAATGTTCTCACATTCAGAATAGTCTTTCTAAGGGATAGCTATATTTACCAGCTGTTCTGGAGTTATATGCTAGAAAGGTAGCTAATGATCTGCTACGGTAACTTGCAAACCATAAACAGCAAAATATAAAAATGTTTGTATCTGCCTCTGTGAAGAACAGAAAGCTAATTTTCTAATGGTTTATGTTTAACCCTTTATAGGGCAATAATTCCTTTGGTTTATTATAGGGCAATGGGTTCTTTGGTTCTTTGCCCGATAAAGTTAAAAGCTTGAGCTCAGAGTGAATTTAGAGGTCTGACATGCCAATCATCTGATGCAGTGAATTCTTTGGAAAGAGGAAAATTCCTGTGTCATTGCTGGTCCAAATAATCTTATTTGTTGGGCTGAATTTGATCCTCAGGTTGCTATATGCTGACACCCGTTTGAGTGTTATAATGTTATTAGGAAAGCACGTGTTAGCCTTCACCCTGCCCAGATGGTAGGTGTCATATAATAGGTGGTGGGTGGGAATTAGCCAAGACTAAATTAGGGAGAAAATGGGGTACAACAATTTATTAGCAATTTTGGCTACCCGGAATAAACTGTGTCATAGGGCTGGGTAGTGTGATGCTGTGATATCAATATTATGATGTACAATATTACAGTTCAGTTCCAATTCCAACAAATTGCTGATTTACTTTTATAGAAGTTAAATACTTCTGGCAATACTCTTGCATGCATGGTAAAAGTAAATAGTGATACCAAATGTATATTGTAATAATATCTACTCCTAAAATCAGAAAAAAGTTTGTGTGTGTATTTTGAACGCAGGTCCTCTCAGACAGTACAACCTCTTCTCGTGGTGCAGCCCACCGTCTCTTTCCTACATGTTCCCGCCAACCCTGTGAGGTCAAAACTGGTGGCCTTGGTATGTATCAAGTGTTACACTCCTGCAGACCTGCCACACGCTGTTCCATCAGCAGCGTCAGTGGTCAGATCTCATTTCTCTGTCTGTCTCTCTCCCTCACTCTTGCTCTCTCTCTCTGTCCCGTGGATGACCTGGATACTAATAAAACATTAATATATTCTGCACAGCACCTATGAGCCCCTTACATGAACGGTATCTGATAATTGGCTCATAGTGTGTCTGCATGTAGCTGCTGGCAGCACAGTGAGTGCTATACACTGGCCTTTCCTATTCCTGTCAGGGGAAAAAAAGCTGAAGTCAAACAATTCAAACAGTGTCTCAGGTTACAAACCACTGAACCACTTGAAACTAGTGTAAGTACAATGTTCACACTGCATAGTTCATGAACATCAAAAAGTTAATATTCCTTAGAAGGAAAGCTGAAGATTATATAATTGCCAATTTATAGTTCTTATTCCTGAAAGGCATAACCTCATGACAGGCCAAGTGGATCTATAGAATGAAGCCCAAAATTATTGTGGACTTTGTGTTAATCCTTAACAATGAAAAATTTTTGTGTACTGCTGTATTTAAACTAAATATGCAGATGCTTAAAATGGAGATATGCCTTTGCTGTATAAATACAGCTGTAGTTTAAATCGAATCCATGAACAGTGTTTGACTTCTTTGTGCACGACTTGTTAATTACAATGCACATGTTACATCTGGTCAGCCTCTGCCGTAAGGGCAAAAATAAACTTGACAGCCTAGTCTGTGACTAGCAGTTCATGGGAAATATTTGGAATGTCCCAAACGTCACCACTGCTTTGAGTTTCCTTTTGGTCTTCCAGAAACCATTTGGTTTTCCGTTACTCAGTGTTTAAACACATTTAAAATTTCCACTGAACAGTAATGATTGTAGATCAGACATCATTAAATTTTTATGTGTCATTCTGCGCACACACAAATTTGATGAAGGACAGAAAAGGATTGTTGCCTGATTATTATATCAGGTGCTAAACTAATGTATCTAGAATAATGTGATGCCAAAATGTGCCTCCAGTGAGCTTGTTGCTGGGCATGAAAACCATTAAACCATTAAAGAGATGCTGCATGTTCAGTAGTTGAAACTAACCATCATCAACCCTTTCCCATCCTACACCCCTCTACCCCTCTCTGTCCACCTCATGGTCTCTCCCACCCCCATACAGGCTCCCTGTTTACTGGCCTCTTCAGTTCCTCATTCCGCGGGGTGTCTTCCAGTGCCCCCAACCTACGAGAGCTGGCCCGAACCCAGCGTAAAAAAGCCACGTCCCCTCAGAGGCGAGTCAGTAGAGAGGGTATGTCCTCTGTCCGAGTGCGCCTTCTGCCTAATATAAAGCAAGATGATCAAAAGAATACGCTCAGTTCCTTGGCAATATTCCTGATCCTTTTCTATTGCTCTTGGCAATCCATGCCTCCCAATCATTTCTATGCTACATTATTGTTAAAAACCCCCAAATACAGACTTTTGTTTTTGCACAGACTTGGCTAAAAGCTACACTGCTGTTTGGATTTCTGTCTATTTCCAGCTTCTTTCTAAAGCCTGGTCTCTGCTTGAAACTTTTGGCTTCAGCTAATACTGACCTCACTTCCCTGTTAATTCTCTTTAAGCAGGCTGAATGCTAAAATTACACTACCTAACCAACCTTCTGCTCCATTTAACTGGTCACTTAAATTCACCTTGGCATGTTGATTTTATGATTTATTTGTGTCATAATTAATACACACCAAAAAAACCTAGACTGAGGGATAACATGTCAGATTTTAACCGGCACCACAATTTGTGCTTGCAAGTCAACTTACCGAGTGAATGTGGTTGTCTCTCTGTGTGTGTGTGTGTGCCGGGGTGTGTGTGTGTGCCGGGGTGTGTGTGTGTGCCGGGGTGGGTGGGTGTGGGTCTGGGTCTGTGCGCACAGTATAGACATGTATAAGGAAAGAATCATATTTGTAATATTGTGTGTCTTTACCCTCATTGATCTGAATGCAGGTGTATGTGTGTATGATAAGTGTTCTTCTTGTGGTCCCCTTTGTATTTGTGCCTTTTGAAAGCTTTATTATAGTTATAAATTTCTCTGTATGTAAGTGATTCAAAATCGTCTATATTTGTGATGGCCTCCAGAGGGCACTATTTTGCTCGTTGCTATCTTCATCTTTATTACTTTATGGTCTTGATTTGCTTGATTAGGAAAGATTTGGAATGTATGTGGTAGTTCCGATTAATGACTCAAAACCTTTAAATCCGTAGACAGTTGTCAGTTTATCAGGTGCACCTACTTTGTTCGCCCAATTGTTGGCCATTTATCTAGTATATAAATACTAGGTCAATTTGTTCATTCCTGTCTGTAACCTGAATGTCAGCTCCTCTCTTCTCTAGCCGTCAATACTTAGGGACCACAATAGGACCCTTTAATTGATATTCAATAATAATAATAATTGGCTGATAATTTGACTGACAAATTAATCCACTGGACCAAGTCTATCAGGCACATTTGACTGTGGCACAGACAGCTTTGCTCGCTACATTATACATTTATTTTGTTGTCCCATCTTGTAAATATGTAGTTAGAAATTCATGTTCTTCCATGCACAGTTTGTGCTCATTGACCTCTAGCCCTTTAGTGTTGATCCTATGGTGGTTCCTTACCACAGAGAGACAGGATAAAAAACTATGTACAGCTAGACCACAGTCAGCACTTGTGTTTCACTGTTAATTTATTTTTGTAGATATAGTATAAAACTATAATCAAATTCATTTAGGGATTTATTTTTTAAATTGCAACACTACAGTTTTTATGGGAGTTTACAAAACAAACCTATATATAGTGTAGTGATACCTATCATCTATTGTCTTCATGTCTTCAAATTCTGTGAAATATTGTTGTTAAGAGCAAAACCCTGACCTACAAATGCATCTTTATGGTAGGTGAATCTGATAATCTGCCATGACATTGTCATTTGTAGAATTGTAATAGTAATGAAGTAGACCTTTCTATCCTTTCGCTAGATAAATTTACGTGGTCTTTTCCACTTAATAACATCTCTGTATTCAGAGCCATCTGCATGGTTAATATCTTGGGAGTGATTTGGCTCTTATTGCAAGCAGATTGCCTGAGTGTTGTGTATAAGACTTTTGTCCACAGGGTGTCACTGTATGATTATGACTAAGGTCTACAGTCTATTAAACCACTAAGATTATTCCCCAAAATAGTGCCTTGTCATTCTGCTCCATGAAAATGGGAGGGGTGAGGGTATTGTTTACATTATATAAGTTTTATATAACTTTATATGTATTTTGTAAGGCTGTTACTTTTGGGTAGAGGGTTTGGGGGTTCTGCTTACACATTTCTTAGGTTAATTTTGGGTTTCTGGGTCCAAATGCACAAGAGTGACAATGCTTCTTTTATTTCCTCAGAGTTGCTCTCATTGCCGGCTGTAAAGAGGTTTTCTGTGTTATATGCCAGGCATCCCACTAATGGTATGAATGTTGCTTGGAGTCCATGTGTGTAGATACATGCATGCCCCCTGGGGGTCATTTCCACATAGCAGTTAGTAATTTGTTGCCATTTTGATCTCATAACCCTAATTTGCAATTTTTGTGAAGTTTGTTTTGTCCATTATTTCTCCTCACAACTGTTCTCACCCATTATATTTGCATTTACCACCTACAGCATTACACTTTTGGGCGTAATTCATTCCTGACTCATTCATTCCTTCTTCCCTTCTTTTTCATTCTTTCCTTTTTTTTTCAGTGGATAAGTGCATGTCCTTTTCTTGCATATATCTTATTTTTTTATTTTTTGCGAAGTCATGTACTTGGTGTTTTCTGTTAAGCTCAATCCACATGGAAAAATCATTATCCTTTCCATCATTGTGCTTTAAAATTAATGATCCCTTTTAATTCCAGTTTCCATTTTGGACTTGATGTAGCTATTATATAACAAGATAATGAACAGCAGTGATTCATTACACATTAGGAATAAAGCTGATAATGAAGGCAAAGGTCACTGAATTGTCTTCACAGTTTTTGCTAAGATGCACTGTGGATCTTGTCTGTCCTCGCACATAGTGGCTGACATCTTCACAGCTAATGGAAGAAATCATGCAGCAGTACCCTGAAAAACAATATTTTGTGTCTTGGTGACAGATGCATTATGGGTAACGTGTGGCAACAAACCTGTCACGTGGTCCTCTACATCTGTTCGTATTATTAGCATAAGAAGCAGAATTTCAGTAGTTTTATAGCCTACACTGTCTGTTTATCTACAGCCTTGGAGCAGAAGGACATAAATGGAAGTAGATCTGTTTGTTTTATAGAGGCTTCAGCTCTGGAAAGTTCTGGATAATTGGTATTTGAGGACTGGTTACTTTACTGGAATGGTGTCCAGTTTTCAAAATTCATAACTGTATCAAAGCTGAAAACTTTCACCCTATCATCAAAAGACTGAATTTGAATGCAGATGATGTCATAGCCATCCACAGCTCGGAGTCTATAGCTTCACGTGTGTCAGAGGAAGCACACGCTCGCCTTCACCCTCCCCAGTTCACATCTGTTGCATGATAAGGGAGCTATGTAGCTAGTGGGTGAGAACTGACCAAATTAGGAGAAAATAGGGTTTAAAAAAATTATTACTGTAATAAATAAAGAAATATTCATACCTGTTCTGTGGCTCAGCCTTGCATTCAGTCATCCCAGTCGTTGCCATTTATATTGTCTCATATGAAAATAATTTGGTTTCAAGTCAGGCCTGATCCAATAGAGACTAAATACTAGTAGAATACTGAATCTAGTAGGCACAGTGCAGTTCAAAGCGTTTGTGGAAAGAGCTAAAGGCAACTTCTCAATCAATTTGATGTGGCAGTTTTATAATAAATAAATAAATAAAAAGTAGTGAATCAGCCTAAGGGAAATAAATGTGTCCTGAGCTGTGTGTCAACTCGCACGCTATGGCCTAATACTTTAAAATTGGAAGATCAGACATCATTTGTATTATTGTGTTATATAATTTTTTGTTATAAACTGTAAATAATTATATACTGTTTGTTTATGTTAAAATGATGTAAGTGGTGTTGTATTGTGTTCAGTGCTACCTGATGTTAACTAGCAAATTTAGCCAATGTTGCTTGTTGTGTTAAATGTATTTGTTTTATTTTAATGCACAGTTGAGTATCACTTACACTATTGTGATCAAAACAGAAGTGCTCCACAGCAGTAACTGGTAGCCTTGCCGGTTCTGTCTGTTATCTCCTACGAGTCTCTGACTTTGTTACGTGGTACATATGTGCAAAAAGTGTTGACTGCTATAAACATTTTGGTCTTTTTACCTTAACATAGTTTTTTTTATATTTCCTAGTGTGAACACAGTAGAGATTTGAGGGTTAATTGTCAGCTAGAGCGGCAGCAGTGAAGGGACTGCCTCGTTATTTTATAGGTCTTATTTCAGAGTGATTGAACACCGTGTCATCATAATGCTGCTATGTAGATCACCCCACACCCTAACACAAAAGGCCATGTATAAATTGTGCACTGAATTGAAGAGTGACAAGATGAGCAGTCTTCTCGTCAATGTTAACGCCCCATTCAGACAAGATCATGGGTTAGGTGGGTTTAATTATACTGGGTTCGTTTTTAATTTTATCTTTGAAGTAAGAATTAGTGGCTGCGTTGCTGCAATGTCGCTACTTTTAGTTTGGAAATGCTTGGCTGTAGTTGGTAATTTGTCTCGCTTGCTGACTCACTGAGATGAAAAGTTGAGAAAGATGCTGTGTGCAATACAACAAGATTTATTTATCTTCCTCATCCACAGCCTGACTCTGTTCCCTCTGCTTCTCCTCTGTATTGGTCTCTGTCCTAGGCAGTTTGTCCAGCTTGTAGGGAAAAGAGGATACAAAGCCCACCATTACATTATCGAAACCTTTGTGTCACAATCTAACCCTCATTCCTGTATGTTCTATAATCCTTTTCCCTCCTTTTTATGCTACTCCTTTCTTCCTCCTTACTCTTAGAGTCCGCCGAGAAGCCACAGCATGTCACTAAATTGTTGAGTTGGTTCTCAGCTGATCCTGTCCTCACTCACCACCTCCATCGCTGCTCCTACCCCCTCCGCATGTTCACCTCCTGTCTCACAGTCGCAGCCCCGTGACTGTTTTCCGGGCAGCACTCCACCCACTCAACCACCCCTTTTTCTTCTACAGCTCCATCATTGCTCTCTGCTCTCTGAACCCCACAACCAAATAAGGACATGTCTTGCATCTTGCACTGTGCTTTTTTACATTGTTTCATAGCAATGCAGTTTTGCCTAAGAGTATCCACCTGGTAAGCCAGCATATGGTTATGTATCGTATACAGTAAGAAGAAAAAGCCACTACAGTGCAGCTGTCACTTTCTGGTTAATTTGGCCATGAGGAGTATAGCTGATCTTATTTTGAATGTTTCAAGGCAGAAATCACATAGTCTATATGCTGTATTTTAAAGGTTACATGGGTTGTACCCGATGCACAAGATTATTTCTTAATGTAATAAATGGATGCATTATACACATATACACTCATCAACCACTTTATTTGGAAAAACCATACTAATACCTCCAACCCCCTTTGCTCGCCGAACAACCTCAGTTTCCACCAAGAGGTTGAAAACAGTCCTTTGAGATTCTAGTTCATGCCAAGATGATTCCATCACATAAGCTGCACAGTCATGCTGTGAATCCTGTCTTCAACCACATCCCAAAGGTGCTCTATTTAGTTGTGGTGATTGGGGAGGCTGTTGAAGTACACTGACCTTGGTGTCATGTTCATGTAACCAGTTTGAGATTAAATGTGCTGTATCATCACACTGGAACCATTGTAAGATGGATAAGATGTGGCAATAAAATGATGCACATGGGTAGCAACAATACTCCGATAAGCTGTGGCGTTCAAATAATGCTTGACTCGTATTAAATGACCAAATTCTGACCCTAACATCTGCATGTCACAGTAGAATATAGATGCATTCAGACCAGGCAGCATTTTTCTGTCCATTTTTGATGAGTCTGTGCCCACCATTAGTATCACATTCCTGTTCTTGGCTGACATGCATGGAACCTGATAGGAATGCTCTTCTGCTATTGTAGTCCAACTGCAAGATTCAACCTGATCTGCATTCTGAGATACTATTTTCCTCACCATGCTTGTAAAGAGTTGTTATTCAATTTACCGAACCCTTCCTGTCAGTTCTGTCTGACTATTCTCATCTGACCTCTCTCAGTAAGGTATTCACACCTGTAGAAATGCCTCAACCAATGTTTTATTTTCTCATGAACTGTGGAGTGTTGTGCATGAAATTCCCAGCACACCAGCACTTTTTGAAATACTCAAACCAGCCTATCAAACCCCAGCATTTTTCTTCTGTTCTGATGTGAACTGAAGCTCTTGACCTGTACTTGAATTGACCTGGCTGCCAATCAGTTTGGGTACACAGTACATTTGCCAGAGTAAAATTTACTCAAACTGAAGGAAATGTCAGGTAACATTTGTTCCCTCTCTCTGTAAAACTTTCTTCAATTTGAGTAAATTTTACTCTTGCACATTTATATATATATATAT
>JAQQZR010000002.1:19051563-19084165 GCA_030068235.1 Notoglanidium macrostoma
TATATATAAAATATTTATGGGAATATGAAGAACTTTAATCCCTCGCCTCTTGAATGATGATGCATCCTGGCCACACACCAGACCCACTACATTTACTTCACATCATTTTTATTGGGTACTTACAATTCTGTCCACATGATTGACCCTTGAGAGTATTTTGACGTGAAATTGGATAAGAAGCAAATTGGAAACTTTGTCTGCTGTTTCATTTGCAATTAGTGCAAAAATGATTTTGAAGCGGGCAAAGCCACAGATAACATAAGAAACCCTTAAATTTGCACAATTAGGACTGTTTACTTCCAGAACCATTTCTCTCCCTCTCTCTCCCTCTCTTACTCACTCTCCTCTTCTCATTCATTTTCAGCTTGTCATGTTCCCTCCATCTCTTTTCCACTCACCTCTCCATCATCCGCCTCTCAGTGTAAATGAACCAAGATTTGTTCATTCAAATATATCGGATTCTCTCAGCTGAAATCAGTGTTTGAACCAAGATGCTTGTGAGAAGAGCAGAAAAGGATGAATTGTCCTTAATGTATCCAAGGTGCTCATTCTTCAACATGCTAGATTGCATTATAGACAGACTTTTTAGCATGATTCCTCTTGGTTCTGAATTAAACAGACTGTGACTTTCTTCACCTCCAAGACATCATACTTTCAGTAGGCAGAGGCTTCAGCTCATCCTTTAAAGCAGTAGGTACCATCTGACTCCATCAACCCCTGCCGTCTTATAGTGAGAACAGACCAAAATCAAAAACAAACCAGATTATGTACAGTGACGGAACACTGTGGGGAGTGTTCAGAGTTATAACTATTTCAACTCCGTTAAATCGGTGCATTACTCACTCCAGCAGTTTGTCAGCGCACGGAGCTCCGTGGTTATTCAGATGCTATAAGGCTCTCAGTGATTTATGGTGTTAGGTGTTAAATGTGATGTGTAATCTTTGTAACACATGCAAATGAATGTGGAAATTCTGGGATTGACCTTGGTATTAAGAGACATAAGAACAGACAGCTGCATCTATTTTATATTCAGAGGGTTTGGGGTTTGTTGCCAGGTTATTGGAGGTTTGTTGATTGTTACAAGACTGTTGGCAAGCCTGTGTCACTGTAGCTCTCTTACGTTATATAAATGTTTGCACTAGACATTGAGGACGACCTTTTTTGCATTGATTTTTGATTTATTGTATTTGGTGTGATTCAGGATTTGAAGGCTGCTCCATGGTGCCATCTATATATCCCTTGGAGACCCTGCACAACTCTCTCTCGCTGAAACAGGTTGACGAATTCCTCAACAAAGTGTGTGAAAGCCGGAGAGAGACACTCGCCAAGACTCTGAAATGTAGGTAGATGCACACGTTCGCAATCATAAATCTTGTGCTTGGTATTTTTGGAATCAAAAGGTATACTCTTTTATACAGAGTCAGCCAAAAAAATTATACACACTTCAGGAAAAGAAAAATTTGAATAAACATTTTAATACTAAATTTATTCATACATCATGAGATTAATACAAGTTACCTTCGGCCTCTACAATTACAAGAGGTGCTTAAAGTGGTGGCCGTTAGCTTCTAGACGTTTATGTGTAGAAGTGTTCCTGAAGTGTATATACATTCTTTTTGGCTGACTCTGTATATCCTGTTATATTGCTTTTTAAAACTTTCATCATCTGACCTTTCATTCTAAGCTTTTGCTGGTTTTAACTGAAAAACTAACCTGCAGGACATAATCAAGCCTTGTGCTCTTTCCTTCTTTCCTCCAGCACTGAGAGCAATGTTTGACTCTCAAATTCAACCTTCCACAGAGCCTGAGAGTCAGGAGGCAGCTAGGTCTTCTATAGCTTCTCCACTGCCATAACAGCTAGCCCGGTCTCTATAGTGTGAGTATCTCCTCCAAAATAGCAGGATTCCAGGAGCAATCCATCATTCACGTCATGTCATCCGCACTAGCCTCCTGGAGTAAGCAGCTCTCCAAAATATGCAGCATTCTTGAGCGTCTGCCACCAAAGAAACAAAGACGCCGGTCTGTGCAGGCCTTAAACTGTCACAGGCTCTTGACACTGTCTTCTTTTAAGCCCTTCCGTTAAGCTCAATGCCGGCTCTACTTAACTATATCCCACCCTCATATTGAGCTTTAAGTGTCATAATGTCTTGTGTGAGTGTCTTCATTTATTTTGGCAATGTGATACATCTAGGTTGGCTCAAGCATCAGCTCTGAGCATTTCCCCTCACTGCAAATCTAGGTTACCTATTGTATGTGGCATAGCTTAGATTTTTTTAATAACTCAGTTACTGTGTGTGTTTTGAGCTAGGTACATGCTTTAGGACACAAATGTCCTACAGTTTAGAATAGTGTTGTTCCACTTGTCACTGCAACTTGTATGACCATTTGGGGCTTTTCTTTCTAGGCCATTACAGTGAATAAGAAGAGATTAAAATAACATATGATTGATTTGCCTTCTTGTGCAAACTTAAGAATGAAATTAATTGCTAATACTATATCTCGTCATAAGGTTCCATGGCCCACAGAGTTTCTAACATCGTTTCTTCACTTAGCTGGTCACAGGCTTATGTCATCTGATTGACAATTTGCTCTTACACACCCCAGTTTCTGACAGCAAAACAAATTTTTAAGTTGGAAATAGCTATTGGCTGGTAAGCATGGTTGGTCCAATGTCAGTCAAAAAAGCACCAGACTGTTCAGTACTATTTGTTAAACTGGTGCATTTCCTAGGATATTTTGTATCATATGGGCCTTAGCAACTGATTGTGCCTCTTTCTGTCTGTCTAAAGATGCCAGCATTCTATCCATCACCATTTCCAGTTTATTACTTTCAGCTCAGTCTCAATGGCAGGACCTCAACAGTAAACAGCAGTAAACCTCCAGTCTGCACACTGAGCAGCTGCACTGATCCTCATTTTCCTTATTTATTTTTACGAAGTTCAGCTTTATATTTTGCTTTACAGTACAACAGGTGGCTGGTGCTAATCCGAGTACACCATTCTGAGGTGTAGCTTCTGCCATATACCGCCACCGATTCTCCACTTGCTCATCTACTCTCTATTGCTCTTATTATATTTCGTCCAGTTATCCAGAGCCTCTTCAGCTCCAGAAAATCAGCAGAACACTGAATCCAGCAATTAACTGCACTTTTATACCTCTGTGATCTGCAGGAGAGAGATTTAATTATAGCTTATTCTGAGCTGTGTGACGATAAGAATACACACTAGTAATCGTCTGTTCTCTCAGCTGATTGCAGTTGTCACAGCTTCTTATAGCCAAGTGATTTCATTGGACAACGTAAGATCACTTCGTGTCAGGCAATGCCTATGAGATACAGGTAGACCGATCAGATCGCAGTGGTGTGTTCAGTTGTGATGTTTTCTCCTCCAGCATGCTCATAGAGCTGAGTCACTGTGCCAGTGAATACATGAAATGAATGAAAAATGAAAGTAATTATCCTGCAGCCAGATGATCAAGCACAATGTTTATAATTACTGATTTTGTGTTATAAGAGGTTTAATTTTTTTATATTGGAGATTGTCTTTTTTTTTTTCTTTTCTTTTTTTTTTTTTTTTTTTAGCAAGAATTGCATAATATAACGTTATAATGAGACGAAGACTTGAATGAAATAGTTATTTGTATGATGTTGACAATATTTGAAAATGAATTTTGTCAACAGCAGTGCCTTATTAGTATTTTTAGTATTATAAAAGGGTGGGGGGATTTTTTTTTTCTTTTTTTTTTTTTACTGAACTTTTCAGCCAGTACTGATTTAAGATTTTTTACCTCTACTTTCTCTGGTAGTGTCCTGCTTAAGAATGTTTATCTGATCTGCTGTCTTTGACAAAGAGTTATTTTATTCTAAATCTTTGAACAATTTAATTTTAGAGATTTCAATGTTATATTAATAAAATTGTGTGTATAAAATCTTGGTGGTTTTATTTATATGTAAATAAAAGATCAAATTAAATTGAGTTATTAAGGTATTACAAATGAACAACAATCTGGCACTGGCATAATAAAACAACAATAGATCTGAAGGTAAGACTTAAAGTCTCACGCTTTTATTCAGGGAGCGATGAACCCTGTGATGACTCATGCTTTGTCCTTAGCTGTGCTGCGTTACTATGGCGATGGGTCTGATGCCCAATGACTTCTGTGAAAGCTTGGCTGAACCAGAGGCTGGGTAACATAGGAGAGGGACAGAGACAAAGCGGGGATTTATTCAGAACAGGTCTCAGCCAGGCTTAAACAGGAAGCCAAATTATGATGTCATTACCATTGAGCGTTCCTCACAGGCATTGAAGATGACTACATTGTGTCCCAAATTAAAAAGAGCGCTCTGATTCTCTTTTCAAGGTAATGGAAAATGTGATCCATTTGCCAAATTTCAGCTATTTACTACATTATATACTGTCTTTAGAATTTAGAAGCTAGCTATCTATGTGTCAACTAAAGATTGTTCTTACCAACAATTATTTTGCAATTTTTCCTGGTCATTTGGAGTTTACTCATATTAGTCATTTCCTTTAAGCTGAATTCTTGGTTTGGATTGTAGTTTGTCTTATTCAATTATCACTTATGATTAAAGCATCTGACAAACTAAGAAATATAAAATAAGTCCCCATTTAGTGTAAAATAAACATTGGCATAGCATAGCGTTTAGCAGCTCAGCCCAAACCGCAAATCAGTTCACCAGTGATAGTGTTGTTTGACTTTCCAGTGTGAATAAAAATGTGTTCTCACATTTAATACATGTGGTGGTTTGGGATCAAAGATTAATTTGAGATGATAAATCCGAATTTCAGCTTTTAATTCCTGATATTTATATCCAGGGGTGTTAAACAACTTTGAATGTGGTGTTAAACAACTTTGAACTTTGAAACCTTTGGTTTGAACCCACCCAAACATCAAGTGGTTAAAAATATAGGAACATGTGACTGACAGGTGCTTCTTGTTGCCTAGGTGCCCCCTGCTAGATAGATTCCTTAAACAATTACTAGCTCTGAATGTCAAACTCTTGGTTTGAGCACTGAGGTTTGCCTGTCAAGACTGCATTTGTTGTTAAAAAGGATAAACCAACATGTAGCCCAGAGAGATGTCTGTGGGAGAAAATCAAGCCATTTTGAAGCTGAGAAAAGAGAGAAAATCAGTCATTTCTCATGCATTGGGCATAACCAATACAAGAACTTGGAATGTCCTGAAAAATTAAGAAACCACTGGTGTACTAATAACCAGACATCAAAAAGGTCAGCCAAGGAAAACAACAGCAGTAGATAATACAATCCACAATCACAATTCACTGTTCAAAGAAGACTTTGAGCTTAGAAATCTAGAAGCTATACCAATAAAAATTGGAAATCCAGATTGGAATTTGCAAAAAAACAAAATAAAAAAAAAAAATAGAGAATAGCCACAAGTTCTGGAATCAAGATTAACCTCTACCAAAGTGATTGAAATGTGTAAAGTGTAGAGAAAAAAAGGTTCTGCTCCTGATCCAAAACATACAAGCTCATCAGTCAAACAATGGTGGTTGTGTCATGACTTGGGATTGCTGCTTTTGCTGCTTGCATAGCTGCTTTTGGAACAGGCTCACTAACCTTTACTGATGATTATTTTAGGGTTTTGACACCAAAGGTGCTTAAGTTGTTTAACATATCTAGATATAAATATCAGGAAATGAATCATCTCATATTCATCTTTTAATTTCAAACCCAGTGTATAGCAAAAACTGGGTAGTACTATGCATCATGTATTATCTAGATTATTCAATGCTGTGACAATTGTGTGTGTGAAAACAAAGATGACACTTTCTCACAATTTTAAGTACATTTTTTATTATTATTCATGATGACTAGGATGGTTCCGTTTTATAGTAAGCAGAAATCTAAGTTGGTGTATGGATTTGAAAGAGCTCATTTGTTATATTGCACTAAAGAGGAACAGAATTAAGACACATACAGCAGCAAAAAACAGGAACTATCACAGCATCTTCTCAACAACATCTTAGGGCGAACAGAAGCAAAGCCCAATAATATGCATATTTCAGTACTATTAAGACAATTAGCTTGTTCAAATATACCTTTTAAAATAGTGTTCTTGTTTAAGTTATTAAAGAAGTACATTCAGGATTATAACTAAGATCACATGCAGAAATTGATGCGTTGGCATGATGTAAGGGCAGATAAAGCCATTCATTTCGGAGAATGGACTCAGGAGTATGGAACTAAACCAAAAGAGGTACCTTATTTCTGAAGTCTGTTCTTGCCTTTTGCAAAGTAAAATTCCACTGATGCTAAAACAGTTCAAAATAAAAATGCTTCACAAGACTAAGTTTGTAGCCATTTGCTGTTTTGATCGGTGTCTAGAAGTGTACGTAATCAGAGAAGTTGCACTGCTCTTTAGATTTTGTTGAGTACAATTCAAGTCATTCAGGAGAAGAAAACCTCGCAACTGTAGTTTGTATTATTTTCAGTCTTGGTACGGAGAGAGTAATGAATCATTACTGAAATCGGTAATATGTGAGTGAGTCTACAGTTTTTACATATAAACTTATCACAGTCTTGTCACCATTTCGCTCATTGTTTACTGTATCATATGTATATTTGCTAGCTCTTTGTTTTGTTCAAGCAGCATCCAGCAAAGCAACTTATACATTCAATAATATGAAGTTAGTGCATACATTGCACAGAGTTCTGTGCACAGCAATCACACAATCAACAAGACCAGACAGTACTTTGTTCCTAAGGCCAAATATTAAAATATATCCATACCTATGAACATACAGTACACAATCCCATTTTTAGAACAGTTCGCCTATCAAAAATACATATTGTCCTTGGAGTATAGTTATATGTTTATGTTGGGATTATAGAGCAGTTTCAGTCATTTAGGCTCATGGCATTTATGAGGTCAACAGGACCGGAGGTAATTTCATTGCTTTGGACTCTGAGCATTAACCTCACAGGAATACAATGACAATATGTTTGAAAAAAAAATCTCCAAAAACAAACAAACAAACAAACAAACAAAAAAAATAACCCTGATCAATTTCCCTTAAAAATAAACTGACCTTGAAACAAAATACAGTGTCAACTGCGGTCCATAATACTGAATCATACACATCTTAAATAAACAATTAAGACATTAATTGTTCATTTTTAGATCCCGGGTGCTGGAGTGTTAGTTTGGCTGTTTCAGTAATGAAACCAGCATAACAATTTACGACAAAAGATTGTTCAAAGGGATTTAGAAGGTTAAAACAAAATTGCAGCAACTTGTTTGTCACAGGAATTAGGACTTATATCTTTCATACACAGTCCCTGACTTAATCAGTCTCAGTCTGTTCTTCAAACAGTAAGTACCACAACAGTAAATATGAATAAAACAATGGCTGGCTTTTTTTTTTTTAAACAAATTAAAAAATTAACAGACTGAATAAGCGTTTACTTTAACACATACATTAACATAGACACAGACATTTGTATTGTGTTTTAGAAAATTAAACATGGTAATCACTTCAACAAAACACTCCGGTAAATACAAAGGTAATACTGAAGCTGTCAAATAAATCTAAGTAAAATTAACTTAATTCAAGCAATTTATATTAGTTATGTTGCTCTAGGGTTTTTAGATTATTTGTACTTAATCCATGACTCCCGGCTCACTCGCTATATGTATATACACAAACTGGCCTTTAAACCCGTTGTATAACAGGCAAACATGATCATACATTTAAGATGCCATACTAGATTCAATCATCTGTTATATTCAAGCTTCAGTAAATATTAGTGCCTCAGTTCTTAACAATAAATATTTCTATTTAATTAAAATAGCCTAATAATTCCAATGTCATTTATGTAATATTTACATGCATTCTATCTACCCAAACTCCTGTGCTGTAATGGCTTTTCACATTTAAAAAACTGCTATCGCTCTCTGTGCAAAATAATGATATATTTATAATTTTGCATTGTTTGGGATAAACTTTAGAATAGGACTGTCCATAATATGTCACTGTACATCTGGTATAAGGCTCCTTTTAATTCTTCCTCATCAAAATCTGGCTAACGTTCCAAAGTGCTGTTCATTTTCCATGTGATTTAAAGTGTTTCAGCATTTTTCTGTAAACCCTTATTCTGTCTCTAAATGGTTAATACAGAAGGCACATGACAGGGGCCCATGCTCTCCATTTCTAAAGTATATATGTGAAATAGTGCTCACGTCTTATGCAAGCCATCATTTACAGTCATATGTACTGCTACATAAACCACTGTCACCTCCATTCAAACCAAAGCTAATGAATCTTTCTGGCTTTAAACAATGTGTAAATGCTGCCTTAAAAGGATGATCAGAATCAGAACATTGTGCTGAACCATACAAAGAAACTCCTGAACTCAAAACCTCATCTGATCTCTTGAAAATGATACAATTAGAAAATAATATATCATAGACCCTATCATAAGTCATTCGTATGTAAAGTTGGGGAATACACAAAGAATCATTAAACTATAAAAGCAAAACCCTTAAATAATGCACCTTCTTAAAAGAAACCCAAGCTGCACAAGCATCGTGCATTAATTAAACAAATTAAACACCAATTTATAACCTTTTTACACTGTTAACTGATTTCAATTCTTAACAGATTTTCTTGATTATTTTTTCATCACCCACAACAGGTATATAAGTGTCAGCCAAATACCACAAAGTTGCTGGTAATCTACAGTGCCATATCCATAAAGGCACAAACATACTACATCTACAGCCCCCTGGTCACAAATTATGAGCAACACAAAATTTTGGATTTGTCTCACAGAATACTTTTAACGGAGTCTGTTAGCTGTGGTAATATAGAATTTAGATTTGGCACTTGCGTACGCATTCCATTTTTGTTTGCTTATATGTTGGCTGGTTGCTAGCTTGTTTTTGCTGGTATGTGCAGAATATGAGCGTTTTCAGAATACCATGATTTAAGTATTTGATATTGAAACTTCTGTGTATACTCCCTTGATACTTTACTCACACCTTTTCTCAGTTTTGTTGTCTGGAATACAGGGTCATTAGATTTCTGCAGTCAATTTACTCATAAAGGATCCTATATTCATTCCAAATTAATGTTACAATAAATGCGTAACAAAGCATGTTATCACTTATCACTTTGATAATGACGTAAGTAGTGGATTGATGTTATGTGGTAATAAAATAACAGAGGGTATTTTGTGCTTCAAATTCATATTTAGGGCATCTGAATGTGAGCATGTCTCTGAAAGATTACCATTGGGAATATGGGAATAAACTAAATATACAACAAACTGAATGCTTTTGCCACAACCTCTATTAAATTAACCTCACAGCCTTTACTTAGGTGTTGCAAGCCCAATAAAATAGCACACAACATAAATCAAGAATCTAAACCAAAGCTTACTAGTAAGGCCTTGGAGCACAAGGATCTGCTGTTGTTGCAGGCTAAGAGACAAACTATAAATGGCAGTCAGTGGGATGCAACGCTGTGGGTGGTAAGAATACACTGTCTTAATTAGTCTTAATTAATAATGAGAAATTATGTGTCCTTAAATGTAAAGCATGCCTAAAATTCTATTTTGCAGGCAGGGAAAGACTCATCTTGCATAACAACTGTGCTGCTACTGGCCAAGACCATTATGTTCAGATCCTGTTGCTTCTTGTGAGTCTGCTGGTACCAGTCACGAGTCACCTCCGTGTCATGGGTAGGGATCAGGGTCACCTATTGAGAGGGCAATTAATTTATAGGTAAATGAAAGATGCTAACTTCAATTTAAAATCATTTAGAACATTTAAAGATTTATCTGTCTGCAGTCTCTAGTTTTAATGCAGAAATATGACAAAGTTTTACATTGATCATGTACCTGCAGATTGGTTCCCCACTGTGATTTGCCTTCAAGCAGCGCATCCAGTACTCCACGGCTTGGTTCTCCACTGCCTGGGTCATTTCCACTCACTACATAGTAAGCAGCACGCACCCGTTTGAAAAATTCTTGGTCTACATTTTTAGCACTGCAGTGATTTGGAATGTAGGCAAGGTCAACATAGAAATGTGGTCCAGGGGGAGCTCCAGCAGTTGACTTCTGGTTCGAACCTAATGGGCCAATCATAAAAAAATTAAGAGGTTTCAATTTTACGTCTTGCACCATTTCTGATTCTTTTAAAGAACTTGCTGGGTTACATACCTGTATTGCTCTTTACACCATTGACAAGCCCTTTTCCTGGATAATTGTCTCCCTTTGAACCCTGTGTCTCTAGCATGCGAGATGCACGGAGGGTCTTCTCAGAATCTAATCTTTTAATAGGAGGAGCATGAGGTGAGGAGTCCTTGGATGTCTGTTTTACAGGTGTTGTGGACCTCCTGCTCCTTCCATCACCTTTACGTGCTGGAGATGCAGACTTTTGCTTCCCTAGAGTTTTCCTCAACCCTTTGTTGCTTTTAAGATCTTTCTTCATAGGTCTCTCTGTGTGGCTTTGCCCATTTAAAACAGCCTCTGGGTCTACCATGCACACATCAGGTTTGGGGGGCTGAGGGACAGGGTCTTGCATTGGGGCAGGTGGAGGATCATGGGTCCTTGGAGACGATGAGTGAAGACCACCTGCACTTCCACTAGTAGCTGACATCTTGTCCACTGGTAAATGTTCTGCATCCTCATCAGAATCCAGGTTTCCTTCAGCTGTGATGGATGGACACTCCTCTGTCTCAGGAGGTACGTCTGAGTCAGACTGAGAAGGAAGAGACTCGCTCAGAGAGGTTGGAGGAGTTTCTTCTCCTGCAAGTGATACTCCATGTCCACTTGCAATGCCACTAGAAGGAGCATGAATTCCTTCCTTGCTCTCTCCATGGTGGCTATGAGAATGATGACGCTGTTGCTTGTGAGATCTCCTTTTAACAGAATGTTGTTCACGTTCATCATCAAAATCACCCTCCTTTGAGCAATCACTTCTGACATCCTCCTCTTCCTCTTCACTGGATAAATTGTGTGGGCTTGGATTAATGAATGATGGCGAAAGTTCTCCTTTGCGATGTTTGTATAGTGAAGGTGAGTGAGAGGAACTGGCATCCATGCTGAGTTCAGAAGGTCGAGTAAAATCTTCCTCTGATTCCTTAGAGGGCTTATAGGTCTGTTTACTTACAGTTAGATCTTTCTGCCCTTTTATGTCATATTCCAGATGTTCTTTCTTTTCTTTCACCTCTTGCAGATGTTGAGACACATTCAGTGTACTGTCAGGTACAGCTGTTGAACATGTAGTACTCTCCTGAGTCATCTCAGAGGAGGAGATACTTTTTTGAATTGACTCATCTCCATCTGTTTTCTTGGTATCTTTTTCTGGCAAATCTACCTTCATTGGTTGCTTTCTCTCCTCTGTCTTGCAGTCATATTCCTCTTTGACCTTTTCCATCTGTTCTTTCTCTTTGCTCTCATCTTTTACTTCTTTCATAAAATCACCCACTTCTTTGCTCTCTCTCTTTTCATCAAATATTTCTTTAACTTGTATTTCTTGCTTCTCCTTTTTCTTATCAATCTTTTCATATTCCATTGTATCCTCCTCCTTACACTGCTCTTCCTCTTTTCTCTCTTTCTTCTCACCGATCTTCTCTTTTCCTGCGATTGTCTCCTCCACATTTAACTCTTTTTTCTCCTTCTGCTGATCTGCTTGATCTTCTGGCTCTTTTGGAGCACAAGTTACCTCATGATACTTTATATGGTCTTTCTTCTCTTCTTTCTCTTTTTCCAGCTCAGCCTGTTTTAGATCTGGTAGGCACGTGGTGCCAACTTCCCCTGCTTTACATGAAACTACATGGGAGTCAGTACAAACTTCTGTTGGCCCATTGGATGATTGTTCAACTCCCAAATGTGATGACTGTATCTCCAAATTAGACTGAACAGAGTGTATGGTTGAGGTCACATCAGCATGTTGTCCAGTCAATAACTCTGTGCTTCCTTTCTGATCATGGAGTACAACTCGGTCACATTCAATTCTACAAGGTAAAGTCCCTTCTTCTTGTTCAACATCAGAGGATTCTTCGTGAGAATGTTTTTCTGTTGAGTCAGCTTTCTTTAGTGGAGCAATATCAAACATAGTCAGTGAAGCAGAAACTACTTCAAGCTCTTGAGGAGAAATTACAGCTGAATCGGGGGCTTTTGAGGACTGTGGGTCAATCACTAACACGTCTTTTTGGTCAATTGGCTGATCTTTGTCTGATTTGATACTTGCTAATTCTTCTTCTGACTTTTCCTCTGCTGATGATACCTGGTCTTGAAGGAAAGATTTCGTCTCCTCTAGTGGACTGAGTGGAGAAAACCTTGCAAGACTGGATACGGACTCAGCTGTTGCAGATGTGAGCCTTTCAGAAACTTCCATGGCTTCATCTCTTGACTGTACCCCAGAGCTTAAATAGGATGAGTCTATTGCAAGAGATTCTTCTTCTTTGAAAGAAGAGTATTCATATGATATACTATCAGCATCAGTCCTCAAATGAGCACTGGGGATAGTAATAGGAGTCTCTAAAAGTCCTTCACCAAAGTGTTGACCTGTAGAATATGAGGCAGAGGTTGACGAGGAATAACTGTAGGATGAAGAGGATGAAGAATGAGTTGTATCTAACATGACAGTTTGAGCACCTGCTCCCTCATGTTTTTTATCAGAGGTCTTCTCTAACTCACATTCATGCTTATGCTCACTAGTCTTGCTTAGATCAGGATGTGGTAAACTGCTGTCTTTTTCCTTTGACTGCTCAATGTCTGTGCTTACCACCTCATGTGTAGATGTAAGTGCTGTTGTAACTGTCTCACCAGAGGTTTTAACAATGTTTTTAGCAAATAATTCAGCTGTCTCCCGCTGTGAAGTATCTTCTGAAGCTACTGATACAACATCCTCCTTCTGATATTTATTAGAAGAGTATTCTGCTACACATGGCTGCTCTTGTTTTTTCTCACTTGGTTTAGAATCCATTGCATCAGATGAAGCCTTGGATTCTTTCTCAGATATCTCTCTGGCACCTTTTTCCATACCCACATCACTGGCTTCATCCTCTTCACCTTCCTCTTCCTCACCTTTATAATCACCTTCTTCTGCGGCAAAAACCTGTTCACTTTTGACCGGGTAGGTCTCTGTCTCTCCACTTGCCAGCTGTGATTTGGTGGTCAGAGAACTTCCAATACTTGTGCATTCTGAATAAAGGACATTGTCATGCACATGCTGCTCCTCAGGAGATGAATCAGAAACATGGCTGCTTACATCTATAGGCGCTGACTGACTAGGCAGGATAGTTTTCTCTGGTGGTGTATGTCTGCCAGAAGAAATTTGGTCTTTTTTGCTGTCTGATGACTCTTCTTCTTCTTGCTTTGCTGACTTTATGTCCATCTTATCTTCACTTGTTCTGGTCTGACTCTCTTGTATGTTTTCGGTCTGATATGAGGTTGATGGTATCGTTGTGGTAGCTAAGCTTATTTGATCTTGTGCAACCAGCCCATGTATGGAAGTCATAACATCTACATGAGTGTCAGCTTGAAGACATGTCACAGTATTATCACAGACCTGTTTATGTGATGTAGCCATTGTCTCTTCTATCTTTAAATCCTTCTCTTCCTCTTTGGCAGTGTCTAACTTTTCAGGTTGTGGCAGACTGGAATCAGAGGGACAAGGTAGTTTTGTTGACATTTCAGAGTATGTGTCTTTTTCTTCTTCTCTACGGAGAGAAAATGTGTCCTCTCTGGGAGGTTCCTTCTCCTTTTCTTTCTCTTCTCTTTCTAATTTCTCTGATTTGTCTTGGACTTCACTGGAAGAAGAACTTGATACAGCTACAGAGGTGGTTTTGCCATCAGAACTCTTGTCTGCATCTACTCTCATTCTAGCTACTCCTTCTTCTTGGTAACTCGCCTTATTATCTTGCACAGAACAGGTACTGGGTTCACTAAGGACACTAGTCTTCATCTCTGAGAAAGACATGTCATAGTCAACCTTGCTGAATGATACTGGTTCTTCATCACTTTGTTCATCTATTTGGCCTGCAGCTCCCTGCAGTGATGACTGGCTAGCCCTTCTACTGTCACCTACATCTATGTCAAGGTTCGTTTTAGAAAATTTGTCCATGTCCTCTCTGCCCTTCTCAAGATCCTTTGAGACAGGTTTTTCATAAGGCTCATATTTAGAAGGTTCATAGCTACATTTTTCTGGTTGATAGGTGCTGCTGTCTTCCATTTTCTCTTTTTCTGTTTTTGTCTTTTCATCAGCAGTCTTTTCAAAACTGTCTTCTTTTTTAGAACATGACAATGATGTTTCTAACACTGGAGAGACCATCTCTCGCTCTTTTTCCATCTCTCTCTGCACTTCCTTCTCAGGTTTAACCATGTCGGTTAACGAAAGCAGTGTTTCAGGTTTTTTTAACTCCTCAACACTTGCCTGACTGGATACAGGAGTTGATAGTTCAAGTGTTGATGCTGTAGTACTATGTTCTGAAGGAGCTATCAGCATAGATGTGGTCTTGGGCTCCTTGCTGTCTTTTTCTAACTCCGATGAAATTATATTTAAGTCTTTCAATATATGTTTGTCATCTAACTGAGTTCCCGACTCCTCTTTCAAAATGCCTACTGTAGATTTGATTTGTTCAGTGAAACCTTCCTTACTTTCCTCCAAGACCCATGGTTCTACTGACAATGGTCTTGAACCTGCACCGCCCATGCAGACGGCATCTCCTTCATCTTCTTCAGTACTTTCTTCATTATCTGAGTACTTTGTTGGAAATTCAGAGCCCAGTGATGTTTTTATGCTGCTCTCTGTTTTTTCTGTCACTGAAAACAAAGCTCCAGTTTTAATGTCTTCAAGACACTTTTCTTTATAATCTAAATTCAACTTGGCACCAATGTCCATTTTCTCTGATACTGACAGGAAGGTTTCTGGTTCATAGGTTGACAGTTGATGGTCATCTCTATGCTCTTGTGTTCCTTCTATAAGACCTGTCTGATCTTCCCCATCTTCTGTCTCTGAGCTTGATACTGAAATTCGTTTTGTTCCTTCTAGAGCTGATTTCTCTGGCTCTTGATCTAATTCTGTTGGAATCACTGGTTTGGGGGTAGCCTCCTTTCTAAGTTCTTCTCTACATGGTAAATCTAGTTTTGAATCCATTAATTTACCTGATTCAGGTAAAAGAGTTTGCTCAGATAATGATTTTATGGGACTTTCTTTGGATTCCAATTCAGGTTTTAAAGAGACTGCTTCATCAGGTACTTCAGGTTGATCCACTTTTAAAATACCATATGTACTTTGAGATGATTCAAGATCTTGGCTTTTGCTATCTTCTGTGTGTATCTCTTTAGTTTCTTGATTTTTGTCAGTTGCACATGTTCTTTCTGAAGTGGAAGTGGGTATGTGAACTTCTTCCATTTGAATCTCTTGTTTCTCTTTAGAATACTGAGCTTCTCTGTCTGCTGAATCATTTTTCTCAGAAATAGGTTCGAAGACTTTGGATTTGTCATCTTCTTTATCTTTATCCTTGGGTTCATGATCAGATTTTGGGGAAACATCAACTTTTCCCAGGACTGATTCTGTTGGTGTAATGTCTTCCCTGGTCTTATCTTTATCTGTGGGTGTTTCAGATATGCTTACTTTTTCATCTTTAGATTTATCAGATTTGTCTGCTCTAGAAAGTATTTCTGTCTTTTCTGAACTAAGGCCTGCTATAGATTGGGATTCCTCTTTATGTTTCTCTGTGGATTCTTCATCATGTTTGGATGTTATATCTGACTTAAGCTGAGGCCCAATTTCCTCCTTATGTTTAGACAGTTGATCCTCTTTCACCACAAAATGTATTACCTCTGAGGGCACCTGGGAGACTTCAGACGCACGTTCTGTTATATGTTTATCTTTAGGTTCAAGGTCAGATTTTAGTGATTCATCTATTTTTTCGTCCACATGCTTCTTTGTAGTGTCCTCCTCACTTTTGTATGATAAATGTTTCTCATCCAGAGTGTGTATTTGTTCTGCTTGGTCTTCTTTAGATTCTTGAACTTGTTTAGATACTACCACTGTATCTTTTACTTCTGTAACTGACTCAGTCTCCACTACATGTTTATCTGTTATAGGGGAAACTTGTCCCGATGAGTCTGAGTGCTGTATTTCAGAGGGAATGTCTTCCTTGGTCTTTTCTTTGCATTCTTCTTCCTGTTTTGTTTTGTCTTCTAGCAATGATGTCTGAGAATGACTGTCATCTACACCTTCTTTAGAAGTTATGTCTGTTGTTTGCAAAGTTAGTTGGTGTGTTTGAGGCTTAGTAATTTCTTTCTCTGTTTCTTTAGGCTCTTGTTTAATTGTACGAGTTGCATCAACATCTTGTAAAGTGGACTGCAATGTTCCAGTTTCAGTAACTTCTAATTTTTTGTCCTTTATCTCATCTAATTCATCTATTTTTTCTGATGTTGTCAATACACCATCAGGTTGCTCCTTCTTTATATCTTTTGTTAAAGATTCATCCAGTGTTTCAACTTGTGTATGCAGTAATACTTGTAAGTCTTGAGCTTGTTCATTGACCACATCTGTCTCTTTGGGTTTTATATCCAGTTTGATAGGGAAGTCAGCTTTTTCTGATCCTGATTCTATAACTTTTGGCTGCATTTCCTCATCATGTTTATCTTTAGATTCTTGATCTTGCTTAGTGTCACCTTCTGTCTTATCACACACTTTTTGAGACACCTTATCCTCTTTAGGAAGCAAATCTGTTTTCTCTGATCCTGATATGATACATTGCTGCTGTACTACTTCTGTCTGTTTTTCTTTAAATTCTACTACTGACACATCTGTGTCTTTATCTATCTCTGGGAGAGATATTGGCTTATAATCTTCTTGTTTCTCCTCCTTTTCTTTTTCATCTTCGTAAAACTCCTTTTCTTTTTCTCTTTTCTCATCTTTAACTCCAAGTGATTCATCAGTATGGTCATCAAGTAACCCACTTTCTCCTGCTAAATCTTCCATTTTCAGTGAAAACTCCTCCTTTTCTGCTAGTGGAGCTTTTCTGTCTTGCAGCAACTGTTCAGGGAACATCTTGGCTTTATCTTCCACTGGTGAGAGACGAAGAGGTGAGTGGGTGGCACTAGGTGGTCCAGATTGATTAGGAGAGGCCATCTTAACAGTGCTGTCGTCCGGACTGAAGCATCGATCTTCAGTCTCTGGAAAACCACCCAAATCTGAAACTACTGGTTTAGAAATTATATCTTCTCTAATTGGTGAGGCCGTTCTTTCCTCCAGCTCAGGAGAGGCCAATGATTTTCTGTCCAGTGTGGACTCCAAAGCAGCAGGCTCAGTGCTCTTGGGCTTGTCAATTTCTTTGGCTTTCTCTTGCAGTTTCTGGGATGCAGCATATCCGTCCTGTAGTTTTCCAAGTGAAATGTCAATGTTTGGTGTTTGATCTTCATACTCATCCTCCTCGTCTTCATCATGGTGAGCAGTGGTCTCAAGTCCCTCTGTTTTCCCCTCCAGGGGAAGTGGCGGACATTCCTCTGAAGGAGGTGATTTGAAGCATTTGTCCTCCTCTAGGGAGGACGTTGGAGAGATGGTTCCAGCAGAGTGTAAGTAGTCTTTTCCTTGAGTAGCTTCTGTTTGTGTTATGGGATGTATAATGTTTACTGTGTCCATATCTAGTGAGCTTTTTCCAGTGTCTTCAGTCTGAGGTGCTGTGACAGAGGCTACTGACTGATCCTCAGTAACAGAGGTCGGAAAAGAGGACACTTTTTCATACTCAGTGATGGATGTTGCTGAAGAAACATGTTCCTCCTCTGCCAATGGAGCAGCAATTATGCTGGTGTACAGAGAAATAGAAGGTTCTTGGATACCCATAAATGGTTTTGTTTCTTCACCCATTGCTTGCATCTCCTTCATGCCATGAATTGCATCAAATGAGCCTGGATGATCTGGTACCGAGACATCATATGTGCTGACTTCATATTGAAGGTGGTGTATTCTATCCTCTGCTTCCTCATGAATTTCTTCATCTGAGATTGTCTGTTCAGTTTCTGAGTAACCAGGTATGGTCTCATCCTGAATATAGGATAAACTCTCTGCTGCAGCAGCTCCTTGAACAATGGATGCAACCTCTTCCTCTTTGGCTGCCAGAATATTCTCCCCTGTCTTGTATTCCCATTCCTTTGTAACTTTTTCATCAGCAACATCTTTGATTTCTTCATCTGCAATGGCATCCAAATCTTCTGCCTCCTCCAGCTCAGCTTTTTCAATTACATATTCATCTTCAGTTTGCTCTTCCTCAATTTTTGTTTTTGTTACGTCTGTAAGCTCTTCCCGGCTTTTGTATTTTTCCATTTCCTCAACTTCATGTTTTCTGTCAACTCCCTCCATATCTTTAGTTTCCTTTTCCATTGCTTCATCTTCTTCATCCCCTATTCCCATGTCCTCTTCCTCTTCTACTGTCTTTTTCTCAATTGTCAATGCTTCTTCCTCTTCCTCCTCTTCATCCTCTATAGCTGTCCCTTCATCTTCAAATTTATCACCCTCTTGCAACTGACACACAGCTGCGGTTTTCTCAGGTTCTCGTTTGATCTCTGTTGGTGCATGTTCTTCTTCCTTTTCTTGAGATCTTGGTTCCTGGGGTTCTCTTGCAGTCTGAGAATCAAAGACCTCCTCTTTCTCAGCAGTAGTGCCAAGGATTGGTCCAAGATCTTCTGCTACTGATATTTTTGAAGGTGCATGGGCAGTTTCCTCTTGCTCAGATTGATCTGTCTGCATGTCATTTTTTCTGAGCTCCTCAAAATCTTTTGTCAGATCTTCTGGAGTTGAAGGAACAGATCTAATCTCTGCTGTTTTATTCTCTTGCATTTCAGTCTCAGCTTTCTTGGAATCTGGTTCTGCAATAGTCTCTACCTTAGTAGTCTTGCTCTTAATTGTTTTGGGTTTCCCTTGACTTTTAGCCTTATGAAGAGTCTTTCTGACTTCTGGTGTGAAAGGTTTTAGATCAGGTTTGGTTATTTTCCTCAATTCTGGTTTTAAAACATCTTTGCTTTTTGTTTTTTTCTCATCTTTTTTCACAGAGTCAGATTTTTTCATTTCATGCTTGTCTTTCTTGATCTCTTTCTTTTCCTTGTCCTTTTTCTCATCCATTTTAATTGCCCTTTCTTTGGTGTATTTTTTAATTGATTTCTCCTTTAATAACTTTTTCTTTTCTGTTACCTCAGTTTTTGGTTTCAATGGTCGGGTGTGTTTTTTCTCTTCTTTCTCCTCAACTTTGATCTCCTTGACAGTTTCAGTCTTTGTCTCAAGAATAGATGTGTCTTCTTCTTCAAGTTCTTTCTTTACAATCTTGGTAGGTGTGTGTGTCTTGGGAGATGACTTAAGACTTTCTTTGCTCTCAGCCCTTTGCTTTAATTTTGGCTGTTTTATAACAGAGGGTGAAACCCCTGAAGAAATGTCCTTTTGTGTAGCCACTGGATATCGCAAAAAGTCCAGGTGTTTTAGCTTTTCCAGCCCCTCAAGAATTTTGTTCTGTGGAGCATTGCCAGGAAACAGAACTCTAACAATTTTCTCTGTTGGACTGGCAGGAAGCCACACCACTAGAGCTGTAATAGATGTTAAGTATGGCACTGATATTTCTCCTTCCTTTCCATTGGTAAGAATAATTCCAGTTTTTGCTTTGCTGTTACCAGCCCACTTCTGCATGAGAAACTGCATTTCTTTACTGTCTTTCACAGGATTGAGGACAAACATTTCTAACCTGCCCACACCCATCTTGTGAAAAAGAGTGATAGGTTCAACTGTATTACTAACTACTCGGAAAAGAGGTTCAGGTGTCATTCCCAGCTTGTCAAGGTACTGCAATGTCAGAGAGGCCTCTTCAATACTACGCTTGACTTTTAAGTTTGATTCAGATGTACGCAGCTTTTCTGGTACATTGAAGAACACAACTCCAAGCTCTGGTGAGATGAGGTTCTTCATCCAGTCACTATAGGTAGTTGAGCCTTGTGATTGCTCTTCCTCTTGCTCTGCTATCTTCCTTTGAAGAAGTCCATTTATACCAGGGAGGTTGTCAGCACCAATGTGGGTGAGAAGAATGGAATCAATACGATCCAAGTGTCTGACAAGCTTCCAGAAGCATGACCTTCTTTCAGAGCCACCATCAATCAGAATATTGAAGCCATTGACTGCAAACAAAGCAGAGTCCCCTCTACCACCAGGGAAGATGTAGCAGCAAGGCTTGGATAGCTTAAGGAATCCTCCAGATGTAGGTGGCTCAAGCAGCTCAAATGGAGATGGGACATCTACAGTCTCAGAAATGTATTCTGTGAACTCTGTGACACCTTCCATTTTGGGGAGTATGGGCTCTGGATTCAATTTGAAGTCCATAACCTCCCTCAAATGCTGTCCCAGTGATGTCCAACCTGCCTCAGCCCGGCAAGACACAGTGAGTGTTGCCCGCTGTCCTGGGACTGCTTTTTCCAGCAGGTTAAGAACCTACATTTTGACAAAGAGAGAAAGTCATTGTGAAAACTCACCAGTAGACCAATAAATATCAGTTCAATGATTTTGATGAGTTCTATAATCTGTTGTATCAGTCATATCAGTCAATACTGCATTTTACACTGACAATACATGTCCACAGGCCCATTTGTTGCCTATTACTGGTCAAAGATTGTGGGTGTTTTTATAGAATTTACATGGATATTGTGAACTGTAATTGTTTTCCTCCATTAACCCCTCACCTCATTAGCTTCATTCAGCATGAAAATGTTTTGAAAGGAATAGCATGCCAGGTTTCAAGTGTGCATGTACCATTAACTGCCAATCTACCAAAAACAGCTACCTTATTCCTACACATATTGGCCATTGTATCCAATACACTTACTATTTAGGTGCACCTGTCTATTGTAATACAAAATGTTCAACTATCCTCTACTCCATCTACCAGTTGAGGGACCTGAAGGACCACCACAGGACCACATTAATTTTGAAGCACTCTCAGCACAGCAGTTACATTGAGATTGTAGTGTAAGTATGTGCTGTGGTAAGTATGATAAGTTATACGAGCGTATCAGATGAAGCAGTGATACTGAGGTCTTTTAGACACCTCAATATCACTGCTGGGTTGAGAATTAAAAATATCCAGCCAATACTAGTCCTATGGTCAGAAAGTGACCACGGATTAGGGCTATAGAATTAGCATAAATTGTATACAAGAAAATAAACTACACCCCGACTGTACACCTAGAGAGTACACCAAAAAGGTAGATGACCAGTCAGGGTAAGCAATGTTTAAAAGTCCCAACAACACTCCTATGCGTGATATACCTGTTCCAGCACAACCAGTACCATGTCACTATCATGTCAGCGTCACTTTTGCACAGACTTACCCCAGGATCAGCCAAGACACGTGAGACGGCTTGATGAGTAAACACCCCAGTTTGAAGAACCAGGTCACCTTGGTCCGAGTTCTGCCCACTCAGGACCAATAGTTTGTGTACAGCTGGGTCAGACACAAGAGACCGGATCTAGGACAAAGATAGAAACACAAAGGGTATTTAAAATACAGTCAAGAACTGCTTTGACTTTGTGTTTGTTTTGCAAGTCATGTATACTTATCGTATATTTGAAAAATATCTTTCAGCTAGTTTGTGTTTCGATCAGAACTGCATGTAGACATAAAACTGAGTCGCTTTTGTAGCATGAGTAAAAACCTACCTCAGAAAGAACTGTATCTTCTGATGGATTGACTAAGACAACTGTTTCAAGTAAATCACTTCTGTGGTGTAGAGTCCTTTGCCCTGTATGAAACATACAAAGGGGTTATCGAGTAACGTGAAAGTCAAGAATTCAAATGAGGTCTATGTCCATTTATCGTAAACGTCATTCAGTCATAGATATTCCATCCATCCATCCATCCATCCATTATCTATACCCCTTTATCCATCTGGGTCGCGGGGAAGCTGGAGCCAATCCCAGCATCTTCGGGCGAGAGGCAGGGTACACCCCGGGCAGGTCGCCAGTCCACCAACAATCACACACACTCGCATTCACACCTATGGGCACTTTAGAGTAGCCAGTTGACCTAATCTGCATGTCTTTGGACTGTGGGAGGAAACCGGAGCACCCGGAGGAAACCCACGCATACACAGGGAGAAGATGCAAACTCCACACAGAAAGGCACCCTGGGTGACCCGGGGATCGAACACAGGACCTTCTTGCTGTGAGGTGACAGTGCTAACCACCACACCACCATGCCGCCGTCATAGATATTCTTATGCAGAATATGTATTGTACTCCTGTAAAACCATAGAACTTATCATACGTTCCTATTAAAAGATGTCCATTTAACATCCATTTTGTACATATGCCTTTACAAACAAAATTATGCATGTGACACGTAAGAAAATACATACATTCTGTTGCATTGTGGAGGACAGCACTAAGTGGAGAGAAATAGTTTAAACATGAAACAATATTCAAATATAGTTAGTTGTAGCCTTTTCCTAAACAAACCATTCATTCCAGTATAACCAGTAAT
Organism: Notoglanidium macrostoma; assembly: GCA_030068235.1. Classification (NCBI taxonomy): domain Eukaryota; kingdom Metazoa; phylum Chordata; class Actinopteri; order Siluriformes; family Auchenoglanididae; genus Notoglanidium; species Notoglanidium macrostoma. The sequence goes on from JAQQZR010000002.1 coordinate 19,074,086, forward strand.
ACATTATATCCATGTCTCTTTTAACTGAATCTTTGCCTTTAACATCAGCCACTGATGTGACGGGTGACACATGTTAACTTATTACTCTTCAGTGATAGGAAGATTTGTTTAGTAAATCATATTCAAGTACCAATGGTGGCAGCAGTAGCATAAAAAATTTACTCAGTAAACATATTCTCCAGAAATTCCAAGAGAATAAATGTCCTGTGATTATTATATCCCATTTGCATTTGAATTTGCAATAATTCAGCAATAGGGTGAAATCAGACAGTGGTGGCAAATGCCAAAATTTCAATATCATGCCTTCTCCTTTACCGATCTGAACCAAACTAGATCTATTGTAACTAGATCTTTTGTAGTTAAAAAAAAATCTGTTACAAGATTAAACTATATATTACTAAGAGTACTACAGATGGTTTCCCAGCTGACCATCCAGAGTGGCCTTCATTTTCAGATTTATTCATAGCTTTCAGTGACACAACAGTTTTGAAAATCAAAGTCATGCCACTTGCTACATGAGCTGTCTACCTTAATTACAGGTGTGACAATGTGTTTTTTTCTTCTTCTTTGAGAATATCAGTGAAGTTTTAATGCTAATAGTTTGATTATATTGCTATAGTTAATGGAGTCCTGGCTTTGTAATGTTCCATCTTTAGACATTACTCTGTCATTTGTAGCCATCAATATTACCAATTGTTATCTCAAAGAAACAACCAATTACAAACAATTATAAACCTATAGCTCAAGATCTGAGGGATTACATGCATTAGTTTTGAATCTAGAGAATTATCCTGGTTTAAATTCCAGTATATTGATGGCCACCGAAGGCCAAGGTATACAGTATAGTATAAAATATACCAGGTTTCACTCAAACACTCAAACATCCCACGCTTCAGAGTATTTTGCAAACCAAATTTCCACCGTCCTGCCACCAAACCCTGTCTTCCATTCAGGTGTACTTTACACTTGTGGGAAATACTTGACTAATGTGATTATTCTATAACTTATCAGTGCTGCTGTGTCAAAGGAGCATGTTCCTCAGTGCTTCCACAAGATTCTATTTTTCTATCACATCAAATAATTGCACCACAGTCCTACCTCAATTGACCTGTTTGATATAAATATCCACTCATGAACACTCAAAACGGGAGCACTATGTTAAAATAAGCTCAAACAGAACAGTGACAGAACACAGACCAAGCCACTGCACTGCTCCAGATAGTTTGCTCCAGATATAATCACCCCAGAGGAAGAGGCCTATGGAAGTTGGGAATGAAATCACGTCATCTGACGTGATGCGACAATAAAATGGCTTTTCATAGTATTACCTTATGGCATAATGTCATGTGTGCATTTTTTCTTATGTAAATTTTAGACTTTGCGTTGTGTGTGCGGTCCAAAGCATAGAATATGTTTCAGCTTTTAAATTGTAGAGTCTTCTCCTATTTCTTTGATGACAGGGTCAGACTGAGGATGATTCTTGACAGTACTGAATTTATTGCCCTCTTAAATACCTACATAGACCTTATAACAAGCCAAGGCCTTTTGAAGATTCCTACAAGACTCAGCACATAACGTTTATCTCTTGAGGAAGTGCTTTATTGTAATCTCATTTTCACAAGTCTGCTATTCAATCTGGATCCAGAGAAGTATTAGTGGAGACAGATGTGGCAATAAATGATAAATAAAAAATCTCCACTAGAGATTAATTATCTATGATTTTTAATTAGACATATCATTAACTACTATCTGACAGTGCAACAAATAACATGTCTTCTTTCACCCCAACATACCTCTAATATGTACTGCTTTTATTAAGCTATCCAAAACTTTCATGGCACCTAGATTTAATCTTCCTTTCTACTGTACCTTCACAAGCAATGAATGTCCTAGTTCCTTAATGTAATCTTGCAACTTGGCAACACTGATCGATTTTGCCATTAATACAATTAAAGCCTATAAGTTCATTTCAGCTGTGTCACTGAACGTAGGACTACCACCTGGGTGAAGATATAGCCATGCCTTTCAGGCACGGATATTAAAACCACACTCTCTACACATATATGTCTTTTAATATGGATGCAGTAATTCTCCCAGTAAACTGAAACTACTCAAATGCCTTCTCCACTGTTTTTCCAAACCTAGTACCATGAATCCATGTGCCAGCAGACACCTAGAAGACAGCAAATGATAGGTATGGATATCAACAAGATGAATGGGAAAGACATGACACAATGAACAATTTGGAGTGTGTAAATAAGGACAGAAATGTCCAAGATGGTGACAAAGCAGACAAAAGGGAAGAGAAAATACTTGGTATCCTACCATTGTTTCCTAGAAACAAAAACTCTATCCTCAACCAAAGCTAAAGATGAGCTCATAAGCCCTAACCCAACCAAATTCCCTTAGATTTTTTTTCGTTCTTTTTTATATTTATCCTTAATGCTTCACTGCCTATTATTAAAACCTAATAGCAACAAAAGAAGAGAAGTCGGAGGCAGTCTGTTGGCGTGAGAGAGCGAGAGTAAATACACAAAGCTTAAGTGTGGATTTAAAAAAGCAGCACCAGAAGCTTATATTAAACAATAACTCTCATAGCATCTTGAAGTCCAAATCAGGACTCACTAAATTTGGCTGCATTATTGCAAGGCTTCATCTGAAACTTGTAATATGTTCAGCTGATTCCTTACTGGCCTTAAACAAGAAAATAAGTATAAGTATATGAAATAATGATAGATAGCATACTGAAAGTCAGACATTTTATAACCCAATACATGTTTCACAGAACCCCAGACAAGGTGTAAAAGTAATAAATCTTCTTTGTACTGTTCTGTATGCATTTCATTTTTCACAAACTCTAATGTCTTAAGAGCTGGACTTTATTGATATGCATAGGTTCAAGAAAATGACAAGTTTTGTTGTGATTTGTATATAAACCTTATCAACCAGTAAGACTAGCACAAACATGTGCTAAATGCTGTGTGTCTGTAGAGACAATGTTCATTGGCACTGGCACTTCTAATTAGCTTTAGAAGCTGATTGAACATTTTGTAATGTTCATGCAAGTGTCACTTTCCATTGTAAGCCACTACAGATTAATCAGTTTTTGGGTGGAACACTCAATAAAAATGAAGAGGATGATAGCACTTTTTTGAAGATTCTGCTCAAGAGCACTTGATTTGATGCATGCACTCTTGCATTATTAATTGCTATGCACAACTGACATAAATGAAATATATCCTGTACCAGTCTATGGATTGTGAATGGGAATTTACTCTTTTCAAATTATTTTCCACATTTGTGTCCAATGTCTTATCACTGAGTTAATAAATATATATTTTTAACTCCTAAATAAAAGGTGAACAGTGATTTAAATAGAAGCCACATTTCAGGCAGTTTGTTTTTTACTTTAGCAAGCCAAAACCAGACCCAAGAAACTAAGCATTCTCTATCACAAAGAATAACAATACAATAACAATGCAACTATTCATTAGGCATTCTATTTATCAAATCAGTAATTAATATAAAAATTAAACATGGCTTAAACACCCCTATATGGCATATTCATTAAGGATTAATTGTGCAGAAAGGATTTGATACTAAACAACCATACAGTTAACCTTTAGCATTATATAAACTGTAGTGGTTACTATCCTATACCAATGACTAAATGGTGAAAAAGTCAATGCATGGTAAATTGCATGCCTTCATAAACAGCCGAAACCTAAGATGTAACAATAATACCCAGTCAGCCAGTGGGAGTGGCCCTCACTGCACAGTGCTGCAGTGCTCAGTGCAGGAGAGACGCCCGCACACAACAGACTAATTCTGGTGTTCAGCTATAATGCCAGTTTTTGCAATCTCCCACCAACACAGTCGCCCACTAACAGGGATGAAAGACAAAATTATTTGATGTGTGTAATAGAGAAGGAAGATGAGGAGATGGTTTGGAAAGAGAGAGAGAGAGAGAGAGAGAGAGAGAGAGAGAGAGAGAAAGAGAGAGAGAGAGAGAGAGAGAGAGATTCTTTAACCTCTCTGTGACAAGAGGTTTTCAGAGACTCACACAGCAACTGAAATCCTGACACAACACATCAAATCACTCCAGCACCTCAAAGACATCTTGCATGCTCTCCCCAAGAAGACTTTTCCTCAACTTCTATAATAATAACTCTCTATTCTATTTAATGTGTTAGAAACAGCAACCTTCCAAATGAAATAAATGGAAGTGTGGGCCAGGCTGTTACAAAATGGCACATGTATACTTTTGTCACCTATGGCAGGATGCTGGATACAAAGAATAAACTGATGACTGGCCAGATCATCTGCAACCCAAACAACAGGGATGGAACCTTTACTGTTGCCCAGTAATTTGTATTGTCATCCCATAAGGCACCGGCTTCATATGTGCAGAAATTTCCAGATAGATGTCTGTCAGGTGAAGCACCTTTGAGCTCATTAATCCCCCAAAGAGTGCCCATAGCAAGCTGCTCCTAATCCGGATTAAGGAATAATCACAAAGATTCAATTGCTAATGCAATGGTTATCATTTAGTAGACTAAGATAATGCACGTCTTGGCAAAGAGGTCACGTTGTGTCCTCAATTTCCCCCAGCTGTAAGTAGAACAAGCAGAATGAATGACTCAGTAAAGCCAGGGCTCGGACTGTCCCTGTCTGCCTGTTCCCTTTGTGTCCCATTTTAAAACTGAGTCTGACAAACATGCCCTTCAGGGTCTTTTCAGTCTGCCATGTTAACTTTATCACAAAGTCTAATAGGACATGAAGCTGATCCATCTGAACAGATAAACATGATGCATAGGATACAGGACGATGACAAGCAGAAATTTTAATGCAGGTCATCACAACTCCAAAAAGACCTGCTCAGGATTGTTACCCTGTCTGGCTCTATCAGGAAGTACAATGAGGTGCCCCAAATACCCCTGAGTTGCTACCAGCCAAGTCCACAACCTTCCAGTAGCCTTTATGCCCAGTCTGGCACAAAGATAGGGTGGCAGTGATGCAAAGGGTAGAAACTAACTGAGACAAAGAGTAGAAACTAACTTCTAGTTTCTTTCGTAGAGAATACTACTGAATGGAAGGATTGGTATACAGTATTAATTCCTTGCGCACAATGTGAATGATTTAGAAAATTATTGGCATTTATGTAGATTGACACATGCAGTCAGTCTATCATCCCCAGGGTTGAATCTGCTATCTGGAAGCTTGATTTCTGGATGGGTATTTCTGCTGATCCCCAACCAGATTTTCTACTTACAGTGTCTTAACCTTGATACAACTCTGCTCTCGGGTCAGCATGAACTGACAGGCTTTTGCACTGCTGTTGCCTAGCCACCATTTACTCTAAGTAGGAGCAGTGAAACAGTGACTAAGCCTCCACGGCAGTGCTGATGTGAGCTGGTATTCTCCTGTGAATTATTTCTGGTAATGCCAGCACTTCAGGTGGCACCATGAACGGTGAAATAAGTCATCATTTAACAACAAATTTTAAACCATTTAGACACATAACTTATTGGTAGAATGATCATTTGAGTATTATGTCAGTCAACAATGTAAATGTTTTTATAAGTGTAACATTAAGACATTACTTATGTTGGATGAGAACATAAGTCTTAACTCTTGGTTAACCTAGAGGAAAAGAAAAAATCAAAAACAACAAACAGTCAATTGTTTGAATTTAATGTTGCGACACAGACAGAGATGAGGAAGCGATGGAGGGGGCTGTTTTACGCTGAGTCACTGACCACCTAATCAATACGTGGAGTTATTATTATTTTTTTCCGGATTTCATCTATGCGTCACGGACGATAATCAATCGTGGACCGTGATTTTCCATGCGCACTTTCACACTCCCAACAATATTCCACTGAGTTATAGCCTATAGCCTATTTTTTGCAGTTTCAAAAATAATAAATAAATATTTCTGCGTATAGCATAGCCTACTTAGCAGTGGTAGCCTACTAAACAAACTAAATACCTTAAAGCAGTGTTATGTCTCTGCGCCTTGCTGCATTAGTGCGTCATTCGGGACGTTTGAGTCAGCGGATGATGAAGCTCTTCTTAACAACATATATAAAGTCCTACAAGTCTCTGTCAAAGCGATGCAGCGTGTTAATCATTATGCACTCGTTATACAATTGTGTCTTTCAACCTGAACTTGCTCAGCCGGCCGAACGATCCTAAATTTATCCACTTAGTTTGGATAAAGCGACGGGTTGACTGCTCGCGCCTGTCGCGCACGCGTCTGCGTGAATTTAACAGAAGGTTTACTTACTTAAGGCTTACTTCAGGACTGATCAAGTCACAAAAATGCGGTCACAGAAGGATAAACAGCCGGCGTCTGCAATTAACGACGTCACTGTTTCAGTAGCCGGACGGTGTCTGATTTAAACGGAGAGAGAGAGAGAGAGAGGTTCACTCCACATCCGCAGTCATGCCACAACATCGCCCGTTTTTCTGTGAGAAACTGCAGATAGAAAGTGTGCACACGGCTACATACCGTTGCTGACGCGGCCACTTCAGCCGCGGTGTCATGCGGAGCCGCCGGCGAGTGCTGTGCGGAGTGTGTGCGGGTCTGATGACAGAAGAAGGAGGGAGGGAGGGAGGGAGGGAGGGAGGGAGGGAAGGGGGGGGGGCGGGGGAGGAGCGGATTGGAGGGAGGCTGGAGAATTGGGATACGGCCACAGCGCCACAGTAAAAATGGGATAGTTGCAATACAGCTGCAGCTAGTGCTGATGCTAAGTGGGAGATGATCAAAATTCAAGTCCCTCACTTTGAAACGTAATAGGTTTTTAGAAAACAACCTAATTAACGTCATTTTGCAGTGCCATATGTCAATCTGTACTGTTAATTTATCACCTTAATGTAATGACTTCAGTTTTGATTGCCATGTTAAAGGTGTGGTTAATGTTCTCTGCAGTGTTGTACACACACATACACAGTGTTATCCTATATGACTGGCCTACCTTTCATTCTAAATAAACCCCTAGTCTTTGTGTGTTGAATTATCAACATGGTTTAATTATCTTGATATGTAATGGACTTTACTCTTATATTAGGCTGTCATGTTGAATTTAGTTAGACAAAATGTATACATTTATAGAAAAAAGGCAAAAAAAAACCCTCCCTTTCCAAGAATGTATTACAATGTATGGTGGCTGTCAGGGGCCCGTAGCGTACTTACAAGTACTTACATTCAAACTCCCTTGCTTTTTTTGTGCTAAATAATAAGTATGATCCTTCAGTTATTAAAATTTCGGTTCTTAAACTTATTAGCCAGCACCAGCAAACACTGATTCTTCTTATTTCTTCTTCCTTGTCTTCCTTTTTTTTCCCTTTGTCTTCCATCTGGTGCTTCCTCCCAGATTCATGCTGCCACTTGTTAAAACGTGAAACACAGAAGGTGCTCTCTAGAGATTTGTCTGTTCTGGGCTACTGCAGCGGTATAACATGGCACCTCCATAGAGGTGGACCCTCGTCCCATGTAGATATAATAGGCTTATTCTAAGCTTACAAAAACACAACAATTCATAGTTACAGGTGTAGGTATAGTGTAATTATACACTATACATACTTAGGAATTCTATTAGTATATTATGGAATATATGTACTCCATTTTTGCTAAAAAAAAAAAAAAAAGAACCCTAAAATCTTACATAGTAGACCTTTAACTATGCAAGATCATTTAATCACAGTTTCTATGTACTGTGAACTTACCTTGCATTTTGTGCAGTTGTGTAGCCAAAACATACTGTTTTTTTATTACCCTGATAGTTCATTTGACACTGGTCTTGGTAAAGTGTCACTTATAACAGGTAAAATAGTTTCATATCTAATATACAACTTTGGGTACACTAGTACCCAATATATTATGAATATATTATAATAAAGGTTTAAGTTTGAAATTTATTTCAAAGACAAATGTCAACAATGAAGTTAATGTCCATTTATAAATGTATTTATGAATCAACATGAAAAACTATTTTTAATAATAAGTTTTCATTCATTCATTCATCTTCAGTAACTGATTTATCCTGGTCAGGGTCTTCATGGATCCTGAGCCTATCCTGGGAACATTGGATGCAAAGCAAGAGAATTCACCCCAGATGGGATGCTAGTCCATCACAGGTCACCACACACATTGTCACACTCTCCTACACACCTACCAGCAATTTAACGCCTCCACTCCACGTACCTGCATGTTTTTAGATAGTGGGAGGAAACCCACATAAACACAGGAAGAATATGAGAAACACAGAAAGTAACCTGAGCTGAAGATTGAATCAAGGAAGTGGCAACTCTACCCACTGCATCACCAGTTGATTGACAATTAAATTGTTTCCTAAACCAGAAGATTTATTCAGCTTAATGTGGAAACATTAAGAAAAGCCTCATGGGTGAAGATGGGGAAGTTACATTAGGACCACTTCTTAACAGATATTATATCTGGGTGTTATAACATAAGATATAATGCTCACACAAGACCAGAATTATTTTTTTATAGCAGACAATGAGATTATTAGTGGAAGTAGAAAATGATCCACAAAATCGTTTATAATCCCTTTCTTTACATTTAGGTGATCAACAAGTAAACAAAATACATTTTTATTATTACTTAATGTTAATAACAATGTACCACATAAGGTAAAATATATTGTAATTGAAATATCCCATCTTTAATAAGATGACTAACCTGTAAAAAAACAATTCAGGCACTTGATCAATTTTATGCTTGACACCGTAAAGAGTGAATGTGTGTGCTGTGGTGAGTGATTACTTAGGGCCTGGGAGAAGGCATGAGGACAGACCTATATCCAAGCAAGCAGTTTTTGGTGTAGAGAGTTTAGTGCTGTGTCACTTCCTCCAGACGAGCCATATTTTCTGCCCTTCCCTGTGGAACAATGACATCTCAATGATTTATTAGATATAATCCAGCTGTAGGGAATGATAGAGGTTTTTTTTTCCTTATATGTATTACCGAATACAAGTGATTGGTTCAAACATTTACAAATGTATCTGGCATTCTATTTTATCATAACTTGATATGATGTCATTATCCATTATTGTCTTATTTTACAGTGCTTTGTTATATGTTCGTTTTGGTACTAATATCATTTACTGTATTATTATCCACCCAAAGTGCATATTCATAGTAGAAGTGGAGTGGTCCCAGTGCAAATGTCCATACTACCATAATAGGGTCATTACACAAGAATCTTAAGCCCCTAACTACTCCAGGCCACCCTGAGCTCTGACCCTGCTCTCATATGAGATTGGCATTGGGAAAAGCAAATATAAATGCACAGCGATATAAGAACCAGTAGAACAGTGTAGAACCAGTATCAGAACAGTACAGCTGCCCATTCTCATTTAGCACTGTAAAATTATTCACCATTCAAAATCAAAAATTTAAATAAAATGTACTAATAGCCTTTTTGTTAAATACAATTCCATTTCCAACACTTATTCCAACATCCATTGCTAAACATCAGTTGCTAAGTGATTGAATGAGCCACATATGAATGGGTGTTAATGGACTTTTAGTGTCCAGTACTACTGATTCCTGCTTGCTCTACTAACACAGGTAAGATTATGCTTTTTTGCAAGTGATACCCATAGTCATGCAAAATTTGCCTGGGGAGTCAATGCCAGAGGTCCTTGGCAGAGTGATGCAAAGCCAGCCCTCAGAACCAACCTGCAGTGATATCAATATCCAAACTCTAAATTATTCAGCACGCTCCATTATGTGTGGTGCCGAGGAAGTCTGCACTATTCCCTGCATGAGCAACCCTGAAAATCCCCTTGGGTATTAGATTTATGGAGTCATAATTGCCAGGAATTTGTGCATTTAAGTTTCGAATTCAAACCAAAAATGTATGTTGATATAAATCTATCCAGCCATCCATCATCCATACCGCTTTATCCATCTGGGTCACGGGGAAGCGGGAGCCAATCCCAGCATCTTCAGGTGAGAGGCGGGGTACACCCTGGGCAGGTCGCCAGTCCACCACAGGGCCAACATAGACAAACAACCACACACACTCGCATTCACACCTATGGGCAATT
>JAQQZR010000002.1:19118969-19146984 GCA_030068235.1 Notoglanidium macrostoma
ATATATTAAAGATATTCAGTATGTACCTTAGAATTTGTTAGATGTATTATATTATATATTTTAACATAATATATTTTTAGATGTTTTATTTTATATGCTCCAGGGTCTCAAGTGAAGTGAAGTTTAGTTATGCATTATTATCTCATGTTTGTGTGTGTGTTTCCTCTGGGTTCTCTGGTTTTCTCTAACAAAAACATGCAAATATTTGGATTAGCCAAGAGTAAAGGGGCCAGCTCACACTTTCCACAATCTAGTGTGTTTTTTTTTTTTTTGTTTTAAATATGTGACTGCTACCTGCTAGCTCTCTGTGCTGCAAAACCTCCACAGAGAGGTTTTCATTGTTAATGATCCCTTTGAAATTCATCTCAAACTTTATCTTCATTCACATGCCAAATGTGAACGCTTTGGACAAAATATGCCTCATCTTTTTTTTCCTTCATGCCCATTTGTGTGATGACTGGGGCCGGTTCCAGTCCATTTCAAATGAAATAACCATATGAAAATGGAATGGGCCGGTAAAAAGTATTTAAAATCTAGACACTTTGACAAAATATCTTTAATTTCATCTTACAATTTAAGCTCTATGGCCTTGGATGTTGCCAGATTGTTGTGGTTTGGTTTTGGAATATTGATGACATTCAAAATGGCAACTCACTACTTGGCATAAAGGATTGTGGGAATGGTGAACCAGCCCCTTTAATTACCTGAATGTGTGTAGTGCCCTGTGATAGTGTAGTGTCCCATCCATGGTGAATTCTCCTGCCTTCCGCTCAGTGTCTCCAGGATAGTCTTCTGATGCGCCATGACCATGAACAGGATACAGCTGTTACTGATAAAGAAATAAATGAAATAATGACAGTTGTATAAAAATTGCAGTTAATTTTTATTTATTTGCAGATCCAATTATATATTACTTATAGCTGTTTTCAAGTCACAGAACTTAAAACAAATAATTGTGACTGGTATAATGTTTAACCTGTTCAACCGATGTAACTAGTCAATTATACTATTAAATTTTACTACAGCTATTTTAACTAATTAATAATTGTGACAATAGTCAGTGTAAGTAGTTGATTATAATATTTTAAATGATCACCACATCATTAAAAAATAATTATGAGAATTGCAGATCCCCTGGTTATATGATCACTATCTTTGAAAACCACTATCCTAATAAGACCAACACCAACAAGAAGCATATGACATATTAACCGTTCTCTTAGGACCATGTCTGTTTAGATAGTAGAATTAGTTCTGGTAGATAATAATGTTAATCCTTCATCTGTTACTTCTGCTACTGCTACTTTTTCGTGCTCATCTTTCCAAACTTTTATAGATATCGGTTTATCTTAAACTTCATAACTAAATTTGAGGTCGCTCCTAGTTCTTTAAATATGTGCTCTCCTGTCCCTCCTCCAGCCTGTGCAGGAGAGACTCAGAGCTTCAGACAACAAACACTTTCACTCACACCACAAAGTCTCAACTCCACAGACCTTCAGCGTATGAGGCGTGTTTTTTCCCATTCTGGCAACTTTAAACATCTCTTGCAGATGTGTGCTGCAGTTTAATTTACATACCGAACTATTATTAAAAAAAAAAAAAGATAAACCTAATGGAACATATTTCAAGCCAAGAAGCAGATGAAAATCCTTATCTCTGGTAAGGCTTTGTTATTTCTATAAATTTAATAGATTGCTGAAACAAGGAACAATCTTTTGTATGATTAGCCAAAAGCAAGGTCAAACCTTTTGAAAAACTCTAAAGAATATTTGTAAAGAAGGGGAAGTTTTAACTTGTGTGGAAAATTGATGCTCAGTACTTATCCTTCATGACTGGACTTGTCTCAACACAGATGCACACTCTTTAGTCCATAATGTCATGTGTGTGGTTCACCTTTTAACCTATAAGTTTTCTTTCACAATGTCAGCATTAACAATATTTCTTCTATTATGTTGTTTGCATGTGTAAGCAATGATGAAATTATCACAGAGTAGATGAATTTAGATTAATGTGACTAGCCTATATTGCATTTGATGTGTATTCGTAAATGTTGAGTTACTAGTTTTCAGAGAACACCATCTCTTCGTCGCAAATGGAGAAAACGCTATGGAGGTTTGGATGGCAACAAATTGTTGGAGCCGAATAAGGAGGAGGACATGAGAGGTACAGGACTACAATCTGCTCTGCTCAAATGTATAATTTGGAAGTGCTTCATATGGCTTTACATGCTGTTATTTTCAGTGACAATTCCTAAACATGGGTGTATAGTTCCAGTAGTGTAGTTCCAGTGTAAATTGTCCTTTCTTGCAAATCTAGAGCCAGTTGTTTAGAATCAGTTTTACCTTACTTCTGCTGATTCCTGATCAGCAGAAGTAAGGATGTTTAGCAACACAGAATGAGTTCTGGCTCAAGCTAGAGGAATGCTGCTGTAGAGAGCGTCTCTTCTAACTGTGTTTGTGGTTTGAGTTTGGAGGAAAAAAAAGGTGGGTGTGTCAAGGAGCAAAATCAACACAACATAGTGATGTGGTGTGCTATTTCTTTTTAGTCTGAGTGGAAATAAGTAATGAGTAGCACTTTTTATACAGTACCATATCATTTTTGTTTTGTACTTGTTTGTTTGCTGTATTTGCTACTCTTTAATCTGAATGATAATTGAATAAATGATAAGACGTTTTTGTCTGATGAATATTTTTCAGGTTTTGATTGCATTGGGGAATAGTTATGAATTTTATTAGTTTTTATTAGTCAATTTACATTACAATTCTCATCTTCTCACTCACTTCCCTATTGAGTTGTCCTGTTTTGCTGAGAGGTCCAGAACTTCTAAAAATCTTTAGAATTCCAAGTTAATGGGTTGAATTCAAATGTGGCACTATAATTATAAAATACTTTGAGGTATGTGATATGAATTGTCTCTTTATGAGCTGAACCTTGTCTCTGGTAGATTACTCCTTTTAATTTATTCTGTCAAGCCAAGAGCAAAAAGGTTGGCAGTGCTGTTTAATTAAATGTCTGGAATATGTCATTATAGCCAGGCATAAAAGCAACTTCCTGCAAAGGGATTATTTGATCGGCCAATTTGGTTCTTCATAACACTTCTGTAGATCTCATATACTTTTATTATTATGTCATTATTGTAGACTTTTCAAAGTATGATCATTAAATAACAGAAAAGTGGCTTCACCCCATTATTTACAGAAACATTGAGGAGCTTAAAATTTCATCAGAATTAAAGCAAGCATACAACAGAAAAACTGTAATGATTTAAAGATAATTTCAGAACAAGATGTCCAAAACATTAAAGGTATATAAGCCAACTAAACCTATAGTGCCCACTTTGATTTCAGTCATTGAACAGAGAATGGTGCAAAAAAACCTGTTCAAAAATTGTCAGTAGTTAAATGTGGAAAATGAGGCAGCTTTAAGAATCGAGGAAAATAGAACAAAGACCATACAACAAAGTGGCGCCACAAAACTGTGTCTTTAACAGCCACTTTCATGCTTTCCTTTGCAAAAAAAAAAATTCACAATTGCAGCTGAGCTTGAAAATAGCAATTACAATCATAACCCACACACCAAGCTCCGAATGTTTGCAGTTTTATTACGCAATTGCTTGGAATTCAGAGGTTTTGGGAGGGGACCACATGTCAGCTAATAATATCTAAAAACTTACATTGTGACCTACATTGTACAATAGCTTAACTGCATATCCTCTTACCAAATCCTCTCTTAAGTCTCTTTTTCAGGCAGTTTTTAGAACACTGCTTGTGAAGTAAGAAAAATCAGAGCATTCTTCTTCTTTTTGTATTCCTTTTCTTTCTTACCCCTGTTTAGAGAAGGGTGTGATGACAGATGGCTTCTCTGAAAGGAATGCTGCCCCTGTGAAGATTGCAGAAGCTCAGGTACCAGTGTACAAGCTCTGTCCTGCTCAGCTGTTAGATCAACACTCATATGATCCAGATAAGGCTAAAACATGAGTGCAGAAAGTAGAGCTCTGATATCTTGTTCAAACCCTGAGGGATACAAACAATATGAGATGATAATGATGATGTTATTCATAGGCAATTTCTTCTCGTACTGCTTTGTATAAAAAGAGTTTCTAAATATGGAACACAATTCCCCACTGGGACTTTCAGTGTATATCCATATAATAATGAACTGTGATATGTATCAAGTAGCATCGTTGGTAGCGCCACAGTAACCAAAAGAAGCCTGTCTGTGCAAGAGACTAAGCTGACATGTCCTGTAATAAAACCGTTGCTCCAGGCATTTCTTGTTGCTGTTGTCAGCCAGCAACATACTTGTCAGCCATCATGGTACCTTGTAAAGGTAACAATTAGTTTTTCCCTGCACTGCACCTGCTTTTATTTATACATCAAAGACATCAAAGTAAGTGTCTGGTTGTGGTCTTAAAGGCTGTAGATTGTGTACATTATCAACAGTGTGGCTTTAACATGCTGTAAACACTTTAGATGTGATAATTTGAATCTCATTGCTTTATCTAGACCAAGGCTTTCTTTTTGATGGGAAAAAAAACACTTCTTGTGGCATTTTTCTGAGTAATAGGAGTGCCGTGAAATGTTATTTCCCTTTATAGCTCTGCTTTGAATGTCATGTTGTTTTTAATGTTTCCAGGAGACCATTATTGCAGAGAATATTTCGAATCCTGTGCCAAGAAAAGCTATACCATTTCCTAGGCCTGTCAACTTTGTGGCTCCAGGATCATCAGGTAGAGCTCTAAAATGGGAATGAGAGCTATGAAAAAATCTACAGTATGATTATCATACAACCCAGTATCACTGTTTCTAGTATATTAAGGTAGCCTATCTGTTCATTTAATCTTACAATAGTATCAAAAAAGGACATCATTAAAACAATACTCCAGAATTTTACAGCTTATAATTGTCAGGTAAGCAAGCAGGCAGCGGATGTAAAAGCAGTTTTATTTAGCTGGCAAGCACACAAAGTCCAAAAACATAAGGCAAAGGCAAAATAAAAAAACAGGCATAGATCAATACACTTGGCAGACGGGTATATCAAAGACCAGGCTGTGACAAAATCCAAACACAGGTAATGGTCAAAACACTTGGAAAAAAGGTATATCAAAGACTATGGTTATGGCAAGGTCAAAGTCCAAACACAGATTTAAAAAAAAAACAAAAACAGAAATTCAAGAGCTTGAAACAGACTTGGCAATAACAGCAAACACATATTAATGCTTCGCAAAGATCTGAACAAACTAAGGTACTTAAATAATGTGAGCAGTGATTAACTAAACTCAAAACAGGTGAAACCATTCAATACTCAGGAGACTGTATAAGGCGTGGTGAGTGCTGGGAATTGCAGTCCTCAGTGGCATGTTTTCTTTGTACTGAGGGGGGGGGGAAACATTTATTTGAAAATTGCTTTGTTTTTCAAGGATGCTCACCTGAGAATAATGTTTTACGATGTTTTACTACTAACGTTTTACATCTAATACTAATACTATTTTTTTCTACAGGTATAACTTTCCTTATTTTGTCTACTTCTTTATATGTTTTCTAATTAGCTTACTGCCCCTTATAATAATATGCCACAATGATGATGATGAAGGTGATTATATATATGGTAATAAGTCCTCAATCAGACTGCTATAGATCTTTTAATTGCAGTTTTATAGACATATAATAAACTTATTTTCAGATGCAAAAACTTGCCTTAAATTTCCAGCATCACAGAATAACAGCGTTGCCCCCTGTTGTGCAGCTTTACCAGCATTTACCAGCAATGGTGGCAAAAAAGTCCCTCAGACAGAACCTGAGCGAATGTTCACTGCCCAGCCCTGGCCAAGCATCAGCAGGACTGAAGCTCAGCACAGCCAATCCAAGAGAAAAGTGTGAGTCTCATGCCTCATTCACAAAATCTTTTTAGTCTCTCACACCCTGGTTAAAATCTACTTAATGTAACTTTATTGCCACCGAAGTGTTTTTGTGATGCACACCTTGCCCCGGCTTTCTGTAGAGCTGCTGACGTGCTGTTTGACAGCTTCGCCTCTGGAGGAAGAGTCAGCATCAATCATTTCTTTGAGGTATTTGAGAAAGGCATAACCTGCCATGCCCTAAATAACACTCCTGTTCAGGAAATCTTAGATGCTGATTTTTTCTCTCAACAGACCCTGTGGTGCACTGGCATTTTAAGAACTGACCCACGGATTAAAGATTGCTATGCGCTCATGAAAAAACTTCAGGATGCTGATGGGGCAGTGGACAGGAACACTTTCCAAAGGTTTTATGATTCATAAAGGAGTCATAAACTTGTGTAATCATTAAGCACAAATCAAATTGATGTTATCTACTTATTGTAAATTGTGACAATGGCTGTACTCTTTTGTTGTCATCTTGCAGGTGTGTGACTGGCTTTGTATCATTCATTCTGAAAGCAGTGCAGGGCAGATTTGTTATTCCAGATTTCTGTACGTTTGCTGAAGAGACCCAAAAATTGTTCATTAAATGTAAACAGCTGTCTTCTGTAGAGGTGTGTATGTCATTTCAGCTTTACTCAATTATGCTCTTTTGCTATTTTATATATATAAAATATTCCTTAAAATCAGTTTAAGGGACATTCAAAGAAAAGCACTGTCCTTGTAATGAAATATATTATTAATTATTTAAGAGTACTTCAGCTACATAATAAATAATTTTTTTTTTTACAGGAGAAGGAAGACAGAAGCAAGGCAAGTGGAAAGTGGGGCATTTCAATCTGCACAGTGGATGGCCAGAGGTATTGAAGTGAAATCCTTTTAAAATATCTACCCTTTCGTTATATCTCCAATTCATGATTTCCACATAAAAACTCCAGCAATACTAGATTCTTTTCTATCCACAGCAATCTACATTCAAATTGGTAACTGTCAAATAATTGAAATGCTCTGTGTTGATGGATGAGCTTTAGATTATGCTGAAATAAGATGTAAATATTATTATTTGTGTTATTTTGGCTGTAGGCTCTCTCTTGGGGACTGGAATGAGCCGTGTGTTCTGGGAGAGATTGTCTGGCCGCTTGTTTATGGGATTTCCGTGGATCAACTTGGAGTTGACCATGTGCATAGACATGTAGGAGTGGAAGAATATGCAAAATATGAGTCCCCCTTTACCTTGAGCAAACAAGGTAACAACTGCAAACCACAAGCATATATACACTGGAACAAACATTGATGAGACAGTTTGATTCAATTTGTATGCCTGTGTGTAAAGTTTACTTGATGGCAGTCCAATCCTAGACTACAGTATATTTTCAAATCATATACTTCAAGAAGTGTTGATGTGGTAATTTAAATTAATATTGAATTATTATACTAAAGATCATTCTGGTTGCAGGTGTACCTCACACTCCCCTGACAGAGACAGGAGCAATTATATGTGCATCACTGTTGCAGGTGCAGATTTGTTATTATGTGCATTGTTATTACTACTGTATGTATGATCATACACACATCATAAAATAACCATCATAAAACACCCACAAAATCATTCACTTTACTTGTTGATTGTTTCTACCTTTCAGCAGTTAACATTAAGGCAAGTGACAGAGGAAGAGGAGAAATATGAATCGGTATGCATGCTACAGGCACACTTTTTTTTAAAGACATTTTTTTTTTAATGTTGTGGTTCAGTTGTTTCAAAATATAGTTAATGGCTACTCCACTCCTATATTTCATCCTCAGATTTTGAATATTGTAAGAAGATTATGTAACAAGGAACATGCCAACTTAAACTGTACAAGGTAAGTTGTCTAGAAATATATTTGCTATATTTAATAAAATGCTCCATTTGATTTCACATTGTTCATATGATTTCAGTTATCAAGGCTTGAGGAAGGACATTATTCGTCTACATGCACTTTCATTTTATCTCCAAGAAAAGAAGGTAAGCATATTTTTAAATTATGCTAATTTAATGTTTCAAGATTATAGTTGAAACAGAAAAAAGATTGTAGTTGAAATAGGACAATGAATTGTAAAACTCCTGCTGCTCTGTACTTAATCACTTGACCCAATATAGTGCTTTCCAGAAGCCACTGACATAAATGCTACACTGGATCTGCTGTTACAGGTACTCAGTTTAACCAGTTCACTTTTACGGTACAGCATGGTCCAGGATCTCATCTCTCATAAAAACCTATTGTTTTTATGTTTTTAAGTGTTTGTCTACAGAACTCACGTGTGAGTCTGGAGCAGCCTTGGCCGCAACTTTAGCTAATGGTGGCCTCTGCCCTATGTCAGGTGACCAGGTCCTCTCTACCTCTGCAGTTCGCAGTACTCTGTCCATAATGCAAGTGGCAGGCATGAACAATTACTCCAGAATATTCCATTTTAAGGTAATTCAGATGTCTTGGTTATCTTGTGTGTATGATTTAATTTGCTGTATATGTGATTTTAAATTATTATGTGTGATATGCAATGCTAGTTCATAATATGTCAAGTGAAGTCAAGTCAAGTGGCTTTTATTGTAATTTCAACCATATATGGGTGACACAGTACATTGTGAAATGAGACAACATTCCTCCATGGTGCTACATATAAGACAACACAGAATTACAAAAAGTGCACTTGTGCAACATAAAACAGCACAGGACTACATAAAGAGGGAGAGAGGCTGAGGACAGGAACAGCATAATCATTTTAGTTGTAATAGTCTTGAATCACCCCCTGCTGGTGAAAACCAAAACTCAGGCATTTCAGTTCTATCATACAGTACTGTATATTCCTAAATGGTGGAACAAGAATCCAAACATCGAAATATAAGGTATGTGGCATGTGATTTAACTGGAAACTAATATATAGCATTATACAGTATATGAACAGATGTATTGTAAATAGATATAAATACAGATACAAATATGAGGTTCACTACTTGGGGTTTTTTTTCTCTGAAAGACCAGAAAGGTTGACAGAACATCTGGTTGATGCAACAGATGTGTGCATAAGGATTAGTATCCTGTGAGGCACAATAAGAGTGAGGTTTTTACTTTTGTGCAGGTGCAAGCAAGCCAGGAGATATGAAGCCTGCAGGACAAAAAAGACCTGTGCAATGATTTACAGCATTCATTCATCCTTAGCAACTGCCTGTTCAGTGTCACGGTGGTTTAAATTAGGTTGCTAGTTTATTTATATTGTGGGAAAATTTGTAAAAAAAAAAAATGGTCTTGACACATCTTTTAAGGCCACTTAAGAACTATGGGCAAGTAGTTCAAATTCAAGTTCAAGTTTGCTTTATTGTCAAATGTATAGAAGAAACAGTGAAACACTTGTTGCCACTGTCATGCGCCTATGTAAAAGATCACAATAAACAGGAAGCATAATAGCTCTCGCACTCCCTCTCAGACATCCGTGCCTGCCAAATCCAGCAGCTCTGGTGTTGTGTTGATAGTAGTCCCTGGAGTGCTGGGCATCACTTGCTGGTCACCAGAGTTGGATGCATATGGAAACTCCTGGAGGGCTGTGCATTTCTGTGAGGTGAAGACCTATTTTCCAAATAGGGATACAGCATGTGTGAGGTGGCTGCTAGTGCAATGCTAATCTTCTCTCTTTGTTTCAGGAGCTGGTGTCAGCTTTTCAGCTGCACAGCTTTGATATCAGGACTCCGTTCAGACAGGTCCTGTCCTACAGGCAGTGGAAAGTGGAGTCTGAGGTCAAACTTCTTTAGAATAATTGGATGCAGACTTTAGATAGTTTGGTGTATAGCATAGACAATCTTTTATAATTTATAGTGAAATTTTTCCTTTCTCTGGTCTTATAGGGCTACCAAATCATGAACATCCTATTGGCTGCTTATCGAGGGGACCTGCACTCTTTACGAAGGTAAAGATATCATTGTGTGGTGATGATGTCATTCAAGGTGCACAAAAGGACTGCTCTTTTATTATGAACAATTAAATGATACACACATCAGTTAAGTGTAATATAGGTAACTTCTGAATTAAGCCCCTGGAAGAAGGGACTTATACTTAATCTCATATTTCATCTAAGACAGTTATATAGTGGATCAAAAACAACAATATAGTTTCTGGATACTGAGAGTCACCATGAAATTAATTTCTTGTGATACGATGATTTGTTTGTTAACGTAAAGGTAAGTCTGAATGATAATCATGAATCATAGTCAGTAATATTTTTCTGCAATAATTTTTGTCCATTCTATTAAAGGGTGCCAACACTTCTGGAGGTGACTTACTGTATATGAATATGAAAATTAATAGGACTGACGACTCAAAGTCTGCTTATGAAAAAGGCTCTCACCTGGCACATTTCTTTTCTGATGTGTAAAAATGCATTAAAAAGACCTGCAGCTTTTTTACGTTGTACAAAATAAGGCTCCTGCAGTGAGTTATTTTAGTTGGCCAATGAATTCAAAGCAATATCACTATTTAAATGATGCAGATGGTCCAACGCAATGACGTACACCTGCCTCTAAAACAAGCAACACTCTCCATCACTTCACACCCACTCCAAGAACTTCTCACACCACTTAGTAATCAGGACGCATGGCATGCTTAAATGTGTCATTCCTCACCTCGGCAGGTATTTCCTCTCTGGAGCAGATGTGAATGCTGTTGATTATGATGGAAGGTCTGCACTTCATGTAGCTGCCTCAGAGGGATGTCTGGAGGTCATTAAATTTCTGATGGAGAGCACTGGTGCCAACTGCACACTCAAGGACAGGTAAAGTTAAAAATACAGCAATGACTAGGATGATGCATCATGCAAGATGATACATTGAAATAAATTACTCTTTCATATAGGCATACACGTTTTACTGATTATCTGTGATTAGACTTTGTGTTGATATTGACAGGTGGGGAAACACGGCTTTGCAGGAGGCTATAAGATGCAATCAAGGACCTGCAGTGCAGCTCCTCACAAAGTACACAGACTACAAGGAAATGTTATGAGAGTGCACCAGCCCCAGACACATAACCTCAGACATTCAGTTTACACATTGCAATGACATATATCCCTGTAGTTTTGTAGTTGTTGCACCAGATGTATTTCAATGTAGACCTTAAATACAAACCTGGATTTTGTAGCTATGAACAGTTAATATAACTGGTCTGTCATATCTTGGTATAGCTGAACAGAAGATGCATCTGTAGTACTAGGGCATTAAGAAATCTACACAAAGTTTGGTGAGTCTAGAAGTGCATAAAAAATTGTACAGCAAAGTGTGTTCAGGAGTTCTTCTGGTATCTCAATTTTTTTCACAATCACCAAGACTCATACATGAGAGCAACATTGCTTTTTCAATAAATAATGTTGTTTTATGTCTAATATCTCTGATTATTACAGGGCTTAATTATATATAAAACAACTCTAGTATAGCTCAGTAATAATGATAGAGGTGGTAAAAGGAAAGCTTTCACTGAAACAAAATGTTTCTGACCTGATTTCAGTACAGCCTCAGAATCCATACTTCAACTTGCATTTTCATGGTTCATCTGCATAGCAGATGGCCATTTTCTCAAACTATTTGAGTGCAATCCCTGTAAGGACAGGAAGTCTAGTGGTGTATTGAAAGCCAACAAGAGTAACAATATCAGAGGTTCTGCAGTGGCCAATAAAGCAGTACACGTTGAGTGAAGCCAAACTGGGAGAGGTCTAGGACATGGTTCAGTGTAAGGAAAGAAACTTGGCTATATGCAACACATTCCAATGAAATGTCATTTGAATTGTACCCATAATAAATAATATTCTGGCCAAATATTCAATGATCAGATCTTGGTTGTCAACTCAGAGATGATGCATTTTGTTTTGTGATTGGATATTATGCTGAGTTTTTTATGCTAAGTGAACAGATAGACAAACAAGCTATTGATCCTGTTACAGATATTGCATTACTGCAGCCAGAAATATTGTACAAAGAAAAATCATGAAATATCATGAAAAATCATGAAATCTAAGTAATTTAAAAAGCAATAAAAACAGTAATAAAATCAAAAGTCTCTAGAGGATCATGATCAATGTTTTAAGGTCTTTATCAAGATAGTTTAAGTTGTATAAAGCAATCAGCTCCTCAAAATCACATCTATGCAATTCGTGCAAACTGAATGTATCATAATTAGCCCGTGCTGACGCAAATTACTATAAATTGCAGCCTTGTAGATGTTTTGATCCAAATACCTTGAGTGTTAGGAAGAATAGCACTAATTTAACTAATACACTAATGTTATTAAGCTATATCGCTATAAATTTTTCACCAAGTAACAAATGAAACTTTGTGGTGCCACCTCTCAGTGCTCTTGCTTCTCTTTCTCCATGCCGTATCTAGTAACCTGGACACACTATACAGTAACACAATAAGTATGACCATGCTAATTTGTCACATTCCACCCAGCAGCGCAGCACAGCAAGTAACGTGGTTCGATGCAGTGGACTATGACCATGCACTGGACTGATTGCTGTGCGAGATTCTCCCATAACGTCTTTACGCTTTAGCCCACGTGCTGTGTAACGTCACCTGAGAAACTGGTTCTTGCTCTCTTCCTACAGTCTGCATGCTTCGATAGAATTATGCTATTTTGTTTATTTGGACAATAAAAAAAACTGTAAGGATTACTGTACGGATGTACTGTTTCAGTTCTAAGAAACGTCATATGGGTGTGACTACGGACTCTGACCTTATTGTGTTCTTAAAGTAGCCGCTGCGTGCTGGAGCCTCTTTGATTTCGCTTCTTGTTGGACTTTTTGAACCTTTTGTCTTGTGGACGGAAAGTCGAACGGCTACGCCTCTGATTTTTGCTTGTTTAAATGTCAACATTTCTTGGTCGTCTCAGCTTTATTTGACTTAGAAGAAGGACGAAGGCATGAAAGATGTCTGTGGCGGGACTGAAGAAACAGTTTCACAAGGCAAGCCAGGTAAGGAGAGGAAACGCGTCCAGTCATGTGCCAGTTTTACTGCGTTATTAATAAGGTTTTTTTTTTTAAACTACAAAGAATTTACTGGCTTTTTGTTCTTTCCAAAATATGTCTGTACATTCAAGTCGTCTCGTCTGCCGTTGACACCAAGTATCTAATACAGATAGAGATAATAACTTTATACAATGCTTTTGTTATTTAATATATACATTTAGAATTGGGATCAGCAGCTTGTGCAAGTTTGACAGGCGATACTCATATGAATCGGTTCTCTTGAACGATTCTTTTAAGTGAGTCGAATTGCGAACAGAATTGCGAATTCGAACTAATCAAGAGAGTTTACCTTTTTTCGGATAAATGTTCTCATTTTTACTACTAATATGCTGTAATAAAGTGTGTACGCTAATAGCTATAAACAATAAAATGAAATTAAATTGTGGGTTTTAAATGTTGGTTTGTTTCTGATATTATGATCACACTATTTTTTAGTTTATAAGATATCCAAAAACATGTTTTAAACAAAGTGAGAGTATCAGAACGTGAATGTCGTTAGGTATCGAGTACGTAGGCTATTGCCGAACTGCGTGGTGAATCAAATGAATCAAAACATATACGATTTGGTTGAGTTATACAGATGTGTCGAAGAACCGAATCAGTGAAATGAATCGTGATCAAGCCAATACACACACCTCACTCACTTTGTTTACTCAAAGAAGAACTGAATGAATTGCTGCAGTGCTGCATGAGAAATATTTAGATTTTACTGACTGGAAACTAAATTCAGACAGTGTATATGCAATGAGCAATTACCCTCAGAATCAACAAAGTTTCTTTCTTTCTTTCTTTCTTTCGACATATTAGATTATTTGTAATATTGGAGTGCCTCAGTCATTAGGCTACATGTCAGAGCATTCATTTTTAAAGTTTGTGTTGTAAAAATGTTGTAAACATGCATTTTTGTTGGGAATTTATTTAGTGTTAAAAATATTCATCAATTAGCATATTTACACATATTTCACACTTTTCTTTCTCTCTGCTGTGGAAATATTGTTATATGATCCTCAAAGTTCACTAAATGAACAGCAGAACAGAAAAGTAATGTCAGACTTTAATAAATTAATATCTCAAAAAAGGGACCAGGTATCTTCACAAAGACAACCATGGTGGTTTCCTCCTTGGAGAAAAGATACAAAGGTTTCATTGCTGATAAACAGTCTTAACTTCCTTACAGCTTAGGATATATTGCACCATATGAACTTTGTCTTCTTTTGGCACATTTAAAACCACAAAATAGAACATATAGTACTATTATATAAGTATTTTATCTTAGTGTTATCCAAAATTTTGTCACTCAGCCCATAAAGGGGTCATCGACTGGAACTATTAAACTTATATATTCATATTCTAAATCACTTTGTGTTTCTTTTTTTCTCCTTGTTGGGTTGGGTTAGCATGGTGCAAGAAATCAGAACTATTAAATACACTTACCCTGAAAAGGGATTTAAACTTATTATTCTTTTCTAAAATGTTTTGTTCATGCTTCTAAACACCTTATTCTTGCATAAACTACAGGATTTAGAAGCCCATGCATGACCAAGTGTTAATCTGTTTTTATTTCCACATACCGTCAGTCATTATTGTGCTTTTTATAAATTTAGTTACTCAAGGAAAAGATCAGTGGTGTTGAAGGAACAAAGCTGGATGAGGATATCATCAGAATGGAAAAAGTATAACTTATATTGTTTTCATTTAAATCAAAGAAAAAGTTGAAAATGACCAGATTAAAAACTTGACCTTAATCTCAATGAAAGTATATTTTACCTGCTTTATTATAGAAAACTGAAATCACCAACAAACTGATTGTTGAACTTATTACAAAAACAACAGAGTATCTTCAGCCAAACCCAGGTATGCCTTAGGAAGTCTTATGAGCATGTATTTAGTTTTATTTATAGGTGGAAATTTCATTATTATTAATTACTCCCTGCCTTATGTTCTTAATTCTTAGCACATAGAGCAAAACTCAGCATGCTCAGTAAAATGTCCAGGATCCGTGGAAATGTAAGGCCGGTTGGATACCCACAGACAGAAGGAATACTGGGGGACTGTATGTTAATCTATGGTGCTGAGCTTGGTGTGGAGTCTGCATTTGGTAGGTTTATCAGAGGGATTATAACACACTATAAAAAAGATATCTTCATTTCTAACCAGAATGAAGTGCATTAGTCTATGACTAAACTTTATATGGGCAAAACTAATGAGAAAGTTTGGCATAGTACAATCACTATTCGTAGAGGCGTAAACATTTGCGTAGGTGTTACAGATTATTCATTGAAGAAAATATCTGCTTTACTACTTAATCACTGCTTGATTAATGAAAGTAAGTGAATACTAACACTGTACAGTTAGTGTCAAGTAACACATAATAGGTTTGAAAAGATTTGTCTTACACCGATTGAATTAAAATATTATACTACTAGTATTATATAATGTAGTATTATAGTGTTCTCTATGCAGTATGTGAAAGGGCATTGTGCAGTGGTGCAGAAGACATTATTGTTAATCATTAGTGCAATATTGGCCTTCAGAATTGTGAAATATGCAAGCGAGTCTGCTTAATGTTACATAAGACTTTTTACAATTACAATATGTACCAATATAATTGCAGTATAGAATTTTCTTCGTTGCTCAGCTCTTCCATCCAGAAATAGTTGCTGTAATTTCAGCTCAGTCCAATGCATGGTCTGTTAGCCTGAGTTTCATCATGATGTTTTCCACTAGGTAGTGCACTGGTGGACATGGGACAGGCCTTGAAGCAGATGGCTGAAGTAAGAGACTGTATGGACACGCGTGTGAAACGTAGCTTTATCGATCCACTTCATATGTTGCAGGAGAAAGAGCTTAAGGAAATTGCAGTGAGTCTTGTCATGAGAAATAGCGAAATACAGAATCAATGTAATGTCTTAAAACCCCTTCAATCCTGAATTCTTTCTACTGAGTGAAAAAAATGTTTTCAAGGTTAATTGTAATCTTCTGTCATCCATAAATGTTACTGAAAAAAAATTATGCAAAGTAAAGCCTTTACCATGTTTCTTTCATGTCCTCTGCAATGGATGCCATGACTGAGGAGTTGCATAATTTTTTTCACCTTGAAATGAAATGTTCCAATTTGGTGATTGATTAACCTTGTTTATTCGTGGAATTGTACACAGTTTAGCATGCCAAATTTATTAAATATTATAAATAGCTATACAGATAGCAAGAAAAATTAGACTTTTATTTTTATTGATTTATATATTGAATTTTTTCTGCCCCTGTTGTACTAATGAACATACAATGGAACAAAGAAAAGTAGTATTTTCCCATTCATTTCTTATAGGAAGAAATAACTATAACAAAAAATTAGTTTTTATCATTGTTTTGAATTGTTTGAAATAAAACTTTCAATTATTTTCTCTAAGGCTTCCAAAACATGGCCTAGGAAGACTTGACTGCTACCACTCTGAGCTGGCAGGTTCTGAAGTTATATGCGATGAGCTGTTTTGATATGTCATTTGATACTACATAGTCTTCACATTTCTAAACTTACCAGTTAATTTGTTTCTGACTGCAATTTCATCCTCATCCCCTGAATCCAAGGAATCAATTTCTGAATAGTATCCATTTATAATTTATTTCCCCCAGGGCCTCTATTACCTTATATTCTAAAATTATATTGTAATGAAATATATATTACTAATAATATATTAATTAATAATGTTTTTTTATCATAAACAATCATTTTATGAATTAATTAATCTGATTATTTATTACTAATTAATTTGAAATAAATTCATAAAACAATACTAACAATGCTAGATCCATTACCTTCCTATTTATGTCTAACAAGACCTGGTGTCCATTGTGATGGACATTAAATTTTTTTTTTAATCCTGCGCTCTCTACAATACCATCATCTAAAAATTCACACTTTATTAGGTCAAGTCCAAATGTCATCCAGCTCAAGAAATTGATGCCTGCATGAAAATATATACATTTTTTACGAAAATATATACGAGTTTTTTTCACTGCAGTTTTTTTCTCAAAACTTCACTCTGATCAGCCTTAGTTGTTACTAGGCAGGTGTTGGGAGCAAAATACTGAATTTTCATTGGATAAAGCCAAGAACTATGTAATGTCCATTCCAGTGGACGCAGGGTCTGAAGGGGTTAAGATGGTAAAATTGTCACATTTTTTTGTAAGTCTATAAATATGAGTAAAAAAATTATAGATAATTAAGCACAACAACTGTTTAGTACAGGAATTTAATGAGCAGAAGACTGTGGTCTATGTGAGTTGTAACTTAAAAGATTATGTAATGTATATATTTACCTATTTCTTTTTTTTGTTCAAGTTCCATCTGAAAAAACTTGAGGGTCGCCGTTTAGATTTCGACTACAAGAAAAGTTCCAAAAGGAGGATTGCAGAGGCAGAGCTTAAACAGGCATTAGACAAATTTGAGGAATCCAGAGAGCTGGCAAAAAGAAGCATGTTCAACCTCTTAGAGAACGATGTAAGAAAGTTGGAAAAGAGAAAGACATTAAAGAGAATTTTTTACTATATTTTTTGCATAAATCTGGAGTCAAATATGCATTAGTGACGATTAATTTTCCTTAGGTGGATCAAGTACGACAGCTGTTATGCCTCATTGAAGCATCGATGGACTACCATCAGCAATCGCGCAACATTCTGGAGAACCTCAGAAGCAGTCTGCAGAGCAAGTCAGCCAAACAGTTATTTACATAACAAGTTTGTCTAATTTCAGCATTTTAGATAGGTATTTAATGAAATTGTCTTCTTTTAATTCAGGATTACTGAGACCAGCAACAGACCAAAGAGGGAATACAAATCAAAGTCTAACGCAAGTACAATGTGCTGCACGGACACTTATGCATTTTCAACAAACTCGTTTTATGGTCAGTGATATTTTTAATGTTGCCACAGTGCTAAATCATTATAAAGTTTATTTAATTATACAGATAAGAGTGCTCGTGCAAGTTAAGATTTTACCATTGACTTAATTTTTCAGACACTGAGATAACTCAAGAGCCGAGTGAAAAAAGTAAGTATGCTTTCATCAAAAAGTTAAATCTACACCTACTGGAGACTTAAATAGGAACACCTGTACACCTGCCCATTTATGCAGTTATCCAATCATTCAATCGGCAGCAGTGCAATGCATAAAATCATGCAGTTACAGGTCAAGTACTTCAGATAATGTTCACATCAAACATCAGAATGGGTGAAAATGTGGTCTCAGTGACTTAATCTCAGTCAATGGACTGTTGAAGATTGGAAGAAGACAACTGAAGATTGGAAAAAGGAAAAATGTTTTTCTTCAGCTGTCCAACTCTGGAGAGCCTTTGGCCACTGTAGCCTCAGATTCCTGTTCTTGGCTGGAGTGGAACCTGATGTGGTCTTCCACAGTGTCACCCCACCATGGTTATAAGGATTGGTTATTTGAGTTACCATAGCCTTCCTGGGCGCTCAAACCAATCTCCTTTCTCTGGTCAGGTGTACAGGTGTTCCTGTTAAAGAGATTGGTGTGTCCTCTTTGAAAGTATTGAAACAGCAAGGCCAATTATTTTTGTTTTTTGCTATACACTGACGATATTTCAGTTTGTGCTCAAAATATGAATGTAAGATGATAGATCAGAATTTCATCTTTCATTTCCAGATATTTACATCAAGAACAATATAGAACATGGCAGCTTTTGTTTGAACCCACCAATCTTTTACGTGATCAAATATATTGGAACATGTGACTGACATGAGCAGGTTTGCCCTGTTAGATTGATTGTTTAAACAGATATTAGTTCTGTATGTCTATACTTGGTTTGAGCCCTTTTTCTTGAAATGGATAAACCAACTGAAGACTAGAGACATATCTGTAAGAGAAAATGAGTCATTTTGAGCTCATCGGTCAAACACAGCGAAAGGTAATGTCCTGCTTGGGCTTGCATAGCTGCTTTTGGAACAGGTTCACTAATTTTTATTGATGATGTAACTCTTGATGGTAGCAGCAAAATGATGTCTACAGAAACATTCTGTCTGCCAATTTACAGAGAAATGCATCAAGTCAAATAGCAGAGAAACTTCATTCTGTGGCAAGATAATGACCCAAAACACACTGCTAGCACAACAAAGGACTTTATCAGAGGAAAAAAGTGGAAGGTTTTAGACTGGCCAAGTCAATCACCAGACCTTAACCCAATTGAGCATGTATTTCACCTCCTGAAGAGGAGACTGAAGACAGAAACCCCCTTAGACAAACAACAATTGAAAGAGGCTGTGGAACAACCATGGAAAATTGAAACAAGCATGGAAAAGCATCACAAAAGAAGAATGCAACAGTTTGGTGATGTTAGTGACACTAGCTTCATGCTGGTATTGCAAACAAGGGATATGCAACCAAATATTAAATGTTCTTTACTTCAAAGATATCTATTCCAATACTTTTGCTTACCTAAAGACTGGGTGTCATATAACAAGTTGTTTAACACATGTAGATATAAATATCAAGAAATGGAAGCTGAAATGCTTATCTGTCATCTCATTCATATTTTGATATCAGACCCAAATTTGGTCTCATACCCTTCATTGTTATAGCAAAGACAAAAGAATTGGTCATGCTGTTCCACTTTAGGAGGAGACTGTATATAAAATAAAATAAAAAAGTACAAACAAATATACTGTATATCATCGTCATGAATTCATGTGAATATTTGTCCGACAGGCAACTGTAATTCTGAACTGGACCAGCCATGCTGTCGTGCGCTTTTCAGCTTTAAGCCTGATAATCAACGTGAGTTAGGTTTCCAAAAAGGCGACATCATTATTCTCTCTAACCAGGTTGATGAAAACTGGTATGAAGGGCTGCTCAATGGGGAGTCTGGCTTTTTTCCTGTCAATTACGTTGAGGTCCTTGTACCACTGCCACAATGACAGCAGGTATCCCATTCACTGAACCATTACACAAACTCTTCACCTTTTTGGTGCTTGATTAAAGCTATGCATTTTATTGATCGTCACCTTTATCTGTAGAATGTGCTTTACAGTCCACAGCTGTTATCTTGGGGTTTTTTTTCCCCACTATGCAAGTATGTCTTTATATTGTCTCGATTTCTTTTTTGTATTTTATTGTTTATAAGAAGAGACCAATGATGCAAAGTCTAGTATGCAACTGTTAAAAGTTGATCGGTGGTATGAGAGTAAGGGCAGTAAAAATATTCTTTATATGTGGTATTTATCACAATTCGCTAACTTCTAACTAGGTGTATGCAGTTTCTGTATATTGTCTCACCACATCATACAAAGAATATATGCAGTTAGGCAGCAATATTGCGATAACCTTTTATAGAATTGATGCGCCTTTTTTATTGTAGCCATACTGAAGACTTCATTATATGGTTAATAATGTAAACATTTGCCATCTGTTTTAGAGAATAATACTTTGTAAATTAAATAAATAGAATTGAACGAAAGTTTCCCCAGTAAAGTTTGTATATCACATCATTATAGTGTGAATATGAATATTCCCTTCCACCTAGTGACTTTGTTGCTAGATTTGGTGACTTTTTAGACTTTTTAGTGCCTAGCGACAAATCTAGCAACTTTTAAAGCAGACATGCATTCAGTATGAGTCTCCAGCTCATGTCACAGCTTCTGGTTCAGCAAGTTGAGAGAGCAGGTTTGATTGATTGTAAGCCTGAATGAGTTGTATTTGTGTGAGCCAAAGTAACCACCAACCAATCGCTGATAGCTATTATTTGTCCTATTTACTTCTTCTTTGTTTTACATTGTTTTCTTGGCTATATTTACAAGTAATAAAAGTTATAAAAATGATATTGTTGCATCTTTTCTGAGTACTCACGATCACTGCTTACCTTCGCATTCTTGATGTATTTTAGAGTATAAAATAATAAACAGTAAATAGTAACATTAGTAATAGTAACTTGTAAATAGTAATATTTTCATATATATCAGCATGGTCTGTAGTGCGTTAATCTGCTTATATCAGAGTGATTTGCCGCTGATTACTATATCCATTCGTGCATCCATCCACCTTCAATGCTGCTTCTATGCCATTTATCCATTTGGGTCACAGGGGAAACTGGAGCCAATCCCAGCTGACATTGGGCGAGAGGCAGGGTATGCCCTGGACAGGTTGGCAATCTATTGCAAGGCTAACACAGAGACAGACAGCCATTCACACTCACATTCACACCTATGGACAATATGTGTAGCCACTTGACCTAATTTGGCATGTCTTTGGACTGTTGGATGAAACCGGAGCATCCTGGAAGAAGCCCATGCTGGCACAAGGAGAACATCCAAACTTCACACAGAAAGGCCCCCCAGTCGACCCAGGGATCTAACCCTAATAATTGAAATTTAATGAGCATGCAAGTTAGTCTATGACGCCATCTGGCGACTTCTAAGGCGTTTCTGCACTTTGTGAGCATACATTAGCTACTTTCCCCTGAAAAGTGTTTGCAACAGCGGCTGCACGTTTTGACCCTTGCAGGCTGCCGTAGTGGCGGTTCCAGTCCGAGTGTACAGTTTTTCAAACTCTTGTGATATGCAAACAAGTGTTGGGAAAAAGTGAGGATACTCGTTTTCAAGGTATTCTCCTAACAAAACCTGCCTTGTTGCATTAACCCAGGAGAGGCTTTGTCTGTAAACCTTACGGTGAGTAGCTAATGCTACTAAGAAAAACTTGCGAAATGTCAACAGATTACTTGCTAGCATAACCTTGTCGGTGGCTAATTAAGCTACAAACCTAGCTAATCTTAAAAGTTTGCTTTTCTGGATAATTCGTCTGTAGTATGTTATTATATTTAGGTTTCCTGATTATGTAAAGTTGTTTGAGTTGTGGAGTATCCTAGTTGTTTGCTTGTTTAAAAAGTTAGCTAGCTAGCCTAATTGCAAAGCTAGTTAGCCTGCTAAGTCTCCTAGCTAACTGGTTTATATTTACAGTATCCAACTTGCAGGTTAACAGCATTTCACAAAATCCAGTTAAACCACGTACGTTAAACGTAGTTTTTGTTGCTGTTGTGTAATTATTTACATAAAAAGCTCATAAAATGATCATAGACAATACTAACAAAAAGTGTCAAAGTTTATCCACAAATGAAAAAAACTTTACAATTTTAAGACCAGGAAAATTGACATAACATGCTTTTGTTCTTGTATTTAAGTTTTGTTTGTTTACTGTTTCGTATTTGGGAATATTTCAGATAGGAAAATAACATTATTATATTTTCTTCAATCTAAGGAGGAGAAATTAGTGTGCTACACAGTTTTTGATAATTACCAAACTTATAGTTAAGTCCCAGTGTAGGTGTCTCAGGTTGTAAATTATTTATTGTACATAGACGGAAGCTCTAAGAGTCGAGTGTCACCAGACTATCTGACAGCTGTTGTGTATTTTCTAGTGCTGCTATGGAGGAGGTGACCCGGCTGGTGACATCAGGCGACTGCCTGAAGATCTGGGATTCCACCTCCATGAGTGTGGTGGAGCAGTTCAATCCTCACAGTGCCAGTCATCCTCTAGCACAGGTGTGCTGGAGCAGCAGCAGTATCCTCCATAGCAAGCAATTTTATTCAGGATGCATGCCATTTGTTTTCAGTATGCCATAGCTGTATGTCTAGGCGACAGGGCTTGTTATACTTTGAGAGGCCTGTTTAAGTCTGATTATGGAATAAGTTTTATTGAGTGGTGGGACATTCCCTAAACAGTGTGTGATTTTCACTATTGATAACTTGAAGTTCACTGACAGAGTTGTGGAAGTTTGAGTCACTGTTAAAGACACTATTGAAATTGTGTTAGAATGGGTGTTTAATACAGAAACCAGTGCAATGGTGCAAAGCTCATCAACTAGATTTTGTGGCTCAACTTGCAAATTACCCATGATCCTCCACATTGTCCAATGCCCAACTAGTCATGTTGTGCTTATTGACATTTGCATGGTACAACATGCTGACACCTTTTGAGGCTGCTGATTTAAATTATTATTACAGTGACACAAAAAGGAAGGAAACCTAAAGCCAGCATACAAAATAATTACACACTGTGTGGACAAAAATATGTGGACACCTGACCATAACCCCCATAAGTGGGCGTTCCACAAACTGTCACCACAAAGTTTGAAGCACACCATTTTTTCGAATGTCTTTGTATGCTTTAGCATTAAGAATTTCCCGTCACTGGAACTATGGGGTCTAGCCAAAACCTGTTCTAGCATGTTAATGTGCATACAGTGAGATCCATAAAGACATGGTTTGCCAATATTGGTGTGGAAGAACTGTGTCCTGCACAGAGCCCTACTCTCAACCCCAATTAACCACCTTTGGGATGAACTGGAATGTTGACTGCACCCCAGACCTGTTAACCCAACATCAATTTTTGACCTTAGTAATGCTCTTGTAGCTGAATGATCACACATCCCCACAGGCATATCTCCAAAATCTAGTGGAAAGCGTCCTAAAGAGAGTGGAGGATATTCTAACAAGCATTTTCTTCTAATGTTCAACAAGCACATGTGTGTATGATATGTCATCTGTCCATATACTTTGGCCATATAGTGTTGTAGGAAGTGGAATGATTCAAAGGCTGAGCTATTACCTTTTAGTACCTAAGACACTATTTTATCAGGCTTTGTGGATGTCAATGAGTAAATCTCAAAGAATGCTGTGTAAGTAGAGACTCACTGCAGTCTCCACTTATATAGCATTCAGTGAAAAGGTAAATTGTAGCACATCTGTTGTGTACTAGATACACTATATGGCATATTTTGTGCAATCTTGTGATTATAGTAGTAGATCTGAATGCATGCATCCTGCATCTAGGGTGAGAACGCTACGAGTGATTTTTGTTATAGCTGTCCCCTGTTCAGGTCTATGTGTTCCGATTTTAATTAAAAAAAAAAAATCTTAAAAATAGTCCCTGATTCCAAAAGGAATTTGTAGAACACATCCACCAGTTTCTATCCTTTGACATCGGTCAGATCAGTACATTGTCAGTGCCAGCAGTATAGGAGACAAGCTAGTAGTGACCAGCCTGAAGTCCTCACCAGTGCCAGTGATGGAGCTTGCAGAAGGGGTTCGTAGACAATCTGCATTTCAGCAAAAGGCATTCACAATACCACTTTTCTCTCTCAACATTCCCATCTGTGCTGCATCTGGGGTTTTGTTTTCAGAAAAAACAAACTCGAGTCGCACTAAATTCAACATCACAGTTCTTGGTCAGTGGGGGACTGGATAACACAGTCAACATCTGGGACCTGAAGACAAAGAGATTACATCGCAGCCTTAAGGTATCTCATTGTTTAACGAAGGATTAAAGTGGATATTGTACTTCATAGCTGTCTGAATCAATCAGTTGTACTTTACATTTACAATGTTTACATTTATTTTTTTTATTTAATCTGTACATTGAGCTGATTAAAGTTACAGAGCACTACGTGATGCATTTTCACCAGTAAATGCTTTATCCTGGTCAGGCTCATTGTGGTTTAAATTGCTAATTTATATTTTGGGAATTAGAAGCAACAAAAAATTCCTTATAAAATAATATGTTCAGGTAATAACTATGGGAGCAGGTGGGATTGGTCAAAGTTTCTGCAGGTGCAAGGTGTGGGTTTTTTTTTTGTTGTTTTTTTTAATAGTCCTGTTTGTATACACCTCTGTCTCATATTTATGTTTTTCATATGTTCTCCTGTCATCAGGACCATAAGGAGGAAGTGACGTGTGTATCCTTCAATAGTGGTGATAGTTACATAGCATCTGGTTCCACCAGTGGGGACATCATCCTCCACAGCATTACCACCAATCTGTCCAGCAAAGCCTTTGGCCATGGGCCCAATGAGGTGAGGCTGTCCCTTTTCAACATTGTCCGTCTATATTCCCATTTAAGAGTGGATAAATGTGATGGTCGATATTGAGCAGAAACATTGTGATTAACACAATGTGTTTTCACTTTATAGCCTGTCCATGACTTGAGGTACTCGCTGATAAAGCGGTCTCTCTTGGGGAGTGTGTCAGACAGCGGCTCAGTGGTACTGTGGGACACAAACACACAGAAGGAACTACACACATTTGAAGGAGCACACAAAGCTCCTACCTCAGGCCTGGCCTTTTCTCCAGCCAATGACCTGCTCTTTATTACAGTGGGGTTGGATAAGAAAATTGTCTGTTATGACACTTCCAGCAAAGTGTAAGACACATCTCTGTGTAGAGTGGGTTTGGATAATGACTATTTTAAATCAGGGCAAGATTTGATGTTTTATATTTTTACTGGTTGAGATCATATTTTGTTTGTGTTTGTTCGTGAAGTATTTTCCGTAGTAAGCAGGTTGAGTCCCCACTCACGGCTGTAGATTTTACTCCGGATGGAGCAGGGCTTGTAGTGGGCTCCACCCAGGGACGGATCTACATGTATGACCTGCGTAATCTAAGTGCTCCTGTCAAAACCACCACTGCTCACAAGACCTCCGTCACGTGTATCCGCTTCCAGCACTCTAACACCAGGTTAAAGGTAGAGTTTGCAGTGTGTTGTCTACAAACTGTATGTGTGTGTTTTTAGTTAATTGCACTTATTAATATATATATTGATAAACGTAGCCTAAAATCTTGGTCAAACCTGAAACCCACATATTGTTTTGTACAATAATTGCATCTGATGCATTGTTAATAATATCACTATAGTGTGCTGTAAATAAAGCTTTTTTCTCAGCCTAGTAAAACTGTCTCAGGCAAGACTTCATCATCACAGTCCAACAAGAGAATCTCTGTAAAGCTGGGGCAGAATCAGCAGAGTGGTCCTCCTACTCCAACCTCCTTAGTTCCCACTGTTCCCGAACAGCAGCCAGTGAGCCGAGGAGATGGACAGGCTCACAACCTTGGCGAGTATTCCCTTTCACTTTTCCCTATTGCAAAAATTCAGTTCCACCTCAGTGGAGATATTTCATTACTTTTTTGGCCTGGTTTTGAGCCTAGTCAGCTTTTTATCTGATGAAAGATAAATTTTGTTTCCTGCAGATGAGTCAAAATTCATACTTACTTTTATAATATATCCATAATGTACAGTATGCTATATCCATCAATTTTAAGATTTTCAGTACCTCAAATCTATCCATATTCTATCTGTCTGTAGCAGCATAACATTGTGGGCTAATTCAGAGTGAATGCATTCAAATTTAGGGGGTGGAGGAGGTACTGAGGTGCCATCCAGAGAGGCTGAAGGCCAGCATAGCCTGGATAAGTTCAACAGCGTGGGCCGAAACAGCCTGAGCCTTGACATCTTCTCACCTGTAACTGATGGTATGTGGTTATTTTGTTTCCTATACAGATGCCAACTTTCTTGCAATATGGAAGTAATGTATGTATGATTACTTAGTCAGTTTTCCACTAATAATTATTTTTCTTTCGCTTCATTTTCTTGTGTTTGTCAGTGACTAACTACATTGTTATTTTTTCTCTCCCTGTTTTCCCCTGTATTTAATTCCTCTCCATTCAGGGTTTAAAACGCATGGTTTCGTTGGTGATACTCCAACTTCAAGAAATGGTGTGTACTTTTGTATGTTTATCATGTAAACATAGGAGGTACTTATGCCATTATAGTGGTCAAAAATTGCAGTTGCCTGTTGTGTGACCGTGATATTTTTGTTTTTAATACCACTAGGAGGCAGTGCTGATGTGTTCTCCAGAGAACCTGAGGGGCAACACAGTTCCGACAAGTTTAGGATGGGTCGCAACAGCCTGGACATTTTCTCTCCTGTCCGAGATGGTAAGAGAATTCTCCTTTTTCAATGATTTCCTGGCATTACTCAACATTCTGTGTCTGTGTGTGTGTGTGTGTGTATGTGTGTGTGTATATATATATATATATATATATATATATACACAACTGTATTTATTTTATTTCTGCTAGCTTTCTCAAATACAAGTGGTAACTAATTCTGTTCTTTGTTTTAAGCATTTATTATTTTTAACATCTCATTAATTCTAGATTATAAAGGTCACAGACTCAGCGATGCCTCAAGTGGAAAGAAAGGTGAGATTTCATTACATGCTTCATCTGATGACAAAGTTCATGACAAAATGTCATTATTTTGAATTATTTAAGCTAGCATTTATTCAGGTATTTACTTACTCATTTGATATTGTTTGTTTGTATTACCAGATTTAGATTTTTTACCTCAGCATGGTTCAGCCCAGCGAAAGAACCCACTGAGTACACCTAGTGCTCTGTCTTCTGTCCACACACCACCTGCAATCAAAGAGGAGGAACCAGTGATCACATCACCTACTCATACGGACACGCAGAACAACATGGTTGGTATTGGAAACAAGCATAACCCTTGAATAGTGATGTCTTTTGTAGCTATAATGTTCTCTTACTATAGTAGTCCAAGTGTATACTACACCATAAATATACTTACATCATACATCTAATGTTGACATTTTGGCATGATGGACAGGTGGAGAAGACTAATTATCCAAGGCAGAATGTTGTGACTACACCCCCAGCTTCTCAGAGTACACACTTCCAATCAGTGCCTTCATTCAACACTCCTGAACCCAGTCAAAGGAGAGATGTGCCAACCCAGCTCACCTATGATTCACCAGTGAGTAGCAGTCAACCTGTAGCTGAATCAGGTACGTGAACAGGACATTGGATACACCAGATAAACTGTATACATGATCCTATGGTCACAAGATGTTGTGTTTCTAACTGGAGCAGCAGCAGCAGCCGTGGCAGCAGGCGCATCTGGTGCTGTTAGTAGTGGAGCACCACTCACCTCTGTCCAGATGAATTTTGTGCGCAACATGATCCATGAAGCTTTAGAAGATTTTAGGTGAATTATTTTGAAATATTTGCACACACACACTTGTATCTACCTGTCAGTAATGAAAATTCTGATTCTGGAGAATACTAGTGGGTTTTCAACTTTAATTGATAAATATTTAAATATTTATTTAAAATAAAGTGTTAGGGGTGGTGCAGTGGTTAGCACTGTCGCCTCACAGCAAGAAGGTCCTGGGTTCGATCCCCGGGTCTCCCAGGGTGCCTTTCTGTGCGGA
>JAQQZR010000002.1:19147084-19178175 GCA_030068235.1 Notoglanidium macrostoma
CTGGCTACTCTAAATTGCCCATAGGTGTGAATGCGAGCGTGTGTGGTTGTTTGTCTGTGTTGGCCCTGTGGTGGACTTGCGACCTTCCCAGGGTGTACCCCACCTCTTGCCCGAAGATTTTGGGATTGGCTCCAGTTTCCCTGCGACCCAGATGGATAAAGCGGTATAGATAATGGATGGATGGATGAATAAAATGTTAGATCTGCTGTTAGCCCATTGTAGTAATTGCATGGGTGTAAAAAAATAGTTGTTACTCAATACATGATTTGTAGAGGCTTAAAATTACATGTTCAGGAGTAGTTTTAAAGTTGTTGAATAAATTTTAAAGGGGTGGCTACAAATCAGTAGCCGGGGCACCTGAGAGGAGAAAATGTCACTTGGCATGTATAAATTTAATACACTTGACCTGACACACCTTGTTGCTGTAACTAGAGCTCATGCTTCTGAATCCTGAAACCTGCTGCACCATACAAATCAGCCTATGGGATCTGGTTGATTGCAGAATGATTTTTACTAAGTGGATTCATTAACATGTACGGATGACAGAGGATTTTGCTTAGAATTAAGAACACGCAAGTACGTGGAAATGGAAATATGGTGCAGCGAAAAGCTGTCATAATTTTTCCTGATTTCTAGATTCAGGCAGTTAAATGCACACAGTTAAATGTTAACAGTAGATAAAGAAACCAGTGGAAGGATGGAACACCACATCACATATCTGAAAAGAAGATAATAATCATATACACATCCCTTAGTCTGTTCTATGGGCTATGCAAACTAGTCATTCCTTATTATATTATGTTAGCGTAGTCATTTTGGGTTCCAGGCACCCAAACATGACACAGAGCACATGGGAGCTTTTACGTGGCTGGTGGGCGAGCTTTCCAATTTGTTAATTGTCCACACCTGCTTTACCTTCCTCAGATCTTGCTTTAAGTATCCTTTGTAATCTCTTTCAGAGACACATGCCATAGAGATATCATCAATCTGCAAGTGGAAATGGTGCGGCAGTTTTACATTCAGCTGGTAGGTATTACCTGCAACCCACAACTGTTTTGATTATCCTTTTTTGACAAACAGACTAACTTTGTCATGCAACATTTTTAAAATCTGCTCTTTCAGAATGAAATCCAT
Organism: Notoglanidium macrostoma; assembly: GCA_030068235.1. Classification (NCBI taxonomy): domain Eukaryota; kingdom Metazoa; phylum Chordata; class Actinopteri; order Siluriformes; family Auchenoglanididae; genus Notoglanidium; species Notoglanidium macrostoma. Next base: position 19,148,219 of record JAQQZR010000002.1, read on the forward strand.
GGGCTCATTGAAAGGTACTCTGTGAATGAGAGTCTGGTGGAGGAGATTGAGAAGCTGAAGGAGGAAAACAAACGACTCCGTGCCAATTACTAAGAAGCATGTGGCTACCTGTTTGACATGTAGAGTGAATCCCTTGTGCTCAGTACAGGTTTAGGCCTAAGACATGTGGTAGCACTACAGCACTGGCCTAGGTGAGGAAGGACACAGAGATTGTTCTGCTTTCTTTCTGATGTCTGAAGTATGCACTCATGCCCTGAGGCACAGTGCACATAGCCTGTTTTGTATTATCACCAGCACACATTTTTAAGGCTAGACCATGTATGTGCCTTACACTGAGAGATTATTATTAAGCTTTCTCGCTCCATTTTTGTGCATATTTTATAACATAATTTGCAATAAAATAGTCATATAATAGGGCTTACATGTGTGTGTGTGCTAGGCAACAAGGTTGTATAAAAAGCTTACAGCCAATATTCAAAACTTTATGCTAAATTTGATGGATACATACTGGGGCCATCAGTACTGACAGTTCTGTAAACACCAAGTATGCTATCATTATGGCAGTATGTGTCAACAAAAACAAACTAAATCAAGAGACTGTTCTGTTTATTGTGCACACAGTGAACTTTTGAAGCAGTCAAAACTATTTGTATGTTGAATAAATTATTACATTGAACCACCACAGGATATTGATTGTGATTTTTGTAAGCCAGCAATTATGATTAGTACCCAGTGGCAACTGTACTGATAAACTTGTCTGGTTTTAGCACTCCTAGGACATATAATGCACAAATATAATTCTAAGCAAGTCCTGGTGATATATGATTTAAGATCACATTTAGGCTTGCTTTTTGGTAACCATAAGCTTCAGTTTTCAGTGGTACAGAATATAGTGCTTGCTATGTTAGTGTCAGCTCTATACATGTACTAACTAAATACATTTAAGTAAAAAAAATTTGAATGTTAGAATTTTCCTTGAACTATTCCTTAAAATGCATCAGCAGTTTGACATGGTTATCCCAGTGGCTCTGTATTTGAAAAAGCAAAGGAAAGAGGAACTTGCATGAGCCTGAACAAATTGAGCAGTCTCTAAGACATTAATAGTATAAGGTATTAGCATTGGATGTCTGATAATTAGAAAGAAAGTAAAAATAAACACTTATTGCCAAGGTTGATAAAGACTAAGTAAAGAAATGTATAAGTTTACCATTAAGCACCACTAACCACATGGTAGTTAACTTCATTTGAGTGCAATGTTCAAGCCAGTGTGAGGAAAAAATTATTTTATTAAAAAAAAAAAAAAAAAAAAAATTGTAAATTTTAAAAGTGAACCTGGATGTATTAAATGCATTTCAATCACAAAATTTATGCTAGTCCATCCATTACATTGCCTTTTTTAGAAAAACACTTTTCAGAGGCACATGTAAATTAAAATTGCATGCATACAATACATATTTTGTAGTCTCCTTGTGAGGTAGAGAAGCAGTTGTGAGATAATATGCACTACAATGACACATCCGCCCTGCAGATAGGACAGGTGGCATTCTCCTGAGAATCGGACAAAAGAAATGCGCACACATTACACAATAGTAATATCTGAGGGAAAAGGTGAGGTGGTGTAAAAAGGGCACAATGACTCACTTTCAACCAGCGGTCAATACACTTCACATGGTAGTCATGGAAGCACGGCAGCATTCGCAGCTTCTCTCCTTTCTTGTAGTCAGAGAAACAGATTTGGCAACTGTACACAGAGATGAAACATTACCAACAGTAACTGACTACAAGACCCTATAAGAAAGGGAAAGTGCTCTGGACACTTACTCCGTCTTGCCTGCATTGTGTGAAGGGTCATAAGCTTTTGTAGGGAGTCGATCAATCTCCCCTTTACTGAGGGTTTTCTTGTTCAGCACAGCTCCCTGGATCTCCTCAAATGCCAGAAGGGCCTAGAGACAAATCCACAGAATAAAATAATCAAAAGAAAAGAAAAGGTGCTAACAGACACAGGAACACCAGTTAATGCCATAACAGTGATTTGAATAATAACAGCTTGTACCTCATAGTTATTTCCCTGGCTGTCATCAAGCAGGTCTAAAGGCACATGTGGACTGTTTCTTGGGCGAGAGCTATGACCTCCACGAGATCTCTGCCTGCCTGATCAATCACAATAACACAGCATCAGCAAGGACACTTCTTACAAAATCTATCAATCAATCTCAGTAGAAATATTAATATGCTAAACGTTTACTTCACAAAGATTGTTAAATGATCAAGCTACTCACTAGGCTGCCCCACAACCATGGCCTGCTGCAGCTCTGAGAATGCTGCTGTTTGCATCATGGAGGCCCAGGGAGAGATCCAGCTCAAACCTACATAGGAATCAAACTAAAGAAGGTGCAAGTAAAAGAAAAGTTAACACGTATAATAATCCAAAATATGAATTATGCAAGCAACAGTATGTAGTATATATAGAAGTTGTGTTTAATACAACTAACTGGATGGTTTTGTGGATGTCGGTTGGGTGATGCATGTAATCGACTTTGCTCCTGATGAATCTGTTCCTCTCGATCAAATTGCTCCTGCAGAAATAAAACATCAGTTCATAAGACAAAGCACAAAAAGTAAATAACAAAAGAAGCAGTCAGTGGGAAAACTCTGGCTCTGCACAAGGTACACAAGTGAATTTAAAACAAACAAAAAAAAAAAAACACACACACATTATGGTCAAAAGTATGTGAACACCTAACAATCAAACCCATATATGCCCATTCCAAAATAATGGGCATGAACACAGCTGTTAAAATAGCATCCACTAATCTGGGAAGGCTTTCTGTTAGATTGCGAAAATGGCTGTGGGAATTTGTGCTCAGTCAGGGCACCAATGTTAAATGAGGAGGTCTGGTGCCCAGTCGATGCTCCAATTCATCAAAGTTGTTCTGTGGGGTTGAGGTCAGGGCTCTGTGCAGGCTACTCGAGTTCTTCCACTCCAGAATTGCCAAACCATGTCTTTAAGGACCATGCTTTGTGCTCAGGCAACAGGTTTGGGCTCTTTAGTTCCAGTGAAAGGAAATCTTAAATGCTACAGCATACAAAGCTCTTCTAGACAATTGTGTTTTTACAAGTTTGCGGCAACAGTTTAAGGAAGGCTAACATAGGAGTGTGATGATCATGTGTCCATATATTTTTGGTCATGTAGTGTATCTATAAATACATTAAGTGAGTTGAAGGAGTTGAAAATGCTGTCTTTCAAGCTAAGTTAGTGGTGTTTAATCCTCCTTTTGCAGCTTTTTTCTATCTGGTTCTGTCTACACAAATAGTAAATGTATAAGAACAAAATACCAGATTAACTGTGTAAATGTACAAAATGTAAAAAATAAAAAAAAAAACCCTGATTGTTGGGCTTAAATGGAGGTGTCGGTCAATATTGTCTTTCATGCAGCAAAAGTTAGTGTATGCTGTTTACATGATCACTTGAATAATTTCTCAAACATTTTATATGAAATGGAATTACAAATGAACTGTTTAACATACTACAACTTTCTATTTCCAAAACCTGCTATAACCATAATTGTGAACCTTGTACAATGTACAGAATAATCATATCAATTATAATCAGAGAAAGGAAAAAAAAAAAAAAAAGTACACCAATTCTTTCAAAGGGTCAGGATAACCGCACTTACCTGGAGGCTTCTGGCAAATGCCTCATCTTCAGCCATTTGAATAGAGCGAACTGTAGCCTCAACCACCATATCATCCTCCTCCTCATCTATAACAACAATCTCCTCTGGTACACATCCAACTTTTCTTTCCGTGTCTGTGTACGACAGAACAGAGAAAGAATCAAGTCCTGAATTCAAGACCATTACTTTAGAAAAATGCTGTATCCACTCTAAAACAAATCATCAGTCACAACTGTACCTTGCAAGAGAATCTCTTCTGCTGCAAGTGAAGGTGCTGTTGATGTACACCTAGAGGACCCATGAATATTTCTAGTTGTCTTTTTTGGTCTCTGCTCCTTATTGAATTTAAGTATTTTTTGCTCAGAGGCACGACCATGCGGAGAAGTCGTCCATGGGCCAATCTGACCAGCAGTAGCTCCCAGCACAGAGCAATCAGAGGATGCATCAGAACATAAGACGGAAGAAGTGGACGAGAAGGAGACCGTGGACTGCGAGGGGCGAGGAGATTCTAGCCACTTAAAATCAGATAAAAGAGATGAGGCAGATACAAATCCTGTTCCATTTTTTGTTTGTATATTATTGACACGTTCTACATGGTCTTGCAGTCTCCTTCGTTTCATTGTCCTATGAGAGCTTGGGGTTGTATGGAGGTGTCCAGGCATCATGTCCCTTCTCTCTGACCTTTTGGCATCTGGACCACATAGTCCAGCCTAGGGATGAAAGCCACCATGAGAAACATTCCTTACATTTGCTAAAACGTCTTTACAAATGATATTTGGTGTGAAATGAAAGCTGTCTTTACCCCACTGCAATTATCAGTTACTCGGGAATGTCGTTTTCCTCGAAATGTGAGAGGGCTGTAAAGCAGAAGAAGACAAGGGCCTAGTATCTGGGTGTTCTTAATAAATTAAAGATTGTAATAGTCTTACAGAGGGTTGGTAGAAAAGAATGAAATTTAGCACTTTTCCAGTGGACAGTGCAGTAAGGCACAATATGGCTACTAGCTGTAGCCTGCTCGAGTACTTCTGTATGTTTCCCATTGCTTAATTATTCGTGTGAAAGTGGGGATAGTTCTCTGGAGGATGTAAGGTGGTCAAATAATTTTCTATGTCAGGCTGGCATTAATGGCAAACACCAACAACAATCGCAATAAAGAACAGGCTTAAAACTTCAATTCGCCTGTTATACAGTAAGGCGCAAAGCTGGCAACCCACTTGCACTTCCCATGTTTTTCAAAATCAATGTTATCATACACTAATAATAATATATATAAAAAAAAAATTTAAAACCATGTGAACAATAGGTAAATCTGTTAATTGATTCATGTATTGTCATCGAGATTACGGCTGTGTGCAAAATTTCAGCTTAATTGGACAATGGGAAGTGGGTAATAAATAGATTACAATATTTGATCCAGACAACAAACAAACAAGAAATGAAGTTAATAGAAGCGTGGTTTAAAAACAAACAAACAAAAAAAAACCTACTGAGTCGAGCTATTCTTGATTGACGAAACCACGCAGCTGCTGTAATGTGTAAGAAAACGACACCTATGATGACTTTCACTTTCCATGCTCCTCAATTCGCTCATTTGCAGAGGTTGGTTTATACCATAGCCCTCCACCAGGTGGCGCCAAAAGCGTGCTTTCGGAAACAACTTGATAAAAATACATTTTAAAAAAACACGCTTTCATGTGAACAATTGGTAAATCTGTTAGTTGATTCATGTATTCTCATCGAGCAAAATTTCAGCTTAATTGGACAATGGGAAGTGGGTAATAAATCGATTACAAGATTTGATCCAGACAACAAACAAACAAACAAGATGTGAAGTTAATAGAAGCGTAGTAATAATAATAATAATAATAATAATAATAATAATAATAAAAACTGGTAAACGTCTGGTAAAACTGGTGCATAGATGGGAGATTACAACCCCAAAACAGCATACAATTATTCTAAATAGTGCACCTCTATATGAAGTAACAAATGTTGAGGTATTATTTAGGCATGTTTTTAATAAGACAATTCAGTGATAACTGCATTTGACCCAACAGTGATGTGCACGATTTCCGGTCTCCCCCATATGCCCCTGTTCAGTGCTACTGGCAAGCAGAGTTAAAAAAAAATAAAAATAAAAAAAAAACAACAAAAAAAGATTTAAAAAAAAAAAAAAAAAAAAAAAAACAAAAAAAAAAAACACTCAGTACTTGGTTACAGTACCAGTCCCTTGGCAATGAAAGAAAACATACAATGTGGGATCACGGATGTTTTACCATACAGCACTACTTGGTAGAAGTGGGCCAATTCTTTTCTACGCACATTACAGCAGATAATACATTATAAACCGTCTCAGAAGAATTTGTAATTAACAGTAATCAGATTATGATTCAACCTCAATAATACCTTTCTGGAGTTTCTGGAACGACCACGTTAGAAAAATCATAAGAGGATCCTCGATCATCAAAAGATAGTTCACTGTCACTCAGTAAACATGCCACATTTAAATGTTCACTGGTTTCTTCATTCAGGCTGGGGAAAGGGCTGCTAGGCCTGGAGTCTTCCAGTGTACTCTCCATATGATCTGCTTTTGTTTATGGCTCCTCAGGTGTAGATTATGTCTGAGGAAAATAAAAAAAGATAACGTAGAAAGACAAAACAATGACGAGGTTAGCTAATAGCTCGCTAGCTAGGACAGTAGCTGTGATTACTTTTGGAGAGCTAACAAGCCTACGAACTGAGTTTAGGCGATAAACTTCGGTGAGAAACTAGTGGTCACCACTGCAGTGTAATTTAAGTAACACGTTGATAAAATTCCGATAAAAGCCGATGTAGCTAGCTTGTCGGTTAGCCAGTAGCTACTACCGTGAGAACACATTAACAACTGAAACGATCAACTCTTTCATTGTTCTAGATCGATTAAATAACACAAATAGAGCTCACTTACGATATGTACAGCGCATATCCCGACTATAAAAACTCTTATACAATCACCCGCCCGATTACCAAAAGTGCTAAACGCTAAGTGTTTAAAAAAAAAAAAAAAAAAAACTCTTCCGCTTGCGTCATTTCCTCATGAGAAAACTCCACAAATGATCAACCCGGGGACGCTGGAGCTATGAGGTGGCGACACTGTATCACAGTTCCACCCTGGTGCTCTTTTTTCATTCATTCATTTTCTATACTGCTTGTCACATTGGAAGCTGGAGCCAATCCCAGGCAACTTCAGACGGAAAGCAAGGTACACCCTGGACAAGTCACCAGCTAACACAAAGACAACTCTATGGTAATTTAGAGTTGCCACTTGACCTAATCAGCATGTATTTGGATTGTGAGAGGAAACCAGAGTACCCAGAGGAAATCCACATATGTACGGGGAGAACATGCAAGCTCCGAACAGAAAGGCGCCCTTGGCTGACCCAGGGATCGGACCCAAGACCTTTTTGCTGTGATGCGACAGTGCTAACCACTACACCACCATGCCACGTGGTGCTCTTTATATGATATAAAATCATTTAAAAGTATCACTGATTTGTATTTTTTTTGGTGGAGTTAAGGATAAAAGGCTCAGATGGAGTCAATAAATTAAACCTTAAACCACATTATTAAGGCATACCTTGAACTAAGGTATGAATTCTTTGTCTGCATTTAATCCATCCAAGCAGTGAACACACACAAAAGTGAGAAATGAGCACAAACATACTCAGAGCAGTGGGCAGCTACATGCTATAGCACCCAGATAGCAATTGGGGTGTTAGGTGCCTTGCTCAAGGGCACTTTAGCCATGGATGCAGAATGAATGCCAAGTGCTGTTCATTCACTCTCCTCACCCACAAATTCTTCCCAGCAGACCACGGAATCGAACTGATGACCATTCAGGCCTAAACCCGCTTCTCAAAATTTTTGTTTCTCAGAAAATTTCTAGCTTCAAAAAATTTTGCACATCAGTTCCAATGTTAATGTCACTAATGGAGAAAGATGCTTTTCATAACGTTCCATGAAAAAAATACATTTGTTACATGTGTCTACTTCTGGTGGGAATCTCACTTGTTGAATATTTTGAAAAGGATGTGTGACATGTTAACATCAACAGATTCTTTATTTGAGAACAATCTATACAGATTTGTAAATGTATATGTAAATAGCTGGCAAAAAAGCATAGAAACAATCTATCATTCATATGCATCCAGAAAATTACATCCATTTTATATATGCTAAACGTGAATGACAACATTAACATCAAAGAAGTCTTCGGAAAAAAACAAAAATACATCAGACTTTAAAACAACATGGACTGGAGGGACTTCCTCACGGTGGCCATCTCCTGTTGTTGCTATAACATAATTGCAGAACAAAATGATTAATGTGAAATCTTCTACAGCTAAGAAAAAATGAGAAAATGTTTGTAAATACGCTCACTGTATCCATCATTATCTTTTTCTGCAGCAGAGCCATCTCCTTTTTCAGCTCTATCTGTGTTCCCTGGAGGAAAGCCTCGTGACTCTTCTCCATCTCCTCCATGTTCTATTGGAAAATACAGGAACATGCTCAGTCAATACAAAAATAAAAACTATATGTAAATGATCACACTCTGAAATATTTGTGAACTGATATGAAGTACCATACCTTGATGAACTGCTCATACAGCTCCTTTATGGTTTTTATTTTTTGATTCTGCACAACCCGAGCCTGTTGGAAGAGCTTCTGCTGCTGTTGAAATAAATTCTAGGCACGTAACAGAGATAAATTAGATCATGTTGAGATTTTTCACAACAGTTACTTCTAAATAAATTTACCATATACTGTCACCAGTAGCATTTTCCCAGAAAACTACAATATTCTGTATTTCCTAGCAAAGAAAAATAGAATAGAATGAACATTAAAAATGGTTCCTATTCAATTCTACTGTTGTTAATGCTGAAGGGTTTTCATATCATGTTCAGCAAGTACTAACATTCAGTTTCTCCTCTTGCTCCTCAGATTTCTGAACATCAGTCTCCCACTGCCGCAGCACTGACAGCACCTGCTGCGAGTACTCCTGCGTCAACTTCTGCCTGTGGAGGAAAGTAAATATTTATATACTACCAAAATGGGTGATTACCACAGACAAGAATTGGCATCTCATCACTAGTAATGTCTTTATACTGGTCAGGATCATGGAACATCCAGAATCTGAGAAGTGGGAATACACCATGTGATCGACGCTAGCCCATCACAGGGCAATATGCAACCACACCCAACAAAAATGTGTTACGCATAAGTGTTTATTGCACAAACTACTGCCCTTAGACTTCCATTACAATTGAGTATTGAGTAAATAGGTTTTACCTCAGTATAGGGCTGCAGTATGCAGTAGATTATATAAATATTGTGCACATGTACCTCTGGCCATGCTGGGTTTTCCACAGCTGCTCTATTTTCTGGTTGCTGCCTTTCAGAGAGCTTTTTGTGAAAGCCTCCAGGCGTTTCCTCTTAGCCTGCATTGCCTTGCTGATGTCAGCTGTATCAGCATTCAAATACACATTGCACCAAGCAAATCATAAATTCACTACTGAAATCCATAAACACAGTACAATGCAAAAATCACTGATTTTCACTTGAAATGACCTCACCTCCAAACTTTTCTAACATTGTCTGAACTTCATTCCTGTGAAAAACAAGTATATGTGTGTATCAGCAAACTTTCTATCCAAAGATTTAGCTACATTACTAACACAGAATATTTAACTTACCCCACGCCTACAATTAGGTCATCATCCTCAAATGTGCTTGCAGATCTTTTCTTGCCCAACTTGTCAATAATGGGAGTTTCTAATGATGAAATCATAATTGGATGAAATGAATAATATAGTTAATACTGCTGCTGTAATTTACCATCACTGCATAAATATATCTGACAGATGGCTATTGATCCAAACATTTCTCTGTGGATATACTACCATATCTCTTATATAATATTTATAGTGAGTATTTTGAATTAGTTTCCAATTGAATTAAAACTTATGAAAACAATATATTAATAAATACCACCTTCCCTTGCCTCATCCTCCGAGCCACTAAGACCTTTCTTTTCATCCTCTATTTTAAAGTCAAAAGCCTGAAGGTGTGTGGAGTCTTCTGATTGTTTGGGCTTCTTATTCTGTTTTCTTCCTGATGATGCCATTTTGCTAAAAACAAACAAGATGTGGTTAATCATCAGCTAGTCAAAGCGAACTAAATAGTTTTATGTGAAGTGAACTAGACATCAAGAGGTCAAGAGATTTAATCACCTATGCCAAAAAAAATCATTATACAATGAAAAGCTCAAAACCATTTTAACCTTCTTTTAAGTATGGATTTAGTTTTTGCTTCATCTGTGCCTTAAGAGATGCAGCAGAGCTTTAGCCCTTTAGTCTGTCCAGCTCTCTATTTTACCTCTTCATCTGTAGACACTGCTTAAACAGATCAGCTTCCAAAGCTTTAACTGTATTTCTAATACCAACATCAATGACATAGTGTTTGTCATCTTGTAGCTCGCTAACTAGTCAAGCCAAATCTCTGCCATAATTCAGTGCAACCATGTTGTATAGCTGCATTGAATTCTGCACATTCTTTTTTCTAATTAAAATGATTAGGGCTGCACAGTGGTGCAGTGGTTAGCAAGAAGGTTGTGGGTTCAAACCTAGTAGCGTTCCTGTGACTGCGTGGGTTTCCTCTGGGTGCCCCGTTTTTCTCCCACGATCCAAAGACATGCAGATTAGGTCGCCTGGCTACTCTAAACTGCCCATAGGTGTGAATGTGTGAATGGTTGTTCGTCTCTGTGTTAGCCCTGCGGTGGATTGGCGACCTGCCGAGGGTGTAACCTACCTCTTGCCCCAAAATGTGCTGGGATTGGCAACCCTGACAGATAAGCGGTATAGATAATGGAGGGATGATGTTGACTGCTGGAAACTGGTAAGTGACAAGAGTACTTCTTGCTCTTTTGGTTTTTAGGAACTAACAGAAAAACCTGTCCTTTATCCCTCATGTTTACTTGACTTTCATGTTTTATACATTTTATTGTAACTACCTATAAACAATTTTAAACTTGAACCAGCCCTTAAGCTGAAGTAATTTTCCTTCAACATTTTCCTATTAGGTCTTACTTCAGAGACATCTGCTCCAGCACTTACATATGAGACTAGGCCATTTCCATGGACATTATGGAATCAATGGATTTCCATAAGGCTGTGATGGATGTTTGGTCTATGTAAAATCTACCTATATACTAAAATGCATTTTGACTCATAAAATGAATTAATAATAATTTTAAAGAAAATGTCTGAGCAGTGTGTGGCTTCAGTATTCAGTATACATTTCTGTGAAACTGTATACACTTCTGTGTACCTTTTAGTATACATTTAGTATACTTATGTTTTTATCCATTTATATGATGTCAAATAAACACATCACTATACACTACTTTATACACGACAGTTGAATATTTTACTGCTTTATTAGGGCGGGGTATTTGAAACATTGTTCTTGTATGTTAGCTAGGAAGCTAAACGCCAACCAAATTGTCTGTTTGTTGAATAATATTCTGCGGATTACATAAGATGTTGACCTGGCGGATAGTTAAATACAATTCTTTGTTTTAAACTTATAATCACGATTACTTTTCAGCTGCCTAATTTACACAATACTTACAGCAGATAACTTTACCTCAGCCTGGTCTGTACGGAAAGAGAGCGTTCGCGCCATGAGTTCCCAGGTCCTCTGTTATCCTGCATAAATGAGAATATCACGTTCCCAACCGTGTATTGCTGTATAAAAGCGTGCGTGTTTATGTATTTCTGTACCTATTCACGTCCCTTTTTTTATATAACAATAATTTGACACACCGGGAAAAAGTTATAATATTGTACGTTTTACCTACATTGGAGAATTTTGTATAAAAGAACTGGCAACCCAGCTGGAATGAACGCCGTTCTCGTCATAGTATGCAATAGCCCTCGCGCTCTGCAGCAGCTTCTTTGCTGCTCACTTGGACTAGACCACCATAGCCAGAGGTTGATACAGGACTCGGGTTTGGCAGCCCAACGTCTTTCAAACAACGTGAAAAAAACCATCTGAAAACCTAACCTCAACCTATAGAACGTTATAGCAACGTTCCCGGAACGTTAGTTTGTGGTTACACAAAAAAAAAAACCGAACATAATACAAAAATAAAACTTATAATAAAGGCAGGGGTGGGGGTGGGGGGGACCAATTCTAGCAATGTTCATAGTTTTGGAATGGGCACATGCGGGTACAGTGGTCAGGTGTCCACATACTTTTGGCCATTTAGTGTAGAACATTTTCAGAGTGTTATGAAATGGTTCCCAAAAATTACTAAAAAGTAACCAAACACTTATCTTATAAACACTCAGTATCAAAATTTGGTTTTAATATATGGAGTTCTCAACATTGGCATCAGAAAATGCCATAAAAACAAAGTTATCAATATATCAATTTAGGTCTTAACGAATTAAAATAAACTATATTTGGGTAGCCAAACCAAAGTTTCTTCTTAATGTTTGTCTGTTCTCGCACCAAATGATATTTAAATATCTTCTGATTAATTTCTGGCAAAGATACATGATAAGTAATGGATTTAAACTGGCAAAATGTACCCATTTGTACAAACATAGCAGATAATTGCCTTCTGAAGAAATACACTCTACAATTTTGAAATAAAACTGTTTTTCTCTAAAGTAGTATGAAATTGTAGTGGTCACCATAATCATCCTTTACCACTACCACTCTCCTTACCCCTTGTTATGATTTACATTTCCATCAGATTATAGTTCGCTCAGCTTAGTTTGCTCTCGCATAACCCAAAGTTGCCAGAGTTCCCCATAATATTGGTTAAAACCATTAAGTCCACTTAAGACATTATAGGTTACACAAACCTAGTCAATGCCCAATTATGAAGTCAAGTTTATTTTTGAAAACAGTATAAAAATGATGTAAAAATGAAGTACAACATTCAGAGTCAGAAAACATAAGAGAGGACAAGGTAAACATGACAAAAACATGGTGGATACATGAAAGCTTTTCCCAGATTAAATATCAAACTTCTCCTCACATACAAAATGCCCATTTTCTTCATAATCCTCTCGTGTTACCACCATCTCCTCAAAGTCTGGATTTTCTGTTAAGAGCTTTCCTCCTTCCCAAGGATAGCAGATTGGACTGGAAAGAAAAAACAATTTTCAAGTCAAAGACAATGAGAATTTCAACAATGGTCACAGCAAATTCCTCTGTAATGTATACTTACTTTTGTGGCTGAATTACAGAAACATCAAATTCACTAGGGGCGAGCGCACGGACTTCTTTGTAAACACGATCCCTGAACCCAGGAAACAAGGTGTTGCCACCCGTCAGGACAATGTTCTTGAAGAAATGAGGTTGCATTTCTGAAATAAAGAAAAAATAAAATGGCACATGCTGCAGATTATTTTTATGCTGTATTACATAATATTCTCCAATTACATAATATTCTCCATTCTCTATGTTTACAGTGTGGTTTTCATACCTCATTGTAAAGGGATACTTCATGATACATGTTTCCTGTACATCATTGGCTAACTACAGAGGGTATGATTAAATTTAAAAATGAACACACGCATCTTTATACAAGCTGTACTGTGTGGAAACTGCATTTTTCAAATGCTGTAAAAATGAAATGTATGTTTAGACACTTTTATTTCATGTTCCCCTTCAGGCCCTGGGCTCTGTGAATCATTCAGGGCTGCTTTCTTTTCATGACACCCAAAATTAAGCAGGCTGTCTAAGTAGGCATCACGTTTATTTGAAATGTTAATGGACAATCAAGAGTAGTCAAATGTCATGTCTTTGGATGGGATGATGCACGATACCCCAGTGACTCCTGAATATAATGTCTGGTTCCTTTTTGCACAATAATAAATCAAGCAAAGGTAAACATGTATTTATTAGAACATCATAATAATGTCTCTATTAACATGGAAAAATGACCGGCATGTGTTAAACTGTTAGTAATATTATAACCCATTATCAAACTATGGTGGAAGATGTTAGAAGCCTACCCTACCCTACCTTCTGGCATTTTGCTGATGGAGTCAACTATCGCTTCTGGAATGCCCATTTCCTGTATGCCGATATCTGACGGGTGGAAAAGCAGCTCTGGTACAGCAAATCTCTCATTTGTGAGCCGCAGTATCTGCTCTCCAGTTTTATACTTCCCTGTGAAATTCATCTCCTCTAGAGGCTGTAACATAAAAGAACAAGTACAACTAATTATACTGATTAAAAGATTAAAGACCAAAAAGGGTAGAAAGCAGAGTGAAAGGCATTACAGGATAAGTTAAATATCTCTTCTGATTAACATACAATACAAAAAAATCCAGTAAACAGAAGTCTAGAAAGAAAAAGCACATATATTGGATGGAATTTCACACCTTACAGAAGCCTTTTTTGATGGAACTAAAGTCAGGTAGTACATAGTCTCTCATCACCAGATTTTCCTCTCCTTTTAACCTACAGATAATAAAAGGCAATGCTTGAAGCCTCTAGAAGGTATGTGAACAAATATGTAGTCTCACATACAAGACAAAAAAAAAACCACCAACAAAAAAAAAAAAAACACTCAAGCTTACTGAGTAATCTGCATGTCTTTGTAGAAGTCCTGTGAGACATAGCATACGTCCTCCTTCACTTGGTTAATCACATAAGTTTCATCCATCACATGCAGCTGCCTTTGGAAAAAAAATGCAACATTTCAGGTCAAAGTCAAATGTTGCATTACCAGGAATATATCAACAACATTTATATTTAAATAATGGTAATTTTATATATGTATTTACTGATCAACTGTCACTGCATTGGTGACACATCCTCTATTGCGCATATCAACAATGTTTTGTATTTATATCTTTTATTATCGCTGTGTATACAGGAGTTGTATTGACATTCTGAGATAACAGATTTGTAGTATCGCTGTATCAATGTAGTAATGTAAACCCACCGTGGTCCTTTTTTATTAATAAAAAAAAAAAAACTATTAATGATCAGCAAACAAAATGTTTATTCATTCTGGAAGAAAGTGTGTTTGGAGACCCATTACTTATACTGTATTATTAGACCATCATCACATTCTTACCTGTATGAAATGATCTCTTTTAAGTGGTTGGTAAGAAGTTTTCCACCTACATTTACTCTGCGGAACCAAAAGCAAAGCGTGAACAACATAGCCAAACAGATTACCTTAAAAATTCTAACGATGAATCAAGTACAATCACCTGACCTGCAAATGCCATCCTTCATCTTCCTTCCTCTACAGTATGGGATGATGTGTGTGAAAGAGAAGCCACTATCCACCACGATGCAACACAGCTCTGAATTGTAATCATAGAAGTGTCTATGCACACTCAGTGATCCAGCTGAAACATGGAACATTGTGTAGTGCGTAAGTTTTTTTGGAAAGGTTAGTTTGTTGGTTGCATAACCAATGTTTTAAATACTCAAAGACTGAGATGGCCAATCTCTAAAGGATCATGTACACTTGAGAGCATCTTTCAGTTGCTTTTGTAGGCAAGAAATGTAGATAGATATTCATTTAAGCATTTTACTGAGCTAGTAACTCTTTACATTACATACACTAACAATGTCCTTAGCCGGCCAATTAGTAAGAATACAGAAGCTGATCTTTGGAAAAAATGGAAATTGCAGATGTAAATATATAATAGTAAATATAAAATGTGTAAAAATGTTATTTTACAATATAACAGGTTAAACTAGCCAGGAGTGCACTGGCACACCATTAGTTGATATCATGGGTTCTCAAGTCTTTTTGAGGCTCGGACCCTTTAACTGTAGTGTAATCTTCATTAAACGTCTTATTAATACAATTTTCATAAAATCCATTTAACTATTTGATTGGATAAACTGTGTTGCCCACACATAGTTAGACTCTACACTAACACTTTCCTTCTGCTGTATCCATAATCAGATTAGTTCCTGAATTATTGCCCCCACTTTATACCTATGATTCCTCTCATCCTGTAGATTTTCTCTGCCTAAATTATATCTCTCTTTTTTTAAATTATGATGAAGATGATGCTCCTAAATTAAATCCCTGGGTATCAGTTTAGTGTTCAAATTATTAACAATTTTGCACTTTGAACTCACCGTTGATTCGGAGAGCTGCTTGAAACTGGTACTCTTCAAACAAAATTTCATTCATGGATTCTTGAATTGACATGAAGTTGAAGTAGGGCTCAGTTATAACTATGTTGGTATCCGCAAAGTCCACCTGCAAAAAGTCACAAAAATCACTGCATGAAATTCATACATGCGGAACAGGTTGTGATGCACCGAGTAATCTTCTGACCTGAGTCACATGTTTAAATATTTTACTACAAAGACATAGTACAGACAATTTTCCTTACTTAATGAAGTCATGGCAGTGGAGGACACGAAAGGCAGGGATAAATAATGAGACATTTCCTGAGACCAAGATCTATGACCAGTTGTTCTGGTCAGCATGAAATAGCATGAAGAAGAGATGAGACCAGTATGGCACAAAGGAAGAAGAGGATGTTCATGGAAGATCTGAATATTTCACCTGCTCATAACACAGTTCATTAAATATAACTGTACGCTTTAAATACCTTGAACATTTCTTTTCCAAACAGTTGATCCCATACTTTCCGTTGCACATCCCAGTTCACGAGATAACCCTAAAATAAACATATACGAGAAAAACGTTTTGGAAAAGCGCATTGGTTTCAGGGCTGACATTGTAATTGTTATTATCTTTTATTCATCAAACGTTACCTTTTGAAACGGAAGAATATAAAAGAGTCCAGACGGGTCTTTGATTTCCTCCAGCTGACTTGCAGTGAAGGTTTTTAGCCTCAGGGACTTTGAGCGGAACTGGCAGTTAGGAATGATACTGAGGGGGGAAAAATCTTTATTACCCACCCAGCAGAAGCACTCTATACATTATCTCATTTAAGTACAATGCGGTGATAAAAGCACTATACCTGACTTTCTCATGGCTGTATCCAATCTTAGCCGTGTAAGCACCATTGTCCAGAACGAGGGTTCTCATCGCTACCAGAAAACGCTAAAACACATTAAATTTTTCAGGAAAATGGCACAACACACAGTGTGACTACTAACTCTTACATATAAATGACATATTTGCGGTTTCTGTTGTTAGTGTACATCTTGTGGGTCCTTTTCTGCTTTTCTTCTCCCTGTACATGCTCATCTTGAACGTGAGCCCTAATGTTATGCACATATATCGCCACCTGCAGGCCTGGAGAACATACACAAACAGCGCCCCTGTTGGATTGGAGGTGAGAAGTAGCGATTACTTCACAGAGAAGGGACACTTCTTAACGGCAAAATAAACTGCACGGACCCCCACAGCAGATTTATTTCATGAAAATAATTCAAATATTTTATTACTGCGATCATTATTTAAATGTGTACAATAATATTTAAGTTATATACTTGGAGCCAAATAGGTTTTTCTTCCTTAACGATACACCGACATTAGATTGAACATTAGGTTCAACTATTTAGAAGACCAAGTGATTTTAAGTTAAGGTTTGGATTCAACCCATTCAATTGAAATGAACAGTCAAACAGGTTAATATCTCAATATAATAAAGTAAATAAATTGATAACATTATATTCACAGCCTCCCTAGATAGGTTTCATTGACTCTTGTGTCCAATTTGACAACACCTGGTCCATGGTTCATACGTTTATTCATCTTCAGTAACTGTGGGGATGGAGACTATCCTGGGAACACTGGGTACCATGAGGGAATAGTCCAGATCCTGTCCTCACCACACCCGAAAACCAGAGAACCAAGAGTCAGCCCATGCAGACACAGCGGTTTATACTCTAGCCAGAAAGCAATTTGAGCTCAGGATCAAATCTGGCTCCAGTGTACTACCCTTGCATTTACTGTATGTGCTAGGGAAAAGTACATGTCAGCAGTGCAAAATCTCATGCCATTTTTAGTTTAGATATTTTATTTGTAACTTTCGAAAAAAAACAAACAAAAAAACCCCAACCAGACAGACTAAGAAAGGCAAACATTCAAAATTAAATTACTCTGAACAGTAACACTAACAGGTCCCAGCATAATAAAAAATCACAGCACATACAATCAACCACATGAATAAAAAGCACATTATTATTATTATTATTATTATTATTATTCAGTCTTAGTAGCCATCCCAACATCCTTATTATGAGACAGTGTTTCTGTAGTTGCAGTTTTATTTTTCATGGATTTGTTCACTTGGCAATGCAGGTTCTTCAGAAGGACAAGTCAATGAGCGGAGCAGCCTCATTCACAGGTTTTTCCTTCTTTCCCTCTGGGCTCCATTTTATAAGAGGTGAGCTCAAATCAATCAGCTTGAGAATAAAACAGGAAAAAAAAAAAGAATCTGTGTGTGATACATTTTGTGGGTTGTGAAGACTGAGAAACATCTCATCAATGCGGTGATCAAAAACTCTGCTTTCAAGAAAAACATTTTATATTATATGAAGCTGAAGACATTCACCTGATCTCTTACCTGTCCACCAAAAGCTTTACTGGGAATGGTTTTGATCAGGTCAGGGGTGTTGGAAAGGTCAATGAGTACCTTCTCTTCAGGCTTCAAAACAGGAGCAGGTGCATCCACCAGCAATACCTGAGAAAAGTGACACACAAAGTATCTATTGGCTCTGCTGATGATGCAGGATTAGAACACGTTATAATTTTAATATACAGGCAGAAGTCCATTTTATTTTAGATCTAGATTAGCAAAATATCTTGCTTCCATAAGATATTTCAATATTTACAAACACATTCACTGGTTCATTCACATAGTGCCAAACTAACCTCTAGGTTTTATTCTAGAAAAGGCAGGATAGAAATATACAGAGTAATATTTTCAGTCTCAGCTCAAGTTGCTACTGTTGTTTGCCTTACCATGTACAATTCACAAGAAAAAAAGTTTGTTTTTTTCCATAAATTTTTCTAAATGGTGAAAAACTCATTTAATCTAGCTCCATGTAGATACATCCAACAGCAACTCAGCATGTCAACTTACAGTGACAAACAGTAAATATGTCAGATGTATGATGCTAAAATTTCATATGTTCAGTTTCAAATCTTTGAGTGAAAGCCTAGAGTCAACCTGCATGGACAGACACAAAAATGCATGATTGTGGTATACAAGGTACTCAATCTTTTTCCCCACCCTCAAACTGACCTCCTTTGTTTCTGTCTTCAACTGAGAGTTGTGCAGAATTTCCTCAGACTTTGAAAGTGATGGACCTTCTGGGTTGGTTGGATGAAGCTCCAGATCAACTGGGGATGGCTTGGAAGACGTCACTGCTGCAGGCTCACAAGTAGTGGGTCGGTCAACGTCATCCTCCAGCGTAAAGACCAGGGAGCGGGGCTGAAGCTCAGGTGGAGCAGAGGAATCCTGCTTGGGCACTGCCAGCTCAATTACTTGCTGCTGCTCACTCTGCTTCAGCTGACCTGGGCTAAAAGAAAGTTTACAGCTAAAATGAGGGTAGATATGCATGACAAAACAATAAGGATATTCATTTGCATTCTCATTTCTTAAAATCTAGATTCACAATGTCTTTATAAATAAGCTAATCTAAAAGATGTAATTATATGGACAAAAATCAAGCATCCTGTGACGAAACCGACTGCAATCTGCCTAGCAACATATGGAAACCATCCAGTGCACCAAACAATGTGGTGATGTGCCACAGTTTATGACTGGATTCATTTGAGCCAGATTAATTTGTTATGGACGATTACCATGCTATGATGTAGCAAAACACAGGAACTCTTATCTTATCTGTTTTTTTAGGGTGCTCATTTGTACATTGCAAGCTTCTAACATCCGTATTACAAAGACAGATACTGAGATGACTATCAAACAGCTAACTGTGAAGCATTTCACAGTAAAAAAAAACCCAGTAAAAATAAGTATACCTCAACAAATTCCTTGTATCTACCATGCAAAAAAGTACAAATTAACCTCTACTTCTACGACTTACTTTTTGGTCTTCTTAATGGCACCATAAACTCTTCATTGGCAGCAAAAGGATAAATGCTTATAAAATAACATTACCTAGCATGACTAATCCCTGAGCTGGAATCTGGTGACTGCGGCTCGGGGGTGTGGGACACTTTGTTGAGGCGAGGCACACTTTTGGGTGTCAGCAGGGGGATGCCAGACATACGCCGGTTCACAGGTGTAGGTAGAGCAGATGGGCACCGTAGTTTAGACTGCAGTGGCTTCTCAGTTGCACTTGAAGGTGTCTGGAGGCCATGAGATGTAGGAAGAGCGAGTCTCTGTGGAAGACTAAATAGAAATTATGAACACTGACCCATGTGAAACCGTGTCCCCAACAAGTCAGCACTTTAACCTCAATCCCATTTACTTCAAGTTCATGACTATGGAGAAGAATACCAGAATAATACATTACTTGTCCAGACTGCAAGCTGACATCAGTCTTTTCGGTTTCATAATTCGTGGCACATCAGGCGATGACATAACTAATATGGTCAAATAAGTCATATGGTTAACTCAATAGTACTTTAATTTCAAATTCAAACCTGATGAAAACAGACAAATGTTTCTTACCTTCAGATCTTTGTACTCCTTTCAGAGAGTTTGTTGGAGTCGGTGCCACAAAAGCTTTCAAGTTGGAGTTCACTTTAACAGTGCTTTCAGTCTTAGCAAGTGTAGATATGCTGGGCACAGAGCTGGTCCTCTCCATAGTCCTCTTAGCTGGTGTTTGGTGCTGAACAGAAGGTCTAGTCTCCATTCTCCTAATAGGGGTGGCCTTGACTGGTCTAGGAACAGGCTCAGATCCTTTCCTTCCATGTGTGGAGAAGGATGCTGTTCTTCCAGCAGAGGTTTCCAGAGGTTTGCTGATGATTCCTGACTTGCGGTTGGAACTGGAAAGCCTGCTGCCACTGCTGGGAATGCGATCACTGATGCTACTCACGCTGGTGTTCAGGGAGGAATTCAGTCTGCCTGCATGGAGAGCGTGGGTAGAATATTCAACCTTAATCCTTGGGTGGTGTTTAAGATTTAAAATTGGGAAGGCCCCTTAAAATTGTTTCTAAACCATTTTAAAACTATTCATTACCTACTGTTTTATTATACCTTTTAAAAGTCCACTATGTAGGGTTTAGGGGGATCCATTAGCAGAAATGAAATATAATAAGTTAAGTATGTTTTCATTAGTGTATAATTACCTGTAACTACAAATCATTGTGTTTTCTTATGATTATAATGAGCCCTTTTTATCTATATAGCGTGCGTGTCCACTTTCATGGAGTCGCCATGTTTTGCCCATACAGTAGCCCAGAATGGACAAATGGCTAACATGCCTTTCATTTTTCCACAAGTAGCAGAATGAATCCGGAAGGAAGCACCGAAAAGATGACAAAGAACAAGAAAGGAACACAAGGAAGAAGAAATAAGAAGAATCAGTGTTTGCTGGTGCTGGCTAACAAGTTTGAGAGCCCAATTTTTGAAAAATGGAGGATCATATTTATTATTTAGCACAGAGAAAAGCAAGGGAGTGTAAATATAAGTAATTGGAAGTATGCTACAGGCACCTGACTGCCACCGCAATGCTCTAATATGCACTTGGAAAACAAGGGGCATTCAATTGAGTGAATCCTACATAGTGGTCCATTAAGCAACCAAATTCCTAGTCATTATCATGAAACTTGCTCTTCTTTTTGGAAGTTATAGCAATTAAAGCCCAATAATCAGAAATGGTATTGCTGCTGGAGTACTGTTGACTTTAATGAGTAATGATCAAACACTAAAGCACTGTGGTTTCATTGAGGATAAAAGAGATATGAATAGTGCCACATGGTGACCCAAAAAAAACAGGCAAACTGCAGAGATTATCAAAATTGTAAGGCAAAATGAACCATGATGAAAAACATATTTTTTCATTGTGAAGTTAACAACTTAAAGAAAAAGGGTGTGAAGTTGAGTAACTTTCTTCTGGACAGTGGTAGAACCTGGTTCTGGGCTAGAAAAAGGTACCAAAATGAATGAATGTCTAAAATTAAGAACCTGGTGATATAATTGTATGACAGGGTTGTTAAAATGATCATTGTTATAGTTTAGGTCTAAAACAGTAAGTGTGATCAATTGGAACATCAAGGCTCACATTTACCAGTTGGAGAGACAGACAAGCTTGAGTTGATACTAGACACAGAAGAGGAGGAGGAAGAAGTATTCCGGCTTCGGTTCACCACTCTCCTATTAGGTAGCGTAGGAACTTTACAAAGAGGTGCACCACCTCTTAATTCATTCTGAAGAACAAAGAAAAGCAAAAAATCTTCAAATAGATCTCCAAATCTTTTAATCTTTTAACTTAATCATCAATTTGACATTTAACATAAATAGCCATTTTAAACTAAATAACAAAAGTGATTCACCTTGCTGGGGGCTGGAAGGCCTCTCTTTACTGGCAGGCTTGTGTTGAAGGAAGAATCACTCACATCAGAGGCTACACTAGTTGTATCAGAGAGCAGATCTTCAGCAGAGCCTGTTCTGTTTGTGTCTCTATTACCCGGACTCCTCTTCAGGCCAAAGCAAATCTAAGACATTAATAAAAAAGTAAAATAATGTGAATAAAAGGAATGGGGGGGGGGGGTCAATTGTCTCTAAATTCTATCCAAGGTACAAAGCCATGGACATCAGTAGAATATATATATATAATTTTTTTTTTTTCATATTTTTCTACAAACTTATATTTGAGATGTTGGGAATAGAAAGCTGGCCTACTTTGCTGGGTGGTGGAAGCCGATTTTTGCTAGAAAGTGCTGGCCGAGTGCCAGAGGAAAGTCGAGAGTTCACCACGGCTGTGGGTTTGCTAGGTAATACTCCGCCACTGGGCACAAGGCTTTTCCTTTTTGGGGCCATTTTAGGTTTTATGTCTGTAGTTCTCACAGGGCTGGAGGTGCTGAGACGTGGTTTGCCTCCAGCTATACTGCTAGACTTCTGTAGTCGCTTTTGGATGGCAGGTGGAAGCTGTTTCATGGGACTGTCCTGAACACAAAAAGTTTCTCTCTTAATGGGGCTAAGTCTATCAGCTGGCTTGAGCATGCTTAGTTTGGCTGAGGCGTCCATCTCGAACTTTTCAGCATCTTCAGGCAAACTGGAAGCAACTGGAAGGTCTTTTGCAACAGGCTCAGTAAAATTTCCTTCGAGATGGCTGGCTAAAAGATGAGCTTCTTTACAAATTTCTTCAAAGTTCTCCTCAAGCAGCGGGCTCCAGCTGGGCTCCTCACCCAAAGATGGCCCACTGCTCACACTCTCTTTCGTGTGGGTCTCCACTCCATGGGAAATACATCTCTCCTTATGTGTGACAGGACCTAAGAAGACTTCATCTTCAGCATCATCTCCTTTACAACTGAAAAAGAAAAATGTTTCAGAAATCATCTCAGATGTATGTGAATGTTTTCATGGATTCCAGGGTATTGTGCTAATACTGGTCTGAAAGCCTGAATTGGTATTTGGATTAGAGTTTTAAATCCAATCCACTGGTGGTCTACAAGGACACAGAATGTCTTTAATCTTGCCACCATTGTGCTTCTAATGTTTTATCATAACTTCACAACCAAAACACTGAAGAGGATTACTCAGTTACTCCAAGGATAACAGTACTGGCCATTTCTCTAAAAAAATAAAGTCTGATAGGTGCTTCCTTGGATATTTCAGTACAGTTCTCTGTGTGGTCTAAAAGGATGCCAGATCTATCTTGCTATGATACAAACGGATAAGGCGAGAAGAATTTACAATAAATATGTAACAAACCACTCAAAGACCAAATGGCACCACACCTTGCTGGAGATAGTGAAACTTCAAAATCAAACTTCTCTTCAGCCAATGAGCAAAAATCTATAGAAAGAAAACATTGGTCAAATGAAATAAAAAGATGAAATCACAATTTCCATGCATGAAGTGTTAAACTTGAATACATTCATTTCATTTAGCCAGAATACACCTATTTAGTATATATTAGGTACCATCATCAGCTATCGAAGTCATCATGAATAAAAACAGATGGGAGTCCAAAGACCTGAAAATAAACATGAATGTTAACTACGTTAAATGAGTCACGGACATTTAATGTTACTGACTTCAAACAACACAGAAATAGCATTCACTTCAAATAACCATGTTTATATAATGGTTTACTCTGCGTTAGGGCGATTTTGGGTAGTATACGATTAGCATAACAGAAAGCTAGCGAGCTAGTTAGGCAACACACTACAGAGTTAACATCCAATCTAAATCCTCTTAGCATCACAGTGCGTTTTACTAATGTTAAAACGAAATCTTACCGGTTGTTTGTATGTTTCAAAGTCACCACACAAAACCTTGTTCAACCTATGCGAGCTTAAAGCAAACACAGGTACTTCTAACCCGTGCTTAACTCATTTCAAATTTGGTCGCTAGGCTGAATTCAAAGATCACGTGATTTAAATGGTGAAGCCGCATTGGCGTAGAACGCTTCCCGGAAGTAAAAGTGTCGAACGCGCACCCACATGCAAATAGTCCAGGACTACATTGTGAATAGAGCTGTAATTAGAGCTAACGTTGCTGTGTTACTTAGCACGAATGTAAAATATTAAGGTTAAAATCCAATTTTAAGTTGTAGTGTAATTATTCTTCTATCCATGTTGCCTTGTTTTAGACTAGTTACACAAAGATGGCTTACTTATTTCTGTTTGTTCATATACTTTTGTTAGACGACTTGCCTACAACAAAGAATAGCTGTTGCAACCACCACCACCACCACCGGTGGACCAAATGAGCCATTTTGCTGCCAGGCATAAAAGTTCGACGATTCATTCTTTTGAACCGATTCGTTTTAATGAATCGAATTTTTTGTGGCGTCCAGGAGACCTCTAGTGCACCTTTAACATCTCATATTTGTCTAATAAAATTGTAACACAGACCACGACATAGTATTACCTAATAAGAAATTTTATTTGCTTATAGGTTCTACCTGAAAAGCGTTGGCGTACTGGCTTTTTTATTTTGTACCATGTGTGAAGACAGGTCATGAACTCACCACTTTTTCAGAACGTAAACTGTAATATTTAACGAAATTGATTCAAACCTAAAAATCAGTATATCCCTATTCACAGTAAGAGCTCGGTCTGAAATATATAATGCCACCTATAGGCTATAATAAAACTTGCTTATCCGGACGATGATCACTATTACATCAGTTTATTTACATTATTCTGCATTCCTGACATTCGAAAATCGCAGTGTAGCCTAGATGTTATAGTATAGAACACTGAAGTGTGGGGGTGGGTTGCAATCTCCACCTGTGTGCAATTAAAGCCAAACGTTATCTCAATATAGAGACCTGTTCTCGGAACGCGCTAGGGTTCCAAACCTTAAAGAGCAGGATCAAGACCGCGGGACTGTGATAACACGTCGGGGAGACCGTTCTGGAAAATTATTATTTAATGTTTAATTATTAAAAAAAAAATCTGTACAGCCACATAATTATATCCATTATTTAAAAAATGTATAGACTATGGTAAAACCGCGACTGGAAAAACCTACTCAAAGTCTTCCACTAAAAGTCAGTGATGGGGTCTAGAGATTATTCAGAAAAGCAGCCAAAGGTAACTGATGAACTACACTGATAAATATTTCTATCTATTGTGTTTGTTTATATACAGTAAATGTATGGCATGGATTTCATAGTTTTAGCACTGCACAGCTGTAATTGGACAGATGGATGGATGGACAGACAGGCAGATAGATACCTTTATTAATCCCAGAGGGAAATTCACAAATTACAGCAGCAATCCAAAAAGTGAATGAATAGAGAATTACAAGAAAAAAAATTCAACACAAAATTATAAAAAAATATTGATCAAAATGAATTATTAGTATAGTGTATGGTGCAAAACAGCAGGTATAGATCCACCATGCAGATGTAACAGAGTAGCTGTGATGGTGCACTCTTATCTTATTTAGCATAGCAACAACAAAACGGTCAGATCTGATGAAATTGATGTTACTATATCCAAGTCTGTTTTAGTAGCTACAACTGAAGACGGCGTCATGTCATGTAATCCGGCGTCGGTAATCCATGTCATCAACCCCAATGGCCCAGCAAATTGTCAACAGGCTATTCTGGTAATGACCAAAGAGGCCTGTTACTATTAGGAGAAAAGAATGGTCTTCCTCAAAACTTCACAGAAACTGCTGATCAAAGCCACTATCATGGCCCATGCACAGAAATTCAACCAAACAAAGGGTATCCTTGCACTGTCAAGACACCTGTGCTTGAAAGCTGGTGGTGCTATGTATGAGATTTCACCATTCCACTGACCATACATGACCATAATACCATAGAATGCTCTGCATTTAAATACCATTTTGATGGCATGTTTGAAATAAATTACCTGTATGTTTGCATAAAACTAAGGCTATTATCAGTGTGTTTTATTCATCTTTGCAAAATTTATCACAACTGCAAATTGCAATATTAATGTTGGTACTATGTTAATGTATAGGATTCCATAATGCTTGACAAGCACAGATTAGATGTGACAAACCCACATTGAAAAGAAGAGATAGTGAACCAGTAGGTGAACCACTACCTCACAGAAAAAGTCCCAACTCTCCTTAAGGCCAACATGGACAGGCATATCTATGGTCAGAGAGGGTTTGAAGATCACACCTTTCAGGAGACATGGAAACTCTACAGTCAGCACCCCACCCAAAGGACAAGCCAGAGCAGTTCACTGATGAGCAGAGGAAGATAATACAGAAAGCATACAGTTCTGTGAGGAGGGGGTTGCACACACCAGTAACACTTACTTGCTCATTGTCATACACCTTGAATCTCTTCATGTGCATGCTTTTAAGTGTTATGAAACCAGAACAGAAGAATAAGCACAGTAAATTAAAATAGTTAAAATCAGTGATATTTTAAATCACATCAGATGGAGGTATTTGTTTATGTTTGGTCATTAAAATCTGGTGTTGTACAATCTAGAGTTATAATACAAAAAGCAACTCAAAGTGAGATCCTTCATCATGGTCAGGAGATGACGCTGAACTCTTCGCTGTAACCCAGTCTTTGGAAGGTAAATGTTTTTAAAATAACTTCATAATACAAAACTACTTTGTTTGGTATATACTTGGACTCTGTCAAGGCCTAAGGGTCTAGTAGTCAGTCTCTGAAGTCCTAGGGTTCCCAGCCCATAGACAAGAATAAGCAGCCTGAATCCACTCTCCAGCTAAAATAGCCTGGATTATCCCAAGGAATCACCTCCAAATGATATGCAAACAGTGTAAATGAGAACAAGTTGTTTTACATGTTTTTAAATTGGTTTTATGTTTTAACATTACTTTGTTCACAATAACAACCAAATGTTTGTATGTGTGTGGAACTAGAAAGAGGACTGTTTACCCCTGTTCAAATCTACAAGGACAATGCTAGTCTGTTCAAGAGGCAACGGGTGATGAAATTGGACCACGTGTGGTTTAACCAATCAGAATATCCTGGCTATGTCAGGGTGCTCTCCCATCTCCAGCTCTGCCTGTACGCCATTCTCCTCTTGACGGTAGTGTACCTCATCATCTCTGCATTAAGTCACACATTCCAGGATCCACCTCCAAGTGAGCTTCCCTCTGCACGGCTCATGTGCCACACCACCTTGCTGGCTGAGGCCAACAATGTGCAAGATTACTGCAACCAGACCCACTCCACTTTTAGAACTGTGCTGAAAATAGATTCCACCAAGTATGTAAATCAAAACATAATGCCACACTGCATGTTGCAAAACACACAGCACTGTTGTTTTGTTTTAATTTAGTTTTAAATTGAACAAATCACCTATCAATCTAGCAGAACTTACCACATTAAGCAAACTTGACAATTTTTAGTTGGTGAAGAAGCTGTCTGGGGTTGGTGAAGGAAGAGTGGTTCAGCAGCATTGGAAAAAAGCATCCCCAAACATTTTCATTTGTGCTGGCCTGTGAGGAGTCTAGTGATAAGCTGGAACCGATGTTCTGTGGAGTCATGGAAAGGTTTAGGCAGGGTAAACAAGCCGTTGCAGAAATCTTGTATGTGGATTGTCAATGTTGCGGTGAACAGGGCCAAACAGTAGTGGAGACTTTATTCCAGCCTTGGGTGAACAATGGGATGGTTGTCTGTGGTTACTGAGGAGCTGAATGGTCCTGCTTAGCTGGATGAGAGTAGAGTGGGCCTCTTTTTAACACCTGGTAAAAAGACCTCATACAAAAACATATATATATATATATATATATATTACAACATCACTGTGAATAGTGTAGACTACAAAGTGAGCATGTATGCATGTTTATTTACAGAGGCCACTTATAAGATGTGGGCAGGCCAGTAGTGATGCATGGAGTGCATCCAGGATTCACCAGACATGAACATGTATAGCGTGATGTACCACAAGCATCAACAACATGGACAAGCCCTACTACAACTGTCTACAACTGTGGAAGCAACAGCCTGGAAGGATTTCACAAAGCTCTGCTGCACGATGCCAGCTACACAAGTGTAGTCTGTATACTTGTAATAGATTAAGCAAGTGACGCGGTCATTATTCTAATGTTTTATTGTGGTATTTACAGCCTCTATAACATAAGCAGGAACTTGACCCACGGATTGGGGTCAAGTGTGATGCGTGGTTCATTAAAAAAAAAATTTAAAAATAAATTTGATTATAATTGTTGGCAATTGTATAATTGTTGCTGTGATATAAGCAGAACACCACATGCCAGACCACAACTGTTTAAAAATTATACATTTATTCATGCATAATTTCATGTGGTAAAATGATATATTGTGTGTTATTGCTTTCATAACAGCATGGCTATGACAGTGGCTCTACCTATAACATTGTTTCTACAATAACAACTCATACACAGGTCAAATATAGCAGAAGCTCCCCAGAATACAAAGCTATAATAATTAAACGGCTTAAAAGAGTAATCTTTTTGTTAATCGCTGAGAGTATATCAATGAGTCTGCTCTGATACTTTATGTTTAGAAAGTTCATGTAATATTTCTAAGTTACCACATTGAAAAAAGCTCAGCAAGCTCCTCACACAATACATATATAAACATCATAATGTTAATTCTAATATTTGAACATGGAATATCAGGGGAGAGCGCGAACGCAGTCCCCCACTACCACAAATTATGCAGTCGAGATTCCCACATTTGGGGAATTCGCAGGGGTCAGCACAACCGGAGTGCAATGGCTGAGCCTCGCCCTGGGTGAACCACCTTCTTGATCATGGTATCTCCCCTGCCAGGTAAGTATGAATTGAAGGCGGACCGCGGAGCTCCGGCACCACCACACACACTCTTTACCATCATGGTGTGTGACATTTCCTCACTCATTTACACACATATTCACATCTAAACACAATCTGAGCGTGCTGCTGCTAATGAAAAGTGTGTTTCTTAATGATGTGGTCGTTTATTTTACAAGAAAATAACAGTATGATATTTCCCATGATGCACTGGTCCTGAATATGTAATGAGAGCTACGCAATGGCGGAAGTAGTTTCTTTGTTGTTTGAGTGTGACTTGAGCCCAAGGGCCTAATGGGACGGCTCAGTTAGCTTTAGCCTTCCACTGACTTCCATTCATTTTCGACTTTTTTTTTTTTCTCCTTAAACATCAAATAACTTATATTCTGAATCGTTCTGTCCCTTTATTTACTTATAAACTTTATATACTTATACATATTTAACCGTTGTTGTTTTCTAAGAAAACACATCACTGTATGACCGGTCCATTACTCCTGACTCGTTAAATGACGTAATAAATGTTTTTATTTTTTCCTACACCTAAAATTACGTCACGAACCTGCGACGGCCAGTCGCACAACCGTATTGTTGGGATAATGATCTCTCGAGGAAAACTGAAAAACCTATTCGGTTATTAGTAGCGCCCCTTAAAGAGCTCGTTGAGGGCTAAACAAACAAGACAAGACGTTTAAACAAGACGTTCCAAAATCGGCTGCACTCGGAAAAAAAAGACGTCAAAGTCACATTTAAAGCCAGAAAGTGAGCCAGAAGTAGTTTTACGGCACAGCTAGCACAGACAGTGAGGCAGCGGCCCGTCGCCATACGTTGCCCTACGTCATCAAAGCTGAGCCTTTGACTGCGCAGTGGACAAACGGTCAGCGAGAGGCTGAACAGGAAG
>JAQQZR010000002.1:19178275-19198944 GCA_030068235.1 Notoglanidium macrostoma
AGATGCTGGGATTGGCTCCAGCTTCCCCGCCACCCAGACGGATAAAGCGCTATAGATAATGGATGGATGGATGGAAGTTGCTATGGTATTAAACGAATGAAACACCTACGTATAGAAATATTACTGTGTTATAGAAAAATTACTTTGGGGTAGAACTGGAACGATGACGTCATCTCAGGCCTCCTCATCCAACATCAGTGCCTGATCTCACTAATGCCCTTGAGCACAAATCCTCACAGTCACGCTCCCAAATCTAGTGGAAAGACCTCCCAGAGGAGTAGAGGTTATTATAACTACAGACAGGGGCTAAATCTGAAATGGGATGTTCAGCAAGCGTATACTGGTCAGGTGCCCACAGTCTTTTGGCCAATACTGTAGCAGAGGCCAGAAACACCTGGCTGTTGTTCAGAAACTGCAGATTTCTAACCATGAATCATTGCAGGTCCTTTGTTGTGGTTTATCTAATCATGTGCGTTTATGTAAATTATTTAGCTTAAAGATGCTCAGTAAAGAGACTAGCTACAGGGCTACTGACATTAAGTCATGAACAAACTTTCTAATCAAAGAATTGTTTGTCCCATATTTTAAGTGAAGACCCTGGTGTAGGGTATACCGTAAGCGCACTTGTATAGGACGTCATTTGTGATGATGTGTAAGTAGGACGTTTCCAATGCTTCTTAAATCAGCTCTCCGCTAAAGTGTCCTGCCTGTTGTGATTTAATATCCCGATTTAGGCCCGAGTTAGCGTTTCTGGATGAGCATGTCTCTTGCACAGCGAGTGCTCCTCACCTGGATCTTCAGCCTCATCTTCCTCATCATGCTGGTCCTCAAGTTGGACGATAAAATCCACTGGAACTGGTTCCTCGTCTTTCTTCCCGTCTGGACCTTCGACACCATCCTCCTGCTCATGCTGATCGTGAAAATGGCCGGCCGCTGTAAGCCAGGCTTCGACCCACGCAACGCAGCTGACAATCTAAAGAAGCGGGTCTGGTACCTGGTGGCCATTTTGTTAAAGCTGGCCTTCAGTCTGTTGCTGTGTGCGAGGCTGGAGCATCTGACGGACATCTGGCTGAGTTTCGTTTGCATCCCTCTGTGGGCTCTTCTCATCGGCGCCATGGTGGAGCTCGGCTACAACGTCTTCCACTTCTGAGCAGGAGGGCGCTGATTGACTGAGAAGGAAGTTGTAAATATAATCTGTGTACTACAGAACGCACTTATTTATAAATGTCCATGTGGATTAGAGTGACGACTATTCCAAAAGACTGAATTAATGGACACATTGGTGACTGATGATGGTTTATGTTGTGGGTACCAGATAGCAGGTGCTACATACCTGCATTTTGTTTTTTAAATCCCGTGTCCCGTTGGATTACACACTTACTTTCCTCTTTACCCCAAATGCAGGCGATAATCCAGAACCTGTTTGATGTCTGATGTGCTTTTGTTTTGCACTGGATGTGTAAGATAATAACTTTATAGCTACCAGATTAAAATATCACAAAATACCAAACAAAGTCGGTATGAAAGAACGCATCTACAAATAAAACTGGAATTGTATTATCATCTGAATGACTTCTGACTATGATTTGTAATTCTGCCTTCCAGGATATAAAACTGGATGCAATAAACCTGCCTTATCAACATGCATTACTGCTGGAGCTACACGGTGAAAGAAACGGGCGCATTATATTTGGGGTAAAAGGGAAAATTGTGCAGGTGTTATTTTTGGCTGTTTGTGATTTCTCCATTCAGACGTCTTGTGGAACTTTTGAGCATTGTAATTTCACACTTGTTCACTTGTGCAATCATCACAGACGCGCTGTAAAATAGTGTTCAATTGATGCTCTCCATGAACAGTACCAAATGCTAATCTCACAGCAGATACATATCCCTGACTTTATTTATTGCAGTAGTGTTAACGTTAAGGAACCAGAAACCCGCCGCTTTATCCAAATCAAATTAGCACCCGTGTTAACTGATATTTGTGCAAGTGCTGTCTTAAAACTTCATTCCAATCAATTTTTTATTAATTTACTAAAGAATGACATCATAATGTTCATCCAGTTCTGGGATTGGCTCCAGCTGTGCCGCAGTCCTGATGGATAGGTGGGTGGGATGGATGGATGGATGGATGGATAGGCCATATTAATGTAAGGTGTTGCGTGTATTCAAAAGACTCTTTTATAAGTTTCTGTGCAGAAAGATTCCTCATATAGGTCTAATCTCAAGACGCAACTATGATTAATTATGATTAATTTTGCAGCCAAACAATCTAATACATAATTATGCAGGATCCAATCACATAAACCAGTGGTTACCAAACCTGTTCCTGGAGACTTTAGTCCAGGGGTGTCAAACCTGTCTGGAAAGGGCTGGTGTGGGTGCAGGTTTTAACTCCACTCCAGCAGGAGGCACACCTGATTCCACCTGTTGCATTGGTTGAGCTTTCAGGCTTTCAATTGTGTGTGGCATCTGCTTGGTTGGAATAAAAACCTGCACCCAAACCAACCCCTGCTTTAGCTCTAATCATAATTGTGACCATCCAATCTAAGACGATGATCAGATGGACAGGTGGCATGATTATGTTTGGAGCTAAATTCTTCAGGGAGGTAGATCTCCAGGAACAGGCTTGGTGACCACTGATAACCCGTGGATCTTGCTCTGGAGTGCAGCATTTCCAAGATTTTCTCAAAGGTCTAGATTTGAACTCGCAACCTTCTGAGTAGTGCAAGGCCTTAATGCACCCATAAAGACCCCTAACGTTTCCTGCTGTCAAAATTGGTTTGGTTCTTGCTGGGTCTGTTGGTGCTTAAGCAAGTCATTTAACATGACGACGACTGAAAAGGCAAACGGCGAGTATTTAAAGATTCGGCGTGTTTCATCTTGCTGGTTATGTTTATCTATGACCATGTTTTTGTGCTGTGTAGTCCATGAATGATTTGTTCTTAAAGCCAGAAGTAAAACATGTAAAAACATCCAGACTTCCGTGTTATTTTTAGTCCATGTGTCAGGAAACCTCAATGTCTTTTTGGTTTTTTATATATATATATATGTAATGGTTCAGCTCTGTAAACTGGTTGGAATGGGACGAAGCAGATTTTTCCCCTCTGGATACCGCTGCTCCGCAGATTATCATTTGTTTATTCAAGACACCAAGCGTGGAAACTTCTCCAAAGCACAGACCTCTCAGTAGTTCTGGAAAAAAGTAACGGCTACTTTATTGGAGTAATATGGGCTGAACTTCACGCTTGTGCGTGGCTCAGAGTGGGATCGTTGACGTTGGTTTTATATGGGATGTTACGTTGCATTTAACTGGAAAGAATTTTGTTTACACAGGACCTCATGCCCGAAGACGTACTGAGTGTGCTGCTTAGGTTGACTGTGTTCTGGCATCATGCAAGTACCTCTGTCTATTTTTATTTTTTTTTCTCTCTCTCTTTCTGTAAATAAAATGAATATTAATCCTTTCTCATGGGAAATATTTGGTTTCTGCGCTCATTGGAAATCAACAGTTTATTAATGTTTCTATAAATATCTGGAACCACAGAGACAAGCAGGTTAGCTAATATTTCATCGTTACAGGCTTTTAGCCCTTCAGTTGCGACATGGTCGGAGATCTGATGCTCTCCAGACTTCGCTGTAGTCAAGTGCTAACATTAACATTCCATGCAGGGCAGTTTGGTTTAGAGTTGTTTAGGCCAAATGTGTAAATGGATTCGTCTTCAGTTCAGCTTCACATGTTCTGGATTTTGTGGGCCCTTGTTTAAGCCTTGTTTAAATTGTTGATCTGAGTTTTATTTTAGTTCGATTTCACTTCATTTTGAACATGGATTAATACAGATTTATGTTTTATCGCCACCACCGCTCTGAGATTATAATCAATCCCTGATTGAAATCTAAATCTGAGGATCTGAGTTGAAAGTAATGGAGCAACGTGTTTACCATGAAAACAAATTAAACGATGTCTTAAAATTATTATACGAGGTCTAACTTGTAACGTAATCCGCGTAATAGCGTCATAGTGGCTCAATATATTCAAAATCTTTTTTGATAATTCTCCGGAGTATATTTTCTAAATAATAATTAATTTACTACATATCATTAGTTTGCAGTACTCCAGTGGTATAGCAAAGATCCGTTTAAAAAAAAAAAAATCCCTTAGCTTCACTTTCATTCACAGGAGAAATTGAGTAATTAAAGCTAGCCCACATTTCCACAACGTTTTATTTAACTTGAAGCAGCCAGATTACCGTGGACAAAATCAGCACGATGAGAAAGTTTGTATAATTTAGGCCCAGTTTAAAGGAACAGCAGGAGTTCAGTCTGCCTCGGCGTTCTCACAGCAGCCTGATTTCAATTTTAGGCTGTTTCGAACACGTTTTCTACAAAATGCGGAAGGTACTGGATGTGATCTGGTATTTCATATGAAATATTGCTGTATATTTCACTTTATTAGGTTCATGTGTACATCTGCTCCATCTAATCAGCCCGTCATGTGGCAGCAACACACATGCTGTCCTGGTCAAGCAGTTCAATTCAGTTCAGTGGTTTAGTCTAAACTTTTTAAATGGGGAAGATATGTGATGATAAAGTAAAATAAATTTTAAAAAGTAGCCACAGACTCAACAAACCGTGACCGTTAAAGCTGCAGTCAGTGATTCTTATCCAATATATTTTTTGTCAAATTCAGCAAATATCTACTTACGGCCTGCTAGCAGCCCATTCTGTGTGTTTCCTCTGTAAACACGGAAACAAAGAAAGTGACTTTGACCGAGTAGCATAACACTATTCTAGCCAATCAGTAACAGGGAGTATATTCCAGCCAATCACAGGAAAGGAAGAATGGAGGGGAGTTAGTGTTGTTGCCTTGGCAATGCATGTCCATGAACATGGGGCGGAGTATATTTGTTTGGAGCGACTCCCACTTTAAGTATTGGTGAAATTCTTGCATTTTTGCTGTGACGTGTCGGAGTTAACCATGAACAAGGATAACGTGCTACGTCATGAAGCACATGCTGTCGCAAACTGGTTCAACATGCATGACGGTCACTCCCGTAGCTTCCACAGCATTCCACTAGGTTTAACAGGGAACCTTTGGGATACAGTGGACCATCATGTTGACCTGGGCAGGAATGTCTTAGCAATGTTTCTAACGCCTTAGCTCTTTTCTAAATCCATGAAAGAATTGGGAGCAAATTGAGATTTTACCCAGTATGATGAAAGATTCCAATTAATTTTTTTATTTATTTATTTGAATTGTCCTCATTGTACATTATTCCATCCCTGATGTAGTGTAAAATCCTTTAATGTTTGTATGTATTAATAAAAATGTGTTTACCTCATGACATAATTGCCAGTTTGCTGTGGTCCAGTGGTTAGCTTCGAAGAAATGAGTGCAGAAATTGAGTAAAAACCACAAAATGTAAATATTATGCTGTACACAATGTGATGGATGAAAAATGTTATACAATATTAAACAAGATGAAGGATTGGATTAATTATATAAACAGCATGAGTTCATTCATACATCATGCTCCTCAACTGATTCCTGTATTTTGAAGCATTGTCTCAAAATATGATAAGCTTGGTTTTTTTTTTTTTTTGTCCAAACAATGGAGTATTTTTTCTTTCTTTTTTTTAAATGATTAACTGCAAAATATAGTGAAATGTTCAGTTTTAAACAGGTAAACTCATTAGGAGCATCCAGCTCTATGTCCTGTAGCGTTTTTTTTTAACCCTCTATTAAACACTGGTGCATATATAAACCCATTTATTCACACATTCCATGGGATGTTTTAAAGCAAAAACATTTTAACTTTTTGATAAGATTTTCTTTTAGACACAGGGCACAATTTCTATCTTTTTTTTTTTTTTTTTTAAACTGCCTTCTGCTTTACTACTTTTATTCCACTAATCATTTTAAACGTAAGGACATTGTATAAGTAAGCTTAATTAATATTTATTCTGAATCTGATCTGGCTCTCTTCATCATAAAAATATAAATGGACCAAATGGTTAACCAGAAATAAACACGTCTTAACATCTGGATGGTATTAAAATAGTGCATAACAGTATGTACAACTTCTTTCTCAATGTGGCAGGGAATAAGCTGTCCTTGGAATTTTCTCTGTCAATACCAACTAGTCCATCAGAAGCCCTGTCCTGGGTCTGATCATCATTCTAACAGTCTTAAAAGATTGTCGATCATGTGTTAGGTAGGATTCAGTGGAAATATTATGCCAGGTGCCCCAAAAGATGCCATTTCGTACTCCTCTATATCTTGTCTCGTAATACTTCCCATTCAGGTTTGCAGACATGCATGCATCAAACCACCATCCAGAGCTGTAGTAGTCTCCACAGTTTCCTGACGTGTACTGGTCATTGTCTCTATCTGGAGTGGTGAAGTTCTTTTGGGTGTGGTTGAACTTTTTGCTGTACTGCAAAGCGTCTCCAGCTGTTCCTGAATATCCTTCTATCGTCAGCCTGTAGTATTGGCTTTCATTGGCCACATGAAAGTGATCGTACCGGGCATATTCCTTCACTCCATCTAGATCCTCAAGTTCAATGCGCAGTACCATGGATTTAGTTGTTGTCAGCCAGTGGATCTTGTCATTACCTAGCCAGAACTCACCCGTTACATTCCCGAAACCTTTCTTATAGTCATTCCAGGTACGATTGAAGCTGATGCTTCCATCGAAGCGATGCTGGATTAAAGTCCATCCTCCACCAGACGACTTCATGTCGCAGAAGACAGGGAAAGTCCTGTTATTCGACCCATTTGGTGTCACATTATAGATGCCATTTGTTGGGTTTTTCATCATGAAGTCAGAACAGTCTTGGGAGGGTTTATCTGTGAGCAGTGGAAACTCTGGTTAGTTTATTCATTTCGATGCTCTTATTTGGTTGATATGTAATGAATAAATAGCGCGTAGTAAGGTAATGTGATAAGGCCTGACAGGAAGAGTATTATCAGCATTAGTAGTAGTAGTGTTACCATAAAGGTGTTTTGTTTTTGTTTTTTTTTCCCCAAAAACATTTTAATCCTCTTATACCACAGTAATTAGTGAACAAGTACAGTTTTATTTTTAATTTATGAGTGAAGGACACGTCATACTTTTTAACTGTTTATAGTTATAGTTGTTACAATGTTATGGAATGTCCACATGACTATCACTTATGTTATAGCAGCTATAAACACTGTTCCATCGCCTATTTCTCTTTTTTTTTTTCCTCTCTCCTGAAATTATTAAGACAAAAAACACAGCTTGTCATGTTACTGGGGACAAACGGTGCTAAAAGGATTCTATCCTGAAGACCTTTCCGTGACAGAACCTTTTGTTACTGACTGTTACAAAGCACTGAGACTGGGGATTCATAAATCTGTTTATTATTAGGTTTAGATTATGTAGACTTCCTGCCATACAAGTCCTAGTGAATGAGCTGTCTCTGAAGAAATGGTAATATTTTAGAATGATTGCATTAATATAAACCTGTGATTTGCCTGCTGATTGGCAGTCTTCAGGATAAAATGATTATACCGTTTCAGATTCACCATTTAGGGACCAACTATATTTGTAACAAGAGCAATGGCCACTTCTGGAACCTCCCTAGAGATGTCATCTGGATGCATCTATGTTCTTTAGAGGGCAGTAAATTGGAAGCAAGAAAAGTGCATGTGCATTAAAAAACATGGTAGCATTCCTTTTGCGTTGTGTAATATGCCCCACATTTGGAACTTTTTAATCCTGGGGTAATTACTCTAAACTTTGTAATGAGCCCACATTCTTCTACAACAGACAAATTTTAAACAATAGTATTGATTTCTTTTAGCATCCTGTGTGCCCAAAAGAACAACATCTGTCGTTCAGGTGAAATATAATATCCAGTTATTATCATCTACTGATCCTTGCAATCCATTGAAATTTTGAGCACGATCTCAGAACAACAGTAAGGCTGGAGAGCAGCTGTTGGTGGTCACGTTTATATTATATCATTTCCTGTTATCTCCCCTGATTGTTTTCATCTTAATGTTTTAGTTTCTATTATGTCCCCAAATGAACTCCCCCAGACCATAGGCGTAATTAATAAAAAAAATAACTCGGGCATAAATGAGCAGGCATAAATCATTTTGCCATTGTACAATAAATATTTTTGAGTTCCAGCGTTCAGTGACCATCAGTTTATTATGTAATCATGTAGCCCTACCATTAAGCTAATCTATTACAATAGATAGTATTAGATACCATGTAAACATGTGCATGTTTTAGGATATATTCATGCCTTTAATGCATAACCTTTCAAAGACCAAGAAAGAGCAACTTATTCCTTACCTCTGTTGTTGTTTGATGATTCACGGCTGTTGAGTACTGACTGAGGAGTTGGATCGGTATCACACTGACCATGACAGTTGCTGAGCAGCTGCTTCTCTAAGCCCTGTCTGTCGTCCATGTTGTTAACACTGAGTGCTTTCTTGTTATCTTCATTGTTGGTGTGCCCATCTGGGATTTTTTGTAAGGTTGCCACGGTCATTCTTTTTACAGCAGCTGGGTAAGAGTTTCCATTATTATTGTCTATTGAATGTTCTCCATTATTGCCCTCTATTGAGTCAACGGATCCTGATTTAGTTTTGCTGTATCTATGATATGGGACAGGAGCATTGTCTGAGGATGGGATTAACTGAGTCGCCTCTGTACTAGCCTCGACCTTGTCCATAACAGGGTTTGTGTCTCTTGCTCTGTCTGCGTTGATGCTTTCTGTAGATGTGGTTGATACCTTTGAGCCTGTACTGGCCTTTACTCTGTCCATAACAACATCTATTGAGCCACTTGCTCTGCTTTGGATGCTGTCCAAAGAGTTGGGTTGCAAAACTGTCACCCCACCGGACCCTTGACCATTGCTTGCACTCTGCAAATCTTTGTTTCCAGTGTCGCTATGAGATCGTTTGGACTCCATTTCCTGGCTGGGGTTTTCGAGTCTGAGATGAACGTGTTTATTTGACACACTCACTCCAGAAGTGGTTTTGGCTTGTTTGTCATGATCTTGATCCATAAAATGTGGTGTTGTTGTAATAGGAGAAATAAACTGGGGCATTTTACTGTGTTTGTTCTTAAACTCTGTTTTTATCATGTATTGGGTGGCTGCAGTTGTTGGATAGTTTAACTCATTCCTGTCACTGCTTACAGGCATCTTCCCAGCAAGATTTTGAATGTTTCCTCCTCCAGGCGGTTTCTTCTGCTTTTCCTGGTTGGAAATGACACCGCTAGTTCTGAATGGAGTTTTTTCTGTTCTCCTGTCAATGCCTTTTCTCTCTTTCACAACTGGTGGTTGTGAGTTCCTTCCACTGTTATTTACTGTGTCCAAAACCAGATCCCGTCCTGAACTTCCACCAGGTTTTTCAAGCCTTGCCTTGGTCACAGTAGTTTGAGAGGTACTTTCAATGTGGTGATTAAGCATTGTGTGTAATACCCGAACTGTAGGGGTAGGTTTTGCTCTTTTTATATGATCTTGATCCACAATACCCTTTTTTGCCAAAGGGGGCATGACTGACTGAGTCATGTCATAGTCTGTGCTATTTACCTCATTATTAGGGCTGGATACAGTTTTCAAATCAGTGTGTGTTGTCCTATTTCTCATCGTATCATCAGTCACTCCAGGTGTGTTTTTTGGCCTTCCTGAGCCAGATGCTTTACTTTCATTTATTGGTTTTTCTTGCAAAATATATGGTTTTCTATGTCTAGGATCCTTGCTTAGACTTACTCCTTTGGGACCAGTTCTTTCTGGTTGGTTTGTGATTCCTTGCTGGATCTTTATCCTCTTAGGAAGAAGTCCAGTGGGCTGGTAATGAGTATGGCCACTTCTCATGGTATCTTTTCTCAAAGATTTAGGGCCTATACTCATGGGGTTTGTACTATTAATCCGTCCATTACTTGGTAGTGTCATGTTACGCTTTGACTTTAGCAATAACCGTCTTCTGGGTAGGTCATCTTTACTATTCAGACTTGGATTTGTACCATTTACATCAAGTCTGGAATCAGAGATGGGTGATCCTGATGTCTGTTGTTGGTTTCCAGAATCAGTTGTGTGATCTTGGTTGGGATACCTTCCCACCTTCTTCTCAGATATTGTACCTGGTTTCAATAGGTTTTTGGAGATATAGTCCATTGCTCGTGGATTTATTTGACCAGCTGTTGCACGAGATCTGCCTGAGATAGGCGATCTTGATGTTTCTAGTCGACTGAATGTCTCAACCTTGTTAACTGGAGTTGACACCACTGTGGCCTTACTTTCTGAATCTGGTGCAGGGTTGAATGTTTTTTCAGAGTTATTGTATACCGTTTCTGGATTTATTTGATTTACATCAACTGTTGTATCAGCTTTTCCTGTGATTGATAGCTGTGGCATTTCTAGTGGTCTGACTTTCTCGACTTCCCTGAGTGGGGTTGAATCCATTTCAGCCATCCTCACCTTATCTGTTTCAGGTTTAAGTGTGTTTTTAAAGGTACCATCCAGTGTTCCTGGATATGTTTGATTTACTTCAACTGCATCGGTTATGTCTGAGATGGGTGATTTTGGCATTTGTAGTCGATTGACTGTCTCAGTTGTGTTAAATGGATGTGAATGCGTTCCAATGTTACTCTTTACGTCTATGCCATGTGTGAAAGGGTTTTGAGAGTTCAGTGATTGCGGATTTATTAGATCTACATCAGTTGTGGAATTAGCTGTGAATGATCTTGAATTCTTTTGTCCACTGACTGTATCGACGTTATTAACCGGGTTTGAATACATTACAGCATCACTCTCTGAATCTGGGCCAGTTACGAATCTATTTCTGCCGTCTAGTATTTGTGGATTTGTTGGATTTACATCAACTATACCATCAGTCATGCCAGAAATTTGTGACCTTGATGTCTCTTGTCCACTTCTTGTCTCAATTTTGGTGACTGGATTTGAATCCATTCCAGTGTTATTCTCTGAATTTCTGCTAGATTTTAATGTGGTTTGAGTATTACTCCTCTGTATTTTTGGACTTGCTGTGGCATTAACACTGTCTGAGTTGTGTGATCTTGAATTCTTTACTATGTTCACTGTGTCAACATTATTAACTGAGTTTGAATTCATTCCAGCATCACTCTCTGAATCTGTGCCAGCGTTTAATTGTTTTTTACTGTCTAGTATTTGTGGATTTGTTGGACTTACATCAACTATGCCATAAGTCATGCCAGAGATGGGTGATCGTGACGTCACTTGTTCACGTACTGTCTCTGCTGTGTTAAATTGGTTTGATTCTATTCTAGTGTCCATCTTTGCATCTGTGTCAGATTTAAATGCATATTTAGATTTGATTTCCAGTGTTTGCGAAGTTATTTGACTTACATTAACTGAGGTATTAGCTCTGCTTGTGAGAGGTGACGTTAACTTCTTTTGTCCTCTGATTGTGTCAGCTGTGTTAACAGGTCTTGAATTCACTTCTGCGTCCCTCTCTGAATATGCTCCAGGTTTTAATGGTTTTGGCTTGGTAGCGCTAGCACCGTGATTCTTTTGTTCCTTGTTTTTCAAGATTGGCTGTTGTACTACACTGACACTACCTTCTTTAGCAACATTTCCACTCTCAGTGTCATCAAAAATATTGGATCTTGTTTCTTTTAGTGCAGTGTCACCAACGTCTTTTTTGTCCTCTTTTTCCTGTTCTTTTCTTGTAAGTTGTTTCATTTCGGGTTCAGATTCTCTGTTGGTGTGAGTATCAGTGCAAATCACCATTTGTGTTTCCTCCAGTATCTTATCACCTTTTGTTGTTTGCAGTTGCTTTCTTTCTAAATCATCATCATCATCATCATCATCATCCACTGTAACTACAGAGTATTCAGGGATACTCTTCACCTTGCCTTTTGCAGTTAGGGTTCCACTAGGGTACGTCTCATGTCCAGCCTTGATTGTGTTGGCCTTATGTTTTTCGTGCTGCGTAGGTTGTTCACTGTCTAGATCTCCAGAAAAAGATGATTCAGGCAGTTTAGCTAGTGGAGACCGTAGGATCTTCTTTCCTGTGGTTGAAAGTGAGGGCACCTTTCCGACCTTAATCATACTCCTGCTTATTGTTTTTTCTTGTGAAGGGTTAGATCCTTTTGGTCCTCCGTTAGTCGCAGTCCTTGTATGTGGGTTTACATTACTCTCCTGATTGTTATTCCTTTGCTTTCCGAAAGCTGTTGGATTTACATCTTGTGCATCACTGTTGATGATCATAGTATCTTCCACTGCAGATATTGAAGTGGTCACTTTAGTTGTACTCACTCCCTTGGCTATGTCCTGCTGTCGCTCTCTGGTGTTGAGAGTGCCCCTAGAAGCTTGAATTCTTTCTCCATCCTCCGCTTCTTTATCTGTCGGTATGTTCAAGTCCATACCATGCCTCTCCTTACACTCGCGACAGTCTTCTTTAAGCTGGTTCACCATCTGTGTCAGGCTTCGCAGTTCTCTGGCTATCTTCTCCAGCTCCCTGAATGACTTGGGAAGCTGAATAGTAAGAGGAGGAAGAGTGATGCGATAAGGGCATGTACTTTCCCCGTCCTTGCACTGCCCTAGAGGTTTGAACCTCACCCATGACGCGCTGTCCTCAGATGTATCAGGGCAGCTCTGAGATGCCACTAATGTTAGCAGGCTGGCCCACACAGAAAGCATGGACAGCCACATTTTGTCCTGTTCGTTAGGTGGATATGTTGGATCTGCTCAAAAGTGTGCGAGGGAGAGAGGGCTAAAGGAGCACCTCCCTTTCTGAAAGCTGTTTGCACTCAGAGAGAGACAGTGACGTGAGGGTCTCTGGGCAGGAATTTCCCTTTCAGTGGTGACAAAGTAATTATCAATCTTTTTATAATTCTTCGTAGAATTCTTTACAACGAAGTGAAAACATTTTTACAGTTTATTTACAAAAACAGAATTAAAAAATTTAAAAATAGTGTATCCATACGTACATTCAACAATCCAAAACACAACCATCAAACAACTGTTCGAACAACTATTTAAGGAACATTGCAAAAACTGCAAGTGAGAGGGTCCGAAAACTGTTCAAAAGGATATGAAAGTGGACAGATATAAAGACAATAGGTAGAGTAGTGTAAAGTATAGAATATTTACACATTCAGAAAGAGAAATACAACGTTATATATAATAATAACGATTTGCCTCTCCATTATTTATATCTTAATTCTAACTAATTGACCATTTTTATTACTTGGGCCAATATCAGTGGTAGAATGAATACGAAAACACTGACTTGAGAATTTTTCCACTGTAGTAATAATTCACCCGAGTGAATGAGGTGATCAAGAATAAAGTACTCAAGTAAAAAAAAAAAAAGAAATTGACCCAACCAAACTCAAAATGTTTTATTTTCTGTTTTATTCGTAGGCAAGCTATGCTGACGTGAACAGCACCTCGATAATGGACTGTAAATAGGAAAAGCTAATGTTATCTGTCTAGCTACTTTACCAAAAATAGCTATTTCATTTGTAGCATTTAAAGATTACCTGACGATACCTGATAAACTGGGACAGACGTTGCCACTACTGACTAAGCATTTTTGGTAAATGAAATGTAAACCTTTGGTTTAAACCCTATTTTATTTTGTTTGGGTCTTGAAAGTGAGTTATTTAAAATTTTGACTGGATTAGATGCATTTTTAACTCTGTAACAGTGTAACTCTGACTTTTGCACTTAATTGAATATTGTATATTATGTTAACAACTAGCATGAGAT
Organism: Notoglanidium macrostoma; assembly: GCA_030068235.1. Lineage (NCBI taxonomy): Eukaryota > Metazoa > Chordata > Actinopteri > Siluriformes > Auchenoglanididae > Notoglanidium > Notoglanidium macrostoma. The sequence goes on from JAQQZR010000002.1 coordinate 19,192,019, forward strand.
TAGCCTCCTGTGACCCCAAATATAGCCTTAATGTCTTCTACTATACTTGTATTTACTTTTTCATTTACAGTGTTAGCAACGTGCCTTGTAGGTCCTATCAAAAATAGTTCCTCATGCTAATTCAGCAGATCAGGGTGTCAGCTTTGAAACCCTGCTTGAGAGAATTTAGTGCAGCATGAAAAGAAAAAACACAAGGATTTTTAAAATTAAATTGGTGCTTATATAAGTGATTGCTGAAGAGATAGGTCATCGGTGTTGACTTGAAGACAGCCAGGGACTAAGCAATTCAGACAACCAGAGGACGTTTTTTTCACCATCTGGGTACCAGCAAAGAAAATATATAAAGCTTGATGCCCAGTTCTGGATTTCAAGTCTCTTACATAATGCTTAATGACTAGTTATAAATTCCAGTTGTTTAGTGTGTTCTGCTGAACCCTCCCCAATATTGTCCAAGATTGCTACAGTATATTATTCCTAGTGATTTCAGGAGATGTTATTTAGGTTGCTGGACTTCATTTGATGTGACTTGTCGCTGGACAAAATAATGCAATTAAACAAATAATAAAACTCCAAACTGGCTTTTCAGTGCACCTTGTTTTATCTGTGCCAGTATGATTTAAGTGAACAAAATGCTATCCATGATTATAGATAAAAAAAAACCTCTCAAGTGAAATGCGCTTTCCCTTGAAGTGGCTGTTTTGTTGACGTGCAATCTGGTGCATCGCTCGGTGATCTGGAGCGCACATTGTGCCTTCTGCATAAATCGCAACCACAAGTATGCAAGCATACAGCTGTGTGAAATTGATCCTGGCAAGCAAATACACTGCATCCTGTGTTAGATACCATACACACATACATATGGTAATATGTCCAGTGCTTACTCTTATGTAAGTTTTCCTGTCGAACTCCACATTCTGCTTTAGGGACGAATCTGGACCTGTTAACAACGAGGTAACAGCAAAGCTATGCAAGTGTCCTGATGTCCTAAAGCTGTAGGGTTTCACTTTTTTTGAGCGGTGATGTAGCTTTGATCTAAGTGAGGTGATTTTACTGCGTACATTAGGCAAGCCTGAAAAATTCTTCCAAGAGCCTATTTTTGTAACATTTATGTACCACGTAATCGGGAATATTTTTTTTTTCGTTATATACATTCTAAATGTAGTCATGAAGCTTTTCTATAGACCAAATCACAAAGGCATTACCATGTATGGTTAGGGCTATTTTTGTGAAGTGCCCATGAAACGTCATGGCTTGAATTCCACCTGCAATGGTTCAACCAGTCAGTGTCCCTGCCTATGTAAACACTGTGATTTTTTCCATAAACCAGCTCACACAAACATCTGACCATTGTTCGGTCTGTCCTTCCACCCGAGGGAGCAATATTCTACCATTTCCAGCCCTCTTAATGTGACAGTGATGTGTGATTTGGACCAAACAAGGTTTCTCATGGCTGTTTGCTCATTGCACCTTTTTTCCCCCCATAACAGAGTACTTCAGATGATCTCTTTCTTTGCAGAAACCATTGTGTATAAATGGCAAACTGTGAAATACAAAATAAACATCTGGAATTGTTTCTTCATTCTGAGTGAACTACATCAACTCCAAATGTTTGTGCTGTGAAAACCTTGACTTCGTTAAGCCCGGGGCTTTTTAATATCTTTCACTGATGCTCCTAATTTACCCAGCATGCTCCATGTCTTGTTTTCGAAAACAGCTTTAAAATGGTGAGTGGTTTTATCAGTTCAGCTCATTCCCTCTCGCAGATTACCTTCTCGAACTATTACGTATAATTAATGTTGTTATATACACTCACCATCCACTTTATTAGGAACACCCGTATGCTTGAACATTCATCCGAAGAATGAGTCTCTAGAGTTTACAGATGCATCCATCCATCCATTATCTATACCGCTGTTCTGTCAGGGTCACGGGGAAGCAGGAGCCAATCACAGCTGGCTTCGGGCAGGAGGCGGGGTACATCCTGGACAGGCCGCCAATCTATCACAGAGAGGTGAACAACCATTCACACCTATGGGCAAGTTAGAGTAGCCAGTTAGGCTAATCTAATGTCTTTGGACAGTGGGAGGAAACCGGAGCACCCGAAGGAAACCTACCCAGGCACATGCAAACTGTGCACAGAAAGGCCTCAGGCGACCCACAGGTTCGAAGCCAGAAGCTTCCTGCTGTGAGGCAACAGTGCTAACCTCTGCACCACCATGCTGCCCTAAGGGTACCTAAGGGTAAAAGTCCTCCTATTAAAGTGTTTACTGAGTGTATAGATGAAGAGTTGTGTAACTCTTTTTGAAGGCTCATTTGTTTTGTAAGTGATCTCTATGTTGAAAATATACTATAACTACAGAAAGATTGCAGATAAATTACTTTCCAAGGAACCATGATTAGTTTTATTTTATTTACTTATTTTTATTTATTTATTTATTTATTTGTTTGTTTGTTTATGGGAAAACATTATTAGTGCCTGGAATGAGAGATTTAATGCTATTCAGTTTCAAAAGAAATAATTTTGAATTGTGTTTACGTGTTAGAAACTTTAAATGTAGGGTAAAAATAATGTTTAGTCTAGCAGCAGTACACGTTTGTGGAGTGGGGAACCAGCATTAGCACTCTGCCTTCACTGTGTACATTATAAGTAAATGAACACTCCTAACACTCAGTCTTGAGGCTAGCTGACTTCGGAGTTGCCTGTGTGAAAAATGCAACAGTGATAACAACTAATTAATTTAAAAGCCACAATTCTTTTGATACTTTTACCATTATAATAATCAAATTACAGTGTCTGCACACCAACTAGACACGGTGGTATTTATAATTAATTACATAATATGTGATTGAGCCAAAGATTCTGTTTCATAGAAAATTATAAACGTGTAAAAAATTTTTTTTTAAATTACAGAATTAAATATTAATTTAATTTAACGGTTTTCATTTCCCTTTTTTGTTCCTTGAAAGCTGAATGGATGGTATCATTGATTTACTTTTCAATCCAACACCAATACCGAAACACCAACATTTACTGGATAAAATATTTTGTTTTGTGTACACTACAAGCTTATTATTTTAGTGATACCTTAAAGATCCACTATGAAGAATGTAGAGGGATCTATTAGCAGAAATGGAATAAAGTATTCATAAGTATGTGTTCATTAGTGCCTGTGTCCACCAGATGCATTTTCATCTGCATTTAACCTTATTTTCAGAGCGCCTTTCTCAAGTTGCTAGGTTACAAAAACTTCTAGCGCTTCCACCTTTCGTCATAATGAACACCAAGTCTCTATTTATTTTAGAAAGGCTAGCTAAAACAAAAGAAAGAAGGAAAGAAATCACGTTCATTTCAAATATTGATCATGGTAACCCTTCACTGTTAGATCATAAATTACTGGGTTGTCCGTGACAGTCAGGATCAGTTTCAGCTCTGCCATTGTTGATATTTTAAGTTCCACCCCTTCTTGATTTTGATTGGTCGGTGAGAGAGAAGTGACACTGATGTTGTGTTCCAAAAGCTGAACTATTTTCAGCTGAAGCAGGAAAGACACTGAACTCTGAGTATTGTCGGTCCTTAACTTCACAGGATTTGTATAGAAAACTGAAGCTGCCAGTGCAAAAAAAAGAACGCATTTGGTGGACACAGGCCTTTAGTGTATAATTATCTGTATCTATGAATCATTGTGTTTTCGTAAGCTTAGAATGAGCCCTTTAACTCTATATAGGTCACAGGTCCACCTCTAAAGAGCCTCCATGTTACACAAGCACAGTAGCCTAGAACGGGCAAACCTCTAGAGAGTGTTTCGTGTTTTTAAATAGCGTTAAATAGTGGCGTGAATCCCGAAGGAAGCACAGGAAGGACGACGACAAAGAAGAGGAATCCGTGTTTGCTGATGCTGGCTTACAAGTTTGAGAACGCAAATTTTATAAAAGATACTTATTTAGCACTGAAAAAGCAGGAAAGCAATGGAGTACACTGTGGGTACGAGACGGCCATCGTATGTGCTAATACAGGAGGGGCGTTCAGGTGATTGAATACTACATAGTGGACCTTTAAAACTCTCAAATGTTTTTAGATCAAAATCATGTGTGACTTCATTTAGAGTATCGTTCAAATGGTGGATCAAGAAAATGGAAAATGTAAAAAAAATAAAAAATACTGTTTTAAAATAGTATGCGTTAGACGGAACACCTGTTTGTTGTTGCACTGAACAAGTGAGAATGAGAGAAAACAGATTAGATAGACTAGGGATGGGCATTTGGCCATCTAGTATGTTTAGACAGAGAATTTGATAATAACAACCTCTGGTAAATTATCATGAGTTCATAGTTGAAGCAGAAACAGTAACAAGTCATAGACTGTATGTACATGTCTTTACCCATGGAAACACAGCTGCTGTGTCTAATAGCTTCCCAAATATACCATTTTATTATATTACACCTACAGACTGGAATTAAGCAGTTGTTCCGTTTAAACTGGTTTAGATACGTGATCTTGAGATTGGTGCATTTCTGAGAACTGTGGGAATTGGGAATAATAGGGAACCTTAATGTGGATAGTAGCTGCCAAGCAGCTGTTTGCACTTAGTGCAAATGGACAGTACATTAAATAAACTGTCAGTGTAATTAACTGTTTTGGAAGCAGATTAATAAAAAAAAATACACAGAGAGTGAAAACACTGATAATACATATTTATATACATACACGTTTATACAAAGTCAGAATGCTCATACCCGTGTCTTTTCATCTTTTATCATCTCTTTTGTTGTTTCTTTGTTTTGTTTTTTTAAGGAGAACTATCTTTTTTCTTCTTTTTTTTTCTCAATACACAAAGACAATAGGCCACAAATGCAACATAAAAAAATTACTGCAAGAGAGAGACCGAATGACATTGCCGTTTAGGAGAGAACATAAAACCAGCAATGCGCTCTCCTAAACCAGACCTCTAGATGTGGCAGGATGATTTCTGGAGCCTACTTTACTGTAATAGTTGCTACAGTGGACCTCTTTGCTTCTTCTGTCTATACAGAGAAATAGTAACACTTAAACTGAAAGCCCACAGCCACCTCACGAGAGTTGTATGACTGTCATGAACACTACAAAAACACATTGTACATTATATGTCTATCGATTTTAGCAGCTGTTACGTCGGATTGAAGTGACATGTACAGTACCTGATTTTGCACCACTGACAGGATGTCGTACGTGGTGAGATGATGGTTCTTTTCAACGCTTGTATAATGCTTATGTCCTAAAGTTCTTCGGTGTTCAAAAGAAGCATACAACCAGTAAAGAAAGTGCAAAAAGGTAGCTACCTAAACGGCAACGAGTTAACGCGAGTCTCACAAGTCTATCGGCAGATGCAGCTGTCAAATTAGCAAAATACGTTTATATACGTTTGGCATTCAGGATATTTTCTAAATGTTTACATAGCACCACCCATCACATTGCAGGGCATTCTAAGTCTGTAATCAACCATGACGATGTAACACAGTAATCAGAAGTAGAAAATGAAAACAAATGCATTCACAACACAGCTAACACTGCTGAATTTGACAACTGCACCCACATTGAAGCCCCAGTGAGGATGTTTTGGAATTTTTCTAAACTTCTTTTTTACGGGGATTTGATGTCAGGTGCTCGTTTCAAACATAAAACTTACTCATTATTTATCCGGTATATACAGCAGGATTGACTAATTATACACAATTTTGAGACCAACAGACCAAAACTCCTGATTGGGGCTTTAAAGACAAGGAGATGACTATTTTAGGCTTGTTGTGCTCTGTAGATCAGAGGATAAAGGCGGAGGGGAGAGGAGACGACAGAGAGGGTTCCTGGAGGGAGGAGGGCTAGATCACAGCTGGCGGTTCCTGGAATTAAAGGTCCATTTACTGCTGTTCTTAAAGGAGACCAGGTCACAGTCCCAGCTTCAGTCTGACTCTCACCAACCCAGGCTGCAACTGAACAAGACCAAGAAGTAAACAGCAAAGTCCATGTTAATTCCAAATTTCAGAAAACATAAAACATTTTCTTCATCCAGCACTGGTTTGTTCTAAAAAAAAAACTTGATATATAGAGGCAGGATGATAGTAATAAGAAGGGTTGCCAGGTTACAGCCAAATTCCCAGTCCAACTACATCTCAGACCACAAAGAAGAACTGAAATTATCTAAAAAAAAATCAGGCATGGGAAAAGGGATTTTTTTTTCTGCTCCTTTTTTCAGACTTTGCATGGAAACAAAGTTAGCGTGCACATGCATAATTCATGCATGGACATTATCCACTCCACAATCATTCCTTTCCCTGTCCCAATACAATTTGTCTTTGTGTGTTCGTGATGTATTTTTAAACTAGTCCAATCTGGCAACCCTGTTTTTAACTGATCTGTCCACTGCTCCTCTTCCACTCAAAACATTCACAGAAAGCAGGCATGGGGCGGTCTGATTCTTGCCCTGTTAACACTTGCAATTCTCATTTTTGTCCACTGGGCATAATATGAACTCTGCGGAGTAAATTCAGCATTAAGCACGCTGCCCTGTGATTGCACAACATCCAGAACATCAGCTTACATCTGTCAAATACCAACATTTTTTAAACTTGTTGGTTAAAAGTGGTCATTTATATTTTAAATGAATTTAAAGGTCCACTATGTAGGATTCTGATGATATCTATTAACAGAAATTGACTATATATATTCCATAATATACTTCCTAAGTATATTTATAATTATAAGTTTAATTCCTATATACACTACCAGTCAAAAGTTTTGACACCCCTTCTAATTCAATGTTTTTTTTCTTTATTTTTATGACTTAAAAGACACGTCATGTCTTAAAGTAATGATGAACTGTTGTTTCTCTTTACTTAGTTGAGCGGTTGTTGACGTAATATGGATTACTACAGTTGTTCAATAGGGCTGTTAT
>JAQQZR010000002.1:19198963-19210000 GCA_030068235.1 Notoglanidium macrostoma
TTTTGTTTACTACATAATTCAGTATATGTGTTGCTTCATAGTTTGAGGTATTCGGTATTGTTTTACAATGTAGAAAAAAAATAATAAAAACCTATGAAAGAGAAGGCGTGTCCAAACCTTTGACTGCTAGTGTATATTTTCATTAGTGTATAATTACCTGTAACTATGAATCGTTGTGTTTTTGTGAGTTTAGAATGAGCCCTTTATATCATATACATAGGGAGCGGGTCCACCTCTAAGGGGCCGCTAGATCGCGCCACAACTGTAGCTGAGAACGGACAAACCTCTAGAGAGCGCCTTCAGCGTTTCGTGTCTTTAAAATAAGCAGAATGAATCTGGAAAGAAGCACCAGAGGGATGACAAAGAAGAAACAAAGACGAGGAAGAAGAAATGAGAGGTATCAGTGCTTGCTGGTGCTGGCTAACAAGTTTGAGATCCCAAATTTTGAAAAATGGAGGATCATACTTTTTTTCTGTGTTAAATAAGGGAGTGTGAATGTAAGTACCTTTAAGTACACTACAGGCATCTGACGGCCACTGTACATTCTAATACATGCTTGGAAAGGGAGGGGTAAGGGAGGGGCATTCGGGTGGTTCGCATAGCGGACCTTTAAAATGTATGGATTTGTGAATGAGGACTTTATGAAGATTGACATTTGTTAAACGGCTGATTTAAATGGTGGGGCTCCACCACACCTGCCCCTGTGGACGAGCCTCCATGGATGCATTTCACAAGACTTTCTGCTTAACAGCTGAAATGATGCACAATATCATTTATGAGCATCTTCTGAAGGAAGATTACCAGTAATTGTTGGTATGCAGGCCTTGTCTGAAGGTGGGGAGATTTGGTCAGGGTTGATTTGTACAGAAACAGGAATGGGATATGGGGGTGGCTCCTCTCTGGCGGTACGGTGTAATCAGGTGGCTAATGTGGAGCTCCTGTGTGCTGCAGCTCTCCGCCCAGCTTTAATCTACACACACAAGACACTATTAATCACACACACAAGACGATCATGGAGAGCAGATGGCCTCTATCATAGCTAAACATTCAAATCTGTTATGGTTCTCATGCACTGAGAGCATTCTGTACTGCCATCTGAGAACAAATAGTGTAAGATCCAGAGAGCGCTCACTAAAGGTAACTCAAGATACTCATTAAAGACAGGACACGTTCGCATGCATTTCAACACAGAAACACATGCTTCTGGAGTGTGCAAACATGACACCAAACCTGACGTAACGAGAAACTAATTTCTGCCTAAAAGGCATGCACATTGCTTCCATACTTCATGTACACTTTAAATATTAGTGTTATTTTTAAAGCAGACCATTTTTATTTTTGGGAGCATGATAAAACTATAACGCTAAATTCTATTAACACGTTACTCTTCTGACTAGTCACGCGAGATTGTCACAGTTTTATCTTTAATCCATGTCTTGCCATTTTTAGATAATGGCAATGGTTAGTTTGCCTGCAAATAATGAATATAAATGTGTTGCAGAACAATATAAATACATAGTTAAAAGATTCTTTCGAATTAAATGGTTTATTTTGTATATCAAAGTAAGACAGCTTATTTATTGGTTAACATTAATAAATCTTATACCACAGTGCTTCTAATATGTTATCATTTCTGTAGTAACAGCTGATTCACAGGGACGAGTACGGCACATGCGTTATATAATGTACACCTAATAACAAACCAATTGAAAAACATGACTTTTAACAAGGAAAACATAATTGTTGATATGGTGATGTTGTCTGTAAGGAGACATTTATTTAACATTTAAGGAACGGGGTCTCCAGTGTCGGCACTTTGTAACCAAGTCAGTCAGTTTTCCACCAGTTTTTTTTGGGGGAGAGTCATTCGGACTGGAGACCGAAGTGTTTCCACATTCTTGGTAAGATGACAACCTGCATTTTTGCTCATCATCTCCCATCACTCAACCTTAGAGAGAGGCTTTTTGGATTGTTTATAGCTGTTAAGTAATATGAGTTGTCTTGAGGACGTTCAATAACACGTGATGTACCTAAATGGAAGAAATGGTATGACGTTTCATTCATTACTAAATTAACATTTGTAATCATTGACAAATTGCTGTGGTATAAGATGAATACAATACTTCGGGTTGTACAAAACTAACAGCATGAACCACTGTCTTGCATTCCTTACACGGTACATTAAACATGATTTATTAATGTCAACTGATAATAAACCAGCTGTCTAATGTTAGTTAAGGAAACCTTAATCCAACGCATACACCTGGATGTATCGTATCCTTAGATATTTGACATTTAACACAACCTAATGGCAAAGACTGTATTTCAGTATCCGCATGAGTGTTAAATGTCATATTCCTTATTATGAGAAAGCTTTCCCTGCATGCCATACGGAAATCATGAGCGATGCCTGCATTATGTAAGACGCGGCTTGGCCACCATGACGGGGTTGCCACCATGTTTTTAGCACCGTCATTTTAAAAGGTTACATCAGTACTCATATAAACTGTGCCCTTAATTAACAGGGGTGAGACAAATTTGTTTGGATGTGGAGTGGAGGAAATGGAGAAAGACAGCAAGCGAGTGTTTCATGCGGATCCAAAAGAGAACAAAAATGAGACACAAGTCGAAACAACATGAAGGGCAATGAAATATACGGGAGACATTTTAGCAGCACGAAAAGGGAGTTGTCAATCAACAAAATATTCAGTTTAAAAAAAACACGACAGCCTTCGAGATGTAAACAGAAGTTTTCGTTATGCCTTATTCTCCAGTAACAGACTGGTACAGATGGATTGAAATGTTATGGAGGTTAATACGTGTGTGCTGCTGGATGTTCTTGCATGGTTATGACGGGAACAGCGTGGTGTGGGGGAAGAAAAGGGCTGCTGAGGTTGGCTTTTTTTAGACAAACATCAAACAAGTGCTCACCCTTCTAAAACAAAAATGGCTGCCAGAGCGACTACGCCCAAATGCCCTCCTCATCATCCTATAGGTTAAGATGGCAGGGGTTCAGCCAAGTGCAGCATGGGAAAGAAGATCCGGTTAGTGTGTGAACAGTTCCAGGTAGAAGTGACTGCCAAATAGAGACCCAGGTTCAGTTTGGCATGTCTGGCACTTTTAGATACTGTGCATTATTTTCATAAGAAAACCGATCCTGGGTCTGTACTTAGCGACAACTTCTACCGATGTGAATCAGAGAAACACCTGTAAGGGTGAGAAGTCATGATTTATCGAGAGATGGGTCTGCATTAGAGTTGGGATCAGTTCCATTTCATTTCAAAAGGACTGAAAGGGAAAGCGACACCCGTATGAACAAGGTGTCCGTTCCCAATTCGAATACCGAAAAATATAGACTGCAATTAAATGGAAATGACCTCAGCTCTGATCGGGGGTCTGCTACCTTAAAATGGCTTGCTATGAATGGGGAATCTTTATGAACATTTTATATTCATCCGTATTCAAATGCTGAGATATTAAATAATAAAGGAAAAAACAAGATGATAGCAAGGGCAGAGTATGATATATTCGTGGAACTGTGTCTGGGCAGTGGATTATGACCTGATCAGGGGATTTTGGAGCTTTGTGGTTGGTCTGGTCGGGTGGCGTTTTCAGATGGCCATCGTCATAGTTATCCGCCATGAGCTTCATCCGATTCTGTGTCTAGGAGAAAAGAGGAGGCACAGGTGTGAGGGAAAAGCAAGGAGGAGAAAGGAGGGAAAGAGACAGAGAGAAGGAGGACAGATGAAAGGAGGAAAAAAAAAAGAGGAGCAGATATAGATAAAGATAAGATTTTGATGTTAACACTGAATCTGCTACAATACGATATGATATGGCGATCGGTATGTGACCAAATGAAGTAGGTCTACAGTTAGTTCACCAACGGTGGTGAAACTGAGAAGTATTACAGTTACAAATCACCTTGCTAGCTTATTTGCACATCAGTTAAAAAATAGGAATAATTTTTTTACCCATCATCTGTCTGTTCTCATAATCACTTCGTTCTTATAATCAATCATTGGTTCCATCAATACAATCAGTGCATCAATCCAACTATTCTAATCATTACATCCCTATTATGATGACAGCATTATAGGAACCAGTTCACCCTTCCCAAAATCCAGTACGTTGTTTTTGTTTTTGCAAACATGCGACCGCTACCTGTTAGCTCTCTGTGCAGCAAAACCTCCACAAATTCACTCTTTCCTTAGAAACCAAAACACGTCTCATCTTTTTTTCATCCATGTGTCATACATGGAAGCTTTGAACAAGATTTATATTAACTTTACTTTCCTTCACAGCCGCCTGTGAGACGACCGAGGTCGTCCGTAACCATACGAAAACGGAATGGGTCTAAAGAATTTCAAATATAGATACTTCGACTATATATCTTCAATTTCACATTCCAATTTAAGACGCATCACCCGGGGTGTCGCCAGATTGTTGCCGATCGTTTCGGGAATATTGATGGCATTAAAATAGAGACTCGCTACTTGGCGCAGAGGATTCTGGGAAGGGTGAGCTGACTCCTTTAAGAAAGCGATCCTAACACAGTTTATTAAAAACACCTGAAGCCCAGATGTATCTCTTTTATCATTAAGCATTAAACAAAATGGTTTCTGGTGGCAACCAAACAAACAGCTTGACCTTAAACGCTATGACTCATCTCCTACAAGCACGCACACACACACACACACACACACACAGTCTCAGCCAGAGCCCTGTGACACAGTCCGTACCTGCTGTTTGAGCTGCTGCACCAGACGGTCCTTCTCCCTTCGTAGCTGCGCCACTTCCTCGTGCGTCTTTTTCTTTTTGGACGAGGACAGCTCCAGCAGGGCAATATTAGCATCCTTCTCACTGATAGCCGCCAACAGAGCCTCCTGTCTACAGGACAGTTACTGTCACTTTAAAAGGGTACAAACGTTCAAATGGCACTTCAGTTGAATCCCTATACAGCACAATTTCGCCTTACAGCTCCCTCATTAGGAGCAGCAGTAGCCAAACTGAAGCGTATTTGTCAGAGGTTTACATTGCAAGTGACCTGTTTTCACCAAATTCATGCATATATAAAATTAATAGCATGTTTCTGCACCATTTTCTAAACTTAAGATGTCAGATAGTTTCCCATGAGAACAGAAGTATGACTCATGTTCTGCCTCCGTTATCTCCGCACAAACATTCTAAGAAAGCGACTCCCACAAGTCACTAATATGAAACTCATGCCTTTTTAAAGTTAAATTCATCACCCTACTTTGACACATGGATGGCAATGCATGACTCAACACCCCAGCTAAATTGTGCAAAAAGCCTCTTAGTTTCCATATCATATCAGCTTTCCCACTCTTTTTTTTAAAAACTCATTTTCCAGGACAATTTTTTTTTTTTGTAAGACTTGCAGCTGTTGCTCATTAAAGGTCACCTTAGAGCGATTCACGTTTATTATCCATCCAATTCCTAACAACCCCGTATTGACTGAAACACACATCATTTCTCAACCAATTGTTATTACCTGAACACGGGTTATAGAAGTGACCTATACAGACTTGCTCCCTGATAGAGGTCCGTGATACATCTTCACATATACATATATCTGAATAAAATAAAGATTGGTTTAAATCCGCTGATGAGGAGATTTTTTTCCTGTCACTGTAGAGTTGGAGGCAGAAAACAACACCGCAGTATGCAGACACAATTAAATTGGGACGTCACATTGTGTACCAGTGAGTGTCCCAAAAACAGACAAGTTTTTATTTTTAGTTATATTGCAACATTGTGGTACTGGTAATGAAATATTTTCAATTCAACCTGTCATAAATCTCCTACTCCCTCACTAACAAGGTAAAATATTCACTGGCATTCTGTAATCCAGGTCTGTTTTTCTTACTTTCTATTAAAACCTAAAAGGTATGTATGTTTAAAGCTGCAGTAGGTTTCTTTTTGGGTTTTTTAATAAGTACATCTGTGGTATGTTATGTGAAGTACTGTTGGTGAATCTGTAGTGGAAACACACGTCTCGGCACAACAGTTCTTGCAAGTCTCCCTGGAAACCTACAATATTTAGAGCCCAGGCAGTCATATAACCTGTTTTTCAGAGGTCTTCAAATCCACAAAGGTTACATACTGCAGCTTTAAAGTAAATCATATCCAAGCCACCAAGGAATACACCAAATACCATGAAGGGTTTCCAGAATTGTATTATAAAACAACAGTGTTTCAAATAAGCCCATGAAACATCCCAGATCTGATCAGAATTGCAGTCTCTAAATTATAAAAGAAATATGATGTCACTGCAATCCTACTTGTAACATAATCTTGACCTAAGAGCTGTTGATATTTTATTAGGTATATGTCAAATACACTAAAATATGCGATCTCAGTGACTTAATAGCCCAGGATTAATGTGTATAAACCCTGTAAATTGACATGTAATGGAATATCCTAAAACCTTGCCAGTCAAACAAGTTCGCAATGATTTGGATACCCAGACAGCAATAAAGAGCCACATTGTTTAGGACTTAAACTTGTTTGTATGAGAGATAAATCCATTACGTAATGCGTCGTGAATGTGGCTCCAGCTTGCCTGGCTGTTTGCTAAACGTCTTCGTTTACAATTTGGTCTGCTAACAGCACAAGTTTGACAAGCGTGATAAGTATGTGACATTTCAAAGCTCACTGATAGCTATGAGTGCATCAGTTGTGTTATTGCTGTTTTTGCTGTTACTTCGAACAACCCGTCTCTCAAAGACTCCACCAAATACAACGGAACTCCCTGTTTTAAGATGTCTTCCACACACGGAGGTTTTCTACAGAAAAAGAGACGGTCAGAATGCTTTTTGTGCTGGAGAAAAAAAACGGCTCATATTAAACACACACTGTAACCATAACAACATTCACCAATCCTAGCTAGCACTGGCCAACGTACTATCATAGCTTGCTATTGAGTGTAGATATATTATTATCAGTAATAAAGAAGAAATAAAGATTAACTTAGTGACGAGTATGCAGGTAGATGTTTGTTTTGTTGCTTAGGCCTTCGACTTACTGTCCTCCTTGACACTGAAAGGTTTAAAAGCTTTGACAGTTCCACTGTTAGTAAAAAAAAAAATGCCAACAAGGAAATCTAGAAGGAATGCATCCACTTCCCATAGGATTGCATGTAAAGCACATGCTGGAGGTTGAAAAAAATAGTGTAGAAGTGTAGAAACACCCTAAAGGACTAAACGTTGATGCATTACATCATCACTGCGTCTTACTCTGGAGTGGATACATGTGACCTACTTCATCTCCAGAACTTCCTCCAGATGTCTCCTCCTCTCGGCCCTCAGCGTGGTCAGATGGGCCTCCTTCTCAGCTAGAGACTGCTGGGTGGATGACATCTTGGCTTTCATGGACTCAAGCTCCTGCTTCACCTTCTCCATTGCCCCGAGCAGCTCCTCCATCTGTTTAACACACAGATAGATGGAAGAGCAGACAGACAGCTCACTGTGCTGTGCCTGTCATCTATATATCACAAACTAACCACTGATTCCAGGTTATTTCAGGATAAAGCCTTAGTCTAAGTCAGAGAAACAAAACCTTTTAAGTGGATATTGATTTCCAAGATCAAATGTTACACGGTTCTACGATATTCTAAGGCAAACACTTAAAATCCTATAAAAAAAAAAAAAAAACAACAACAAAAAAGTAAATTCAATTAAACAGGATCAGAAGTGCTATTTTTATTTAGCTATTTTGAGAGGGGTTTGAAGGTATTCCATGACATGGTGATGATACCTTAAATAGGCTAAAAATATATCTTTTAAATAAGGTAGCCAGCTTTTAATAGAACATACATACCAGGAGAACTTCAGACAAAACAACATACTGTAGCTTTGATGAACTATTAAAGGCTCACACAGACAAAATATTACACTGAGAGTTCTTTTCTAATTAAAAGATTTAATACTAGCACTGTCACTTAATGTGATCCTCTAAGAGCTGGAAATAAGTATACTAAACCCTGATCCTGGGCATTTTGATGATCGTACTGGGAATTTTTCATAGTGTTCCTCTTTTATTTAAAGGAGCATATAGTAGGTTCTAGAGAAGTGTGTGTATGGGAATTGGAACTGAAATGACAACATTGGCAAGATTCCTTTGACTGACCCCATCCCCTGTACTAAAACTACAAATGCCTCATGAGTTGTCTTTTCTTTTTTAGATAAACGAGGGTGGAGCTCATTTATGGCCTGGGAAAATCTAAACAGAAGAGTGAAGTAAAGAAACTAGCAGATATCTATTGCTTGGCAATACTTTGAATCCTTGCTTTTCTACATTCATTCATTCATTCATTCATTCTCTTTTTTCCTGGAATTGGGTAGTAATGGCAAAATCTGAGAATGTCAGCCCAAACTTCTTTATCCCTAGGCACAGATTCCAGATCCTCCTGGGAAAGCCCCAGATGTTCCCAAGCCGACCAGGAGCCCAGCAGTCCCAAGGGTGTCCACACCACTTTAGTTGCCTCCTCTCTATTTGGAGGAGCAGCAGCTTTCCACTGAGGCTCTCCTGCGGGATTGAGCTCCTCACACCATTACACAACCCTGCAGAGGAACCTCATTTCCGCTGCCTATAGCTCTGACCTTATTCTTTTGGTCACCCCCCACAACTCATGCTCATAGTTTTTCTTTGAAACAAACAAACAAACTCTAATTTTAATAGTATGTGTGTGATTTTTTTTTTTTACGTAACGCAGCTCCTATTTTCCATACCTGTTTCTCCTGGTGAGTCCGTGCGGCTTCCTCCTGTGCCAACACCATCTCTCTCTCCGCAGTCATCTGCACGCTCTCCCTCAGTGCCTCCTCCAGCTCCTCAATGCGCTCTGCCTTCTGCCGCAAAGACTCCTGGTATGGAAGAAGTACAGTTCACAAAAGCGCAAAACCTTTGATTAATCCAATATGGAGCTTTTATTGTCTTCACCATGTCTGGGACCAAGATGTTTTGGATTTAGTCATTGAAACTAATGGCTGTTTTCTTCTCCTCACCTGCTGTGGGCCGTCATTGGCGCTGCGGCCTTTGCCAGCCGGTTCTCGGTGTTTCCCAGGCGGCTTCTTGCCCTGCTCCTTCATCTGCCTGGAAGAGGATGGAGCAAAGTGAGCATGAGAAACAGTGTGGACTCCGTCATAAAATTCTGATCCTTGCTTTAAGAATGAATGAGCATTACTTTGAATTCTCTCTACCTTATGACAAATGTTTGGGAAAGAATGCAGCTCAGTATACTGTGTTCACAATATTACTTGTTTGATGCCTTGGGCCAGAGCACGACATCATTTTTGTTGGTTAAATATGTAACACTATCTCGAAAACTTATCAGACAAATAATTAGTTCCTTGTGCTTGAGGATTAAAGGTCCAAAAACAGGCAAACACATTCAGTTCCGTTTCTGTAGCTGATTCTGAGCTTGAATGTAAACTGTTGAGATGCACATGTACTGTATGTACTAACCTGGAAGCCACACTACGTGCAGAATTCCCGGTGACAAAGTGAAAAGAAGGAAGACAAGAGCAGAAGTTCAAACGCTACTCAGCAAGAGCAGAAACTTGAAATGGTTATAAATTGACACTGGTCTGGGACGGACAAACGAGCACTTCTAACACATGAGCACACTGACCTCTCGAGCTCATTGATTTTCCTGTCTTTGTCATTCTTCTCGTTCTCCATCTGGCGTAGGATCTCCAGCAGTCGGTCGACTTCAGCCTGGGCCTTCCCAGACTCCTCTCTGTGCCTGGCCACATCGGCTTCCAGTGAGGCAATTCGCTTGGAGAGCTCCGAGTTGGCCTGAGCCTCAACAGCTGCGTTCTGGGCCTGAACGGATCAGCCAGGTGTTAACAGCATGATTATTATGCATGACTTAACATTCAACAGTATCTCTGCCATTATCCTCTTCAAATTCCACCACAACTAATAATATCACAATGGCAATTAGTAATCACACTCATTCCCCCTTCGTCAATGCCACGTTTCTCTGACCCTCTCTTACCCTCTTTAGCTGGTTCTCCAGTTTGGAGCACTCTTCTCTCCTTTGCTCAAGGGCAATCTCCAGAGTTTTCAGTTTAGAGTCTTTTTTTAGCCCAGATGACGCTAAGGACGATGCATGCTCTTTAAGGTCCAGCAAAGAATTCTGCACAGACAATAATGAAATAGAATGACATAAATTAAGCTTAACTCTAGGCTGAACCAGCTGAGAGTGGTGTAATTCAGATCATTTGCACTTGAATATGTCTGTCTGAGTGCCTAGCTCTTATAACGTGCATTAGCCAGTAACTTTAGCATAAAATGTCCCTATGTATGCAGATCATTACAGATGATATTACCTCATCATGGCTATTTTTTTACACAAACCATCAGATGATGCATCATGGGTTTTTCATCTCAGCATGGTTTATATGCTGTGACTGAAGACAGTACATTTTATATGTATAGTTCAGGGTTAGCCCTGTATTGCATGCTTTACGGGATATACAGTATGTTTGCGTTAATGTGTCTGTTTGGGGGAATGGTTCAGGCACTCTGTGCACATTGCGCTTCCCAGTCCAACCCACACTGTTTTCACATCATGTGCTTTGTGTACAAACATGCACTCATGCGCATTCGTTATACTTCTGTCTCCAACCAGGTCCTGTCATTTGTTTGTTGCCCTACTGTGTTCATCTGTTCGGTGTTAAATCCTTAATGTATTTGTACCCTGTAGTGTCTGAGTATCTTCGCAAAATCATATTTGTCTGATCCGTGTTTTCCTAGTTTGAGTTCCCTTTTCCGTGTTTAGCATTTCTTGGTTTGATCATTGTATGTTTGTTCCTTTTTTTATTAAGGATTTAGAATAAAGAATAATGTTCACACTGATTTGACACACTTGCATCCCTCTTCTGCAGGTTACAGGTCCCATGACAAAAAAATGCATCCATCCATCCATTATCTATAGCGTCTGGGTCGCAGGGAAGCTGGAGCCAATCCCAGCATCTTGGGGTGAGAGGCGGGGTACACCCTGGGCAGGTCGCC
>JAQQZR010000002.1:19210108-19229112 GCA_030068235.1 Notoglanidium macrostoma
AATTTAGAGTAGCCAGTTGACCTAATCTGCATGTCTTTGGACTGTTGGAGGAAACCGGAGCACCCGGAGGAAACCCAGTCATGCATGGGGAGAACATGCAAACTCCGCACAGAAAGGCACCCTGGGTGACCCGGGGATCGAACCCAGGGCCTTCTTGCTGTGAGGTGACAGTGCTAACCACCGTGCCGCCGACAAAAAAAAAAAAATTTTATTTATTCATTTCAGACGAATGATCTTAGGTTAAAATGCAAGCTGAATATTTAGGTTTGATAAATAACAAAAAATCTCCAGTAAACAGCTGCCCAGTGATCAGAAATGTCACTGATGAAGTGCTAGAGGATGATTCATGGATGTGATAAAATATGATCTGCAGTTTCTAACTGTACACCTACAAAGTGAAACGACAAGACAAGAGTACCAAGTAGACAAACTGGACCCTGTAACAGTAATACTCACCTCGCGATCTGAAAGGTCTCCCTGCAGCAAGCTCACTTTCTCCTTAAGCTCCTTCAGCTCTTTCTTACTGCTGTCCAGCTCCTCGACCTTCTCCCTCTCTTCCCGGTCTCGTTGCTCCTTCAGCCGCTCGATGATTCTTTCCTGTAAAAAGTGATACATGGATTAAGATGTGGAGTGACATTTAGAGTGGCATGCTTAGCATGAAAGGCCATGTTGCGCACATATGAACATTGACGGATATTTATATAAATGCTCTGTACAGACTATATATGATTCTTCGATTACGACTCAGCCGGATACCTTCTCAGCCAGTGAGTCCTCCAGGGTGCTGAGAACTGTATCTGTGTTGGATGTATCGGTCTGCAGAGACTTCACTCTTTCTCTCAAGCTGCTCATCTGCTTCTCTTTATCCCTCAGCTGCTCCTGCAGGTTCTCAATCTGGAAAACCATCATGTATAAATTTATACACTAGAATAAAATCAGCTCAGGAATTGCACAGACAACATTAAGATGTAAATTCGAACCTTTTTCTGTAGCACATTGATTTTCCGCTCTTTGACATCCAGCATGTCTTTAAGGTCATGGATCTCGCCGTTGAGTGTGCTCTTTTCCTCAGACATGTCTTGGATCTGCTTGCTCTTTTTGTTCAGCAGCGTTTCCTTCTCCTCAAGACGCAACCTCAACGCATCCACCTGAGAGATTATGGAGTTAATCAGTCGAAAATATAACTTCTGTATAAATTGTTGGGTTGATAAACCACTTGCGTTCCTACCTCTGTCTGTAAGATGGCAGCTCGCTGCTCTTTGGCAGTCAGGGACTCTTTAAGCACCTCAATGTGTTGTTTGCTATCAGAGAACTGATTGGTAAGAGTTTCAAGTTTGGTTTGCAGGCCAAGGAGTTGAGTGTCCTTCCTAGAGAGGTCCTGCTTAACCTGGTCCATCTGATTCACAGAAAACAGGCTAGTCAGGGTTACACTTCTACAGCATTTCTATATCACTTCTACATTTTACATAAACATTGTGTTACAGATGGTCAAAGGTATATAGAAATATACTGAATAATATAATAATAAATTCTTGGAAATCTTAAATCTGAGGGCAGAGATCAGACCAAGAGCAATCCTAAAGAGCCTCCATAATATGTACAAAAGCACACCCTGCCTGGATTAGGGTACTGCAACCCACCATGGAACAAGGCTTAGGTGTGGTGTCCTAGTGGTTCAGCCCAAAATGGCAACATGGAGCAATATAATCTTGTGGGCTCAACACCTGTAGGATGAGGGACAGGTGCAATGCCAGTCATGCATCAGACATGTGATGGACGGACTAGACCTTTGCAATGGCAAGTGTCTTTGGGAATGTGGGGTGTAACTTCTCTTTTTGTGTGAGATTAGATGTAGTCAGCCTTACATCTACATAGTATGGGCTCTGGTAACTTCTAAATCAGTAGTGGTCTCTCTCCTACTCCTTAGTTTTCACTGGAGGCAGGCCTCAGGTGGGTTATGGGGATATTCACCAGGGCAGGCTGAGGGCCTCACAGTTGGAGTTTTTAATAGTGGACCAGAAGGTTGCCTTTAGGAGGTGCCAAATCCCAGGGAGGGAAACTCTGATTGTTGTTTGTGTGTATGCGTAAGAGAAGTTATGCATCGTGACTCCAAAGTGCTACTGGGGCACTTCAGTGCTCATGTTAGAAATGATGGAGATACTTCGAAGGTTGTGGTTTATCAGTCTCATAAAGGACATTGATATATATATGGATAAACATGCTAGCTCGATTGAACAGGAAACAGCTTTTCTGGGATATACGACACAGCATGACTGTCACAAGCAAGCTTGAGCTAAGCCTTCTTGAAAATTGATAAGAGATCAATAAAACTATTTCAAAAACTAATGACAAAAATGTCCATTTCTACCTGTTTTACTAGATACTAGAAAAAAATAAAAAAAATCATGATGCATCAGGATACAAAAGGAATTCATTTCTAATTCCATCTTGGACTCATACTACCTTGTTCTTCATGAACTTGGTGTGGTTGCGGTAGACCTCCATCTGCTTGACCTCCTCTTGTCTCTCCTCACAAGTGAGCATGTTACTGGAGCGCAGCATCATGACCTGGTCCTCCAGTTCCCTCAGCCCTCGCTCCAGAGAGTTGATCTGTGAGTCCTTTACAAATGCAACATACACATAAAAGCCTCACAAAATCGCACATCTGACATCTGGAGCATATATACAATGTGCTGTACTGTGTATACTGCACGTAAAAGGGTTATATTTGCTGGATTGTAAACAACTGAGGACTTGAAAAACACAGAAACAATTCTTAGTGTTTTGTCACGATCTCACTCCCTGCTTCATGTCTCATTTTGGAACGCAGTGTGGGCATTGGTCATGAACAAAACAGAATCATTTAATAGCCATTTGGTTCCATTAGTTTTCTTAAAACAAGTCTAATCTAACAATGATCTAAAAGTCCTAGTTTATTACTCAGTAATTCATGCTAAAGCATGTTCTTCAGTGACTACAGAGAAATTAACGGATAAGGTATTGTAGTTATGAGAGTGAGGAATGTAAGTCTAGAAAGTAAATCTACTCCTGGGAGATAAAGGGGTTAAGTAGTATTCTCCAAAGTAGACATATGTTGTACCTTCATTTCAATGACGGTTTGCAGAGCTTTGGTTTTTGTAGACTCCGGCGTCCCTTCAAGGCGCCGATGAAGCTCCTGGAATAAGAGGCACATGCCTGGCACTTTGTTCACACCATAGCCAGAAATAGAGCTTTCAGATGTGTCATCAAACCTTCAGGGGAAACTGTGTCTGTGCTACAAATTTGGCTCAACACTCTATCACTCCGCTAGAGTCTTATGATCAGCACAGTGCTGTTAAAGCAAATAAGATTCCCTGCAGATTCCCAGTTTAACAAATGCATTTTAACCCTAACTTATAAAAGGACGACGATGCTTTTGTGAAACGGGGTTATACTTGTTTTTTTTGCATTGTTTTCATTTTCGATTTCTATTTTTCATCCTATAATTTCACATTTTAAGTTGCATAAGCAAACAAACATGCCAATAGGAATTTATGTGTTGCTCACTTCCCGCACAGCCACCATCTCTTTATCACGCTGCTCCAGCAGGTTCTCCAAGTGATGCGCATGCATCTCGGCGTCGGCTAGGCGGCACGTGAGCTCGTGGTCCTCCTCGCTGGATTTGCTCGATGGCCCTTTGTTGTGCAGCATCTCCAGCAGCTTCTTGACAGAGTCGTCACGTGCGACCAGTGTCTGCCGCTGCGTCTCCAGCCGCAGCTCCATCTCCTGAATGGTGCGGCGGAGCAGGACGAGCTCGCGAGCCTGCCTTTCTTGCTCCTCGCCCGGCTCAAGTGCGAGCGGCTCTCCTGGTGGCTGGAGCAGCTGGTTCAGGTCGCGTTGGATGCGCAATTCAGCCTGCAGCGCCTGTACCGTGGTCTGAAGGTGCTGCCATGGATGAGACAGGAGGACAAATATGATAAATAATACATTTGTACTGTTCTCATTTCTCACTGGACACATTGGCATTAGCAGATATGTAAAGCACTTCAGTAAAAGCATGCGCTGAGAGAGAACAGAAACACTCTTTACCTTGAATAAGTTTATAATAAAAGTCCAAGAGCAGTTATTACTTTCTATCAATAAATACACCAAAATATACCACAAAACCAAAACAAAGAATAGTTACACTGCAACAATACACGTTTTAAGATGAGACTGACATACGAGAAAGTCTTACATTCAAACGCAACCATCGTTGAACCAGTACAGTAAAAATTCCTGTTACATATGGCTTCACTATAGGTTTGAGGCGTTAACACAAAAAAGGACCTACTGAACTATATTCATGGCCCTATCTGTAAAAGGACACATTGCAAGGATTTATATACAAATGAAAAGAAATACCAAAATGAAAAAATATATGTGGCATCCCAACAACTACCCTTAGACTTCCTTTATAAGACATTTTCAAGTAACCAAAATTTCTATTCTTTTTCTCAATACTGAACAATCACACATATGAGATTTAGAATGAAAAACCTTGAAGTATCCCTTTAATGTCAGCCAGTCCGGGTCAGCTAAAATGTAATTCTAAGATAGCAAAGCTTGAGCTTGCCATAAATCACAGCTGCATATCTTTTTACTCTTTTTACATAAAAAAGGCTGAATAATGTGAAAACCAGAGGGATTTGTAACTCTCCAAAACAGCAGACATATAAAGTGCGTATTCTCCGTCTCTTGAGATGCCCGCATACAATATCGAACAATGGTTTATCTGGCACAGACTAAATCCTCCAGATTTATGTGGCATATATACTATGATATTCTATTCTGTGTATATTTCATCACATTTGACACCTGAATAAAGAAAATAAAGAACTAAAGCTTGAACAAAGAATAAAGAAATAGCTGACAAATTCGGTGTGGGAGCCAGGCAAGCGTAAGTGTCGTTGGCAGATGCAGGGTGTGTGTGGTGTGGTGTGGTGTAGTGAAGCAGAGAGGAGGGAGGATGGAGCCCCCATGTGGGCCATCTGGAAACCATGGTTTATTTACCATACATAACGGAGAATAGTACATTTTATGCCAAGGATACTGAGAACATGTAATCTTTAGGAAAAATAATATAAAGAGAAATAATATACCCCAGATAATAATATACTTCCAGATTGTGTGATTAGTCATACCTGAAATACATATGAGCCATGTGTAATGTAACACGTTGTCACAAAAGGTGTCACGACCATGACTTTTAATAGCATTAGACGTCTGTGCTTTATCTTTAACCAAACACTCACCGTACAGATTAGCGCATTATCAAGAGCAGCAACAGAAAAGCAGTTATTACACAATTACTTAATCCCCCCCACACACACACACACACACTCAATTGCTTGATATTGGATGGTAAGGTCTAATTAAGCTCAAATAAGCATGTTGCTAAATAGCACATAGTACTAATCAGTGTTCACGTATAATGTCTCTGAAAATATCAGTGTAATTTTAACTGGAGCCGAGCTGCATGAGAAGCATGACAATGCCTATCCCACCAAATTACACAGCCACCGTTAGCTTCCTGCATTACGCCCCTTCGTGTGTGGATGTGACAAGACAGCCATGTTGCTGTGAATCACAGTTTGAGACTAATCACTAAAATGAGAGGGCTCAGCACATGGCAGCAGAGAGCAGAGAGCAGAAAGCGCAGCATTACTGAGACTCGAATGGAGCACCGAAAATCTGCAAACGGCCATCTTCAATTAGCGACTCAAAGAGCTATCGCTCAGCGGGACAGTAGGACATTAGATTAGCACAATGTGGTGTGGGAAGCAGGAGTCTATGGGCATGTCGGGACCAGACCAGACCCTTATGCTCAGTACACAAGGGAGGAAAGATTTCTGGAAGCTTGTGGAACAAAGCCTGATCCTGGGGCCAATTTTTTTTTCTGTTCTCAGTATCATTTCATACAATGAATCCGGGGTTTCAAAACAATAAAGACAGTCTTCTAAACAGTCGTCTGGAAAAACTGGCATGAAATGCTGCTTACAGCTCTAACAACAACGCTCTTATAAAATGAAGTATCAGCGTCTGAGCTATAAACATGGCACAAGGAGTTATTGAGGAAAGTGTGAACAGTGAAACAACTTCATCAAAATGTTCTTCTGTAAATTTGATAGATATTTGATTTGAGCATCATTTAGGAAATGATGAGACATGTAGGTTAACCCTTTTTGACTGGCTTTATTTTGCTGCCTGCAGTATATAGTAAGGAAATTAACTAATATTTATGTATTTCATTCTAGCACTCGTCGCATTTTTCAAAGTTTGCCATGTTCTTAAAAATTTGCCTACTGTATAGATACATTTTAGTACTTTCTATGGTATCAAAGCTCCCCATGAGACTCAAGAACACTCAGGGCGTGACACATTAATGTGATTAGATTGAGGAGAACAATTTGCTTCAACTTGTAAATACAAGTTAACCGTATTTGTCTAATGCTTGGACTGAAGTGTGTGAATTATCTTCCTTTAACAATTTCTTCTGTATCATGATGCAGTAATATATTATGGAATCATGTCAAAGAACCAGCGTTAATTCTGAATCATGTTTAAAATCATCTTTAGTTCTGAAAATAGCAGAAGCTGTCGTATTACAGCGCATAGTGTTTGCTGCACTGAAATCATAAAATTGCTGAAACTCGCCAAAATCATCCAATTATTTATTGCTGTTTAGCATTGTAGGACTTCTAGCCTAAATTGTTTATAGTATTCTCTATTGCAATCTGAAATACTATAGGAAAACAGTCCAAAGGTTACTGGAAGTAGTGTCTCGAACTCAAGTAAGCCATCCAGAAATATAATACACAAATACCCTTACGAAAGACCTTCTGAAGTGTAAAGTATCATCAGCGTTAGAGTTATTACTAACGTTAGGTGGTTAGGCTTGTTGCTAAGCTACTTGCTTTTGTCTGCTGTTGTTGCTGTACTCAAATTTTAGTCCAAAACATTGCATGTTTGAAGCAACAATAGCCACTCAGGCCTGTAACTGTGAAAGAGCACTGACAGAGCAAACAAAAGGTACACTTTCATGGAAACACCCATGGTTTTTTTCCCCATTCCAGTCAAACATCTTGAGGTGGGAAATTACAATTTTGCCACTGACAAGGCAACATGAACGCAGCATTAGCCCTTGCTTAATCTGTACCTAAAGAGAGCAACGTTTAAGTCCTTTAGTTTGTCATCTCATCTCTTCATCTGTACACTCTGCTCTAACAGATAAAACTCCAAAGATTCAACTACTTCTAATTAGTGTGCATTAGCTAAGATTCATGCTAATGCCAGTGTAAACACACCATCAACAGATTGTTAACTAGCCAAGATAAGCCTCTGTGCAATTGTATTGTGTTGTGGAACTTTGAGTCCAATGTTTGCTGCCTCCACTACTTCTACACTGGATTTCTCATTAACATGACCTTGAACAGGGTGGTGCAGTGGTTAATGCTGTTGCGTCACAACAAGGAGACTCTGGATTTGAACCTGACAGTCGACTGGGTTTCCTCTGGATGCTCCAGTTTCCTCCCACAGCCCAAAGACATGCAGATTAGACCAACTGGCTACTCTAAATTGTCCATAGGTGTGAATGTGAGTGTGAATGGTTGTTTGTCTCTGTGTTAGCCCTGTAATAGACTGGTGACCTGTCCAGGGTGTACCCCACCTCTCGTCTGAAGTCAGCTGGGATTGGCTCCAGCTTCCCCGTGGCCCTGATGGATAAGCAGTACAGTTAATCGATGGATGGCTGAATGACCTTGAACATCAGAGGAAAATGATTCGCGACAAACGAAGCTTTTGTCTTTTTGTTTTTAGGAGCTAACAGTGAAACCTGACTGATACGCCATATGTTTGAGATTCTTACAATTTTTTCCTCCTATTGATCTATTATGACTGGGGAAGTAATGACAATACAGCATAAATTAACAAATTAGCACTTATCACTAAAATATCAGCCAAATTTCAATATTTTAAATGTTTCAGGGTGGAGTTTTCCTTTGCTATTCAGGGTTTCAGATTAATATCTGACTGTATTATTGTAATAACTGTATTATTAGACTGTTACAGGAAATAGAGTGAATTCAAATTCATGATTAACCAGTTATTACTGCATTACCACTAGAGCATTATGTTAGTTTTATCAACGTCTACAGGAACAAAATAATATCAGCAGTCATGTTCTAAACTCTGTGACAGGGATGTCGATCTATTCATTTTCTCATTGCACATCTGCTTACCACAATTTCCTAGCCATCAAACTTCAATTTCTTCTAAGTGCACCTCTTAATCCCATATTAAATGCCCATGCTAGAACTAGAGACGGTGATGAATTAAAGGAAAAACTGGTGGATCTGTTATGCTGTGGGAGGGATTTTACTGGCATGGTTTGGGTCCACTCGTCCCTTTAGGGTTACGATGCAATGAAGCTGAACATTCTTCTGACTTATCACCTTTATTTTAAATTAAATCATTTCTATCCTGATGCGATTGTTCTGTTCCAAGATGACCACGCCCCTATCCACAGGACATGAAGGCTCACTGAATGGTTTGGTGAGGACAAAAATGATGCAAATAACATGCTATGGCATTCATAATCATTAGATCTCAACCCATTTGAACAGCAATGAGAGATTTTTAACCGACAAGTAAGACAGAACTCTCCAACACCAATGTCAAAACACCAACTGAGAGAATATCTTTTGGAAGAAAATTGACATTTGTCAATTTTTCTGATGTACAGGACATTCTGTATATGATGGCTTATGTAGACATTGCTTTAATATGGTTTTGAATCCCAATTACACGGCATAAGAAAAGAGCATAATTAGTGTCTTGATATATCCTAATGCAAAGGAGACACATTTAACACACTGTCAAGTATTATGCTTAAGGTATGCAAGAAAATATAGACTAATGCAAAGACACGGAAGAATCTACAAATTGAATAAAAGATAGGATTGAATTAGGGACATCAATCTTAATTGCTACAATTATCATTAGAGTAGCAAACTTGGTCTCAGACCAGCATGTCCACACACACACACACACACACACATTCTCCTCACCTGAGTCTCATCCTGAATGGCACGGTATTGCTCCTTCCACACTGATATCTTGGAAGCCTCATCTTTGCGCAGCGCCCGCTCCTTCTTCAGCTCAGGGCTCCAGAAGGTCTTGATGGAGCTCATGGATGAGCTGAGTTTGCTCTCTTTCACCTCCACGTCCTTCCTCAGGAGCTCATTCTCCCTCAGAACCTCCTTCAGCTGCGCCTGCAGCTCCATGATGGTGTTGTCCCTGGCCTGGCGCAATGAATGTGGCACGGTGGATGCTGTATGAAGCTCTCCTCCAAAGCTCATGGAGTCTGTGGACACAGTAGGCACCATGGCCATGTCAGGCGTGCTCCCGCTGACTGTTCCACGCACACCATATGGGATGCTGCCACCAAAGCGTCCGGTTGCCATGCCACTTTTCGGGATGTCGGAGGAGGTGGCGAGTGCAACCTCGTTGTCGCTCATGTACATGGGACCAGAAGTGGCATAGGCAGCGTTGAGAGACTGGATGTTCTCCATGGAAAGAGTTTTGCCCCCAGGGCCACCAGGCCCACCGCCACTGCCCCCCATGCTGTTGGTGCGGCGGTGTCCCATTCGGGGTGAGCGCGGCAGTCGGGGAGATCGGCCTGAGTTGCCCTGGCTGTTCCGGCTCCCGCTGTGATTGCCATCCATTTTGCTCACAGAGCGAGAGCTGCCGTACATTCTGACAGACTACAACCAGTGGACCAACTGAAGATAGGACAAATATATACCACACCCAAGCTGTTATCAAACAGTCATTCTTCTTGCATGTAAGGATTTACTCTTGCTATCCCCTTTGCACGAGAACAGCAGCTTTCTTCACTCCGTCTGGGAGAGGACGGTCTGTCCGTGGTTAAGATCGAACATCTACTCTGTGCCCTGCAGAAAAAATAAAAGGTACAGCCTGTATATGAAAAAATGCCATGCCAAAGGATCTCTGCCATGTGGGTCACTAGGATGAAAGACCCCACACCTTTGTTCCAGCTGACTGCAGACAGATGGGCATTTAAACCCTTTTTCTATAACAGTTAACATTATGGCCTAAGCTATGGTATTAGTGTTTAAATGCAGACACTAGCAGCAACATCAAGTGCGCTCCATATAACCTTAACTCAACACAATAACACTGTTAGCTCATTAAATTATGAAATATATATATAAAATTTTAGGTCACACCTCTCGAAATACATCTAGACTACAAATCACCAGGTGACGGCTATGCAATGAAGAAAAGGTGGGGTTGCACCGTGTTCATGCTCCAAGTATTCACATTTTAAAGCGTCTAACAAAGAGAAATCGAACAATCTGCTGTCCTTTTAAACAGCCATGCATGGGATCAGTCCGTCAATTTCTTCCAGTCGGATTCCATCATGGTTCATATATAGCTTAGAGTCTGTATCTAGGCGTGAGCTCTAAAACTCGGATGTGACCGAAGACGCGCCATATGCGCAAATACGGGCGCGCGCTCTAACCTGCACAATGCTTATTTCCTTAAAGGTTTCAGGTGTTTTATTGTGCAGATTGTCTCCTGCTCCCAGCACTATCCACCTTGGTGCAATTATTCCGCTACAAGCATCCACCCTTTGCCCTTCTCCATCCATCCACCATTGTACCTACCGGTTTGATTGCCTATAGTAGGTAATTCACTCCTCTTAGAATAACACACATCCTATCATTAAACCAGGATAATATTTCAGAAAATAAAACTGTTCGCTCGACAAAAAACATTTCCTTAAATGCACACTAAATAGTCATGCACATCCATATCATTCATCACAATGTACATCCGAACACAGACATAACAGCAATCAATTTCTTGCAAAATCAAATTACCATCTGTTGTTTTAATCCATGTGTTCAAATGAAGTGCTGCAGCCTCCAGTGTACAAACGGCGCACTAAAGAAAGACTATTCTCTTTATTGCTTGATGGGTTATTTTTTTTTTTTTTAATTTGCAGACATTAGCAGCATCCTTTCCCATCAGGGCTGGAAGGAGTTCGGTGACGTAACGCCTACGTTGCGCGCTCGCGACGTGCGCCTGCCTAATCTGGGTGGGCGGGGCTAACGTCATATATATGAATCCCACGCAGGGGATCAAGGAGTGTGAAGCCGCCATTTTGTAGTGTCTATTCAAGCTGATGTGTGGACTGAAAAACGGTTGCTTAAAAGTACCCAACTAAACATATACATTCATCGTCCACTTTATTAGGAACACCTGTACAACTGCACATTCATGTAGTTCTAATCAGACAATCATGACAAAAAAAAAACAACAACATTCAAATACAGGTCAAGAGCTTCAGGTCACGTCAAACATCAGAATGAAGAAAAAGTGTGATCTCTGTGACTTTGCTGGTCATGGATGCTGGTACCAGATGGGCTGGTTTAAGTAACTCATAAATTGCTGATCTCCTGGGAATTTCACGCACAACATTCTCTAATGTTTACACAGAATCGAGTAAACTCGGCAGTTTATGAGATACTCGAACCATCTCTTCTGGTACCGACATCTATGCTACGATCAAGGTCACAGAGATCACACTTTTTCTTCATTCTGATATTTGACGTAAACACTAACTGAAGCTCTTGACCTATACCTGCATGAGTTTTAACTGAGATAACTGCATGAATGTGCAGGTGTACAGGGTGTTTCTAATAAAGTGGACAGTGTGTGTATATCAGTAGTTCAGGTGGAGTTACGTACTTTAAATATTTTTATAAGGTACACAATATTCACATTACAATGTAAAAAAATATACAGTGATGTTACCACTGCAGTAACAAGGAAAGGTATACTTCAGTACATTTTTCCAGAGACTGCAACTATATGGATGGGTTAAAGTGAGCTGGAATGAGCCAGAACGATCTGGGACAGTGTTACAGCACCTTCAGTAATGTGAAGAGGATAAAAATCTGTTTCTGTTTGTGGAAAGATGAACAGCAGGAGCCAAAATCATAATCACCGCATCACAGAAACAGTAAGGTCCAATCCTGCAATAGTGCCTCTCACCCCACTCCCCTGAAGTGCTGACACTGGGCTGGCATGCATTTTTCATTTTGTATTCTTCAATTTATATCTTTTTCTACATATGACATGAGATGTAAATGAACATGCAACCTCCTCCCACTTCACATTCAGAGTTCCAGTACCTTCAATTCAATTTATTTTATTTGTATAACATGTTAACAATGGACATTGTCACAAAGCAGCTTTACATAAATACATAAATTCTGGATATAGATTTTAAATTGATAAATTTATCCCTAATGTGTAAACCAAAGGTGATGGTGGCAAGGAAAAATTCCCTTCGAACTGAACAGCGATGATGAGAGTTTACCAACCCCTTTAACACTGATGAGCTCATACCAGTGCCGTACTCTCTACCTTGTCAGTGGCCATCACTCAAATAATCTGACCAGTGGTGGTCCTATGGTGGTTGCTTTCCATTAATGAAGGAGGTAGAGGGAGGCTGAAAAAGTCTGATAAATTTGGGCTGCAGTCATTAGTTGTAAATCTGCAACACGCACCTAGAAGGCAGGTGTACCTGACAAAATGCAAATGTGTAAAATGTTGACTCAGAAGTGCCTAACAGTGGATTCACACTGGAAAGTGACAAAGCATCATCAGACAACTATTCATTTCCTGTAGCTTTGCACCACAGAGCTGTGATTTCACACAACATATTCAGCTCACAAAAGTTTTGGAAATTATCTGATGAGTGGACACAGATGAACCATACTAACATAACTAAAATCTAGTCTTGCCTTCTAATAACTCAACCCTAACAACTTATTGGAAAAAGTAGAATGGCACAAAGGAGATACCGAAAGAGACAGAGAGAGAGAGAGAATATGAAAAAACAGAAGGGGAAAGTACAATAAGTGGAGCGAGAAAAGGTGAAGGAAGCTTTAATAGAATAATAAATGGCTATAGGAAACACTCCACAACTATGTTAAACGTGCATTAAATGATGTTTATAGGAAGCATCTTAATAAGCAAGGGAACAGGGTAGACTGGGAAATATAGAACATTATTTAGGCCTACTACTTAGTATTTACGTAGAGACTTTTTACTTAGTGTAATGTGTTCATACAATTTTGAAGGTTGAAGGTGGTGTATAATTTCTAAAATCCTGTGCTATTTTGCTACTGCAAGATTACAAAATGTTACTTACCATTTAGTTGTGGTTCTGTACTGTGATTACTTTTACCTAATCTATCCATCCATCCATTATCTACACTGCTTATCCATTAAGGGTTGCGGAGCCTATCCTAGCTGACTTCGGGCGAGAGGCAGGGCACACCCTGGGCAGGTCTCCAATCTATCACAGGGCTAACAAAGAGATGAACAACCATTCACATTCACAAGTATGGACAATTTATATTAGCCAGCTGACCTAATCTGCATGCCTTTGGGAAGAAACCTATGCAGACAAGCAGACAATATGCAAACTCCACATAGAAAGGCCTGAGTCAGCAGCCAGCAGGTTCGAACCCAAAACCTTCTTGCTGTGATTAATATCTAATATAGCTACTGTGTTTATACAATATTAGAAAATGTTGATGAATTTCATGAATGATGATAAAATAATTTTAAACATTTCATTGTACATGAAATGTGTTCCAGATTCCCAAATATATCAAGAAAATTTGTTTTCAGACAGATTTAACTGTAGTAAGCAATGCCTCTTTACAAAATAACATATACATTTCTTCTAAGGTAGTTAATACCATAAGAATTTCAGAAATGTATCCTGCATTAGGATTTTTAAAATTAATGACAAGAAAGTTTAGACTAGGTAGAAATTCAAAAACTGTCCCAATATATCTGAATTCACCATATTTTTACGTCTTATTGGAACTAAATAACTAAATAATTTTACCATAGTTGATGCAGCTGTCCTGCTCTTTCATGTCAAGCATGCTGGATTGGCTATATTAGCAACTGTGTGCTTAAAATAGAGATCAGATTACACACAAAAGCAGACATTCTGATAATAAGATAAATTGATAATAAACTTATTGCAAGTTTAAAACTCAATTTTTAGCTACAAAAGCGTTACATCCTTATCATCAGACAAGGACACTGAAGACATTATGTGATAGGGACTTCAGCCTGAATGAATTGCACAAAGCTCTATAATTACCATTGAATTAAAGTTCAATGGCATTTAATTTAAAATGAAATTCTGAGTTGACTTTTTTTAAATTATTATTTTATCCCTCTTTCATTGACAAGTCGCTCTGTTTTCACTTTAGTTAGTTTCACTTTAGGTAGTGTTTCTACATTTCTCACAGTGTCATTTGACTAACCATTGATAGCAATACAAGCTGCATTGTTGCTTCATCTCTACCTAAAGAGTGTGATGCAGCAGTGCTTTAGTCTTGCCAGCTCTTTCACCTCCTCATCTGTACACTCTGCTCAAACAAATCAGCTTCCAAAGCTTAAACTCTTATGTTAATGTCAATGTCAAAACCATCCTGCTTGTCACTTAGTTAACTGGCTGAGCTGAGTCTCTGCCATAACTCAGTGCAACTCTTTGTGTAGCCGCGTCGCCTTCTGGTACTTTCCAGGGTTTGCTGTTTCCACTACTCTTCTGCATTGGATTTCTCATTAAAATGCCAGTGAACATCAATTAAAATTGGCAAATGAGAAAAATAATCTGTTTAAGGAGATAAAAGTGAAACCGGTCATCAGTTATCCATTATGCTAGAATTTTTTTCCTCCTATTGAATGCCATTGTAACTGTTCTAGCACTGTCTACCTATGAAATGAGCTCTATTGCTAACTTCTCACAGGAATAACAAAGAAGCACCAACCATTAAATTAGCAAAATAATCTCTAAACAAGTCACAATTGTTTCATTATAAGAACATTTGGTTCAGGGTGGAGGTTTCCTTTAAGAAAAAAAAAGAGAGAGAAATGATATTTAGGGTTACAATCAGACAGACTTTCCCTGGGGAGATAGGTCTAGATGGTGACATCATTCCCTTATTTATTTTATAAGATTGGGAAAGATAAAAGCTTCTGAATGTATGAAAACATCACTGGGTAACATTTAATATCTCCGGTTCTATCCATATTGTGTGGATATGTGTTATCTACGTATTTTTTTAAATCGTGATTCCTGTTTCTTTGTTGTGTTCGCTAATTGTGTTAGTAGATTTCCAGTATGTTGTCATGTCATGCGGTGCTCTGTGCGGGAGGGGGCGCTCGTGTCTACACCGCGTTATGAAGCTATTTTGGGCTGTCTCGGGGGGAAGAGAAGAGAGGAGAGGAGAATGCGGATTGTTCCTTTGCAGGCTGTGTTTTATGGTGTCGCACTGAGATGGAAAAACTATAAAACGCCTGTTTGTGCGTCCATAAATCCAATAAGTCTGTCGAGTGGAAATCGTTTGATTTACGAACTAGCTGTAAGAAGTAACAAAGGCGCTTTTGTGTTGCAACAACAACAACAACAACAACAAAAATAGCTCGTGTGCACGTGAACAGCACGGGAATGGACTTTCTGCCTGATGTGTGCGTTTTATTAAGACCATGGGACTCGTTTGCATTAGTTTTTGCGTTGATAACCAGCTGAATAAACAAATTAAACCGATAAAGACCGACAACAAAGAGTCCGCGTGCATGTCCGCAAATCTCGCGAGAAGGCGCGTGATTTTAGCACTTTGACATTCGAACTTTGGAGTCCTGCCATTCGGATTTTTGGTTGCTCACGGTGGATCCTAACCTGTCGGCTTCGGTGCATATGTGTACTGTTTACAGGGGTATCCTAGCAATGCAAATGAGCTATATCCGCGTACAATCTTGGCAGTATGACTCAAAACCTGAGTCATTTCAGTCGTTATATCTGACCCGCTAATTAGCTAGCTAAGCTAAGAGAGTTTCGGCGGTGCGCGCGCGGCGTCCTGAGAAGCCGAAGATCATCGAGGATGACTATGCACAACATTTCGGTAAGTGTTTTTGTTTTTAGAAAAAAAAAAAACGAATTTAATATCTTGTTTGACGAAAGTTTTCTCTTGTACCTATGTGACGTTTGAGTATAATCACGACAGCTCGTGCCTCAGAATGTCCGCGGTTAGCAGCTCTTAGCTAACTGCATTTCATTTGACTAACGTTAGTTAGCGAAAACAAGCAGTTAGTGTTAGCCTTAGCCAGCTTGCGTTAAACTGAAAAGAAAAGCTCATGAATATTACGTTTTTTTTTTTTAAATAACAAGATGTAATGATGTATATATTTCCAGGACAATTGTGTAATGAAACACGGTTCCCTAAAGAAGTGTATTAATATTAGTGATATTCATTCATTAAACGCTAGCCATTAGCTATAAGTGCCTAATTAGCAAGTCTAGCTAAGCTCTTAGCAGGCATTTTAAACTTGGCTGGTTAATATTGGTTAGGTAAATCGTAATCATTTACGATCCCCTTGTTTTGACTTGACCTTCATTAAGCGAATGATCAGGCTAGGTAACTTTAGCCTCCACATCCGCTAAGAACGTGTTTGTGGTGAGTTTGTGATTCTAGCAGCTGATTTCCTGTGCCTGGTTCACAAATGTGCCTGTGTTGAACTTTTCACCGACCTACACTTAACGTTAACATGTTTATGATGACTGATTACTTTGTAAAGCTGAGTTGTTCAAAGTTACAACCAGTGCAACTCAAATCAGTGTCCATACTTTTAGGAAGCATGGGGTCACTTTATTATTTGCTGGGGTGTTATTCTCTAGACAATAACCAAGCAGTTCCTCTCTCATACATGAGCTCGGTTTTCTGACATCTTCATGTACTAATCAACTGCTCTGATCTCCATTATGTCTTCTTGAACTTGATGTATCTGTGTTTAATTGTTTCTTTTAAGTTTTATTTCCAGACATATCTGTAAAGCCATTTTGCCAGAGGGCATCTGAGTGATTATGACCTGTTCACAGTTTAAGTAATTTCTGTATAAATCACAGCTGGGTGTGCCTGCAGGATGTACGCATTGTCATCAGGCAAAAAAAAAATCAATGCCTACTAAATAATACACCGCATTTTAATTCAACCAGTTTGTTTCAGTGTTAATTATTAGTGCTTGTTGTAGGGTGTGTGGCTTTAGTAAGTTACATGACCGTAACACGTACACATGAATGGATTTATTTTAGTTTCTGGTAAGAGATGATGTGAAAGAAATGTATGTTATATTATATTATAAATAAAATCATGTATTTTTTGTGTGGAAGTGTAAAATACGGTGTAATCAGTTCAGACACAGTAACATGCCGGTTGTAAATAATACTAACATGATGACAAATTCAGATGGGACTGAAATCGCAGGGATATTACAGTGATAATCGCATTACTTT
This sequence comes from Notoglanidium macrostoma, assembly GCA_030068235.1. Classification (NCBI taxonomy): domain Eukaryota; kingdom Metazoa; phylum Chordata; class Actinopteri; order Siluriformes; family Auchenoglanididae; genus Notoglanidium; species Notoglanidium macrostoma. Next base: position 19,227,543 of record JAQQZR010000002.1, read on the forward strand.
ACTCCCTCCGGTAAAACTGATACAGTCCGAATTTGTTTGCGTACTTTTTGTCTACAACGCGATATTGAATTTGAGAAAGGAGCTGTATAAGTTGCATTTATCAGTACCATTTTCTCTCAAGACTATAACTACTTCTTTGTGTCGTTGCAGTGAAACAGAAGCCTGGATCGCATTTGCAAAATTGTGGCCTAAAAGAACCTTGTGGTACATCAAGTATTACAGCCCGGCCTTTTCACGTCACACCTTATGTTGAACGAACACTGCCTACACTTTCCTCTACAATGGATGACCTAAGTTTAAAAATCCTTGTGCATTGTTACGAGTTTGTGCTAGACTGTGAACTGGTCTCTCCCAACTTCATTCACAGTGCTCTTCCAGTGCTTTACTTAAACCTGTTCGTTTGTAAAAGCATTGACTTCATTTGAACGATCGCCCAAAAAGCATAGCAAAGAAGCCTTTTAGTATTTCTCAGTACGTTTATTTAAGTGTATGGAAGTGGTCTAGCCTTCGAGTGTCTCCTCACTCTGTGGAGTGGAGATATGTCTGAAAGTTTTAAAGACAAGATGGTCAAGTTCCTGTCCCCTGCTTCAAAGAACACCAATGGCTCCAACTCGGACACGCAGTTGGGTGAACGGATCGGTCCCGAAGTCCGCCGCCGGCATCACACCATGGAGCGGGACTCGAAAAATGAGCACCGGTTTGTCCGGCGCAGTGTTGTTTGTGACTCGAACGCCACGGCTTTGGAGCTTCCTAGCAAAATCTTTTCCCTGAACGAGCCACCGGATTGTTCAACCACCTCCACTGATCTTGAAGCTGGTGAAATTAAAATCACATCTCAGCCTGAGAACGTCGTGCTGACCGATGGGCCCGTCGCTAAGAAGGTGGAGGAAGCGAAAGATGGCGTCCACGAGGAGATATTCGCAGAGCAGAGGCCCGTGGATTTAGCCAGTCAGGTTGTGGAGACGAAGAAAGAACCATGTCTGGAGCAACTCAGAAATACGGCCGAGCAGGAGTCGGGCAGTATCGTAGACACAAAACATGACAATGATAAGGAGGAAGATGAAGAGGCCAAGGCGAAGGCTCGTATGGATTCAGGGCAACATCGCAGGGCCGAGAAGAAGGAACCGGAGGACATAGAGGAGGTGGAGACGAAGGCTGTCGGAACTTCTCCCGATGGCCGATTTTTGAAGTTTGATATTGAGATTGGACGTGGCTCATTCAAGACCGTGTATAAAGGCTTGGATACGGAGACGACTGTGGAGGTGGCATGGTGTGAGCTGCAGGTAAATCATTTCTGTGTGACATGAAGACCGCATAGGAATTGTATGTAATATTGATTTAAAGCATTATTGCATTATGTTTGGTTGTCCTCGTTTCTAGAATATCATTTTTAAGTATTAATCTTCAAATTATTAATATCGTTTATTATTTTTCAGCTAGTCATACCTAGAGTGTTTTTACAAATACCCATTCTTTGATATCCCAAGACTCTGATACAGGGAGTGCAGAATTATTAGGCAAGTTGTATTTTTGAGGAATAATTTTATTATTGAACAACAACCATGGTCTC
>JAQQZR010000002.1:19229212-19253042 GCA_030068235.1 Notoglanidium macrostoma
GTAAGACAACATGCATGAAGAGGATGATGTGGCCAAAATACTCATTTGCCTAATAATTCTGCACTCCCTGTATATTTCAGGTAGTTTAGAGTACTGCCAGGCAGATTCGATCTTTAATGATGGCGCCCGGTAACATCATGCACCGTGGTAACATTTATTTTCTGTAGTTCTACTGGAAATGGAGCGCAGTAATCACAGAACTATAGAACGCTGATCCTGCAAGCGTGATCATTCTGATAAGTGCTCAAATGACTCTGCAGACCACAGGGCAACATCCTGCTGCTGGAAACATCATCTTGTGACTCGCTTCTTGTTATTTGCCTTTATTGACATCCTGTTTCCTCTTTCATTTCAGAAGGGTTAAGAGAGGAAATGTAATAGACACTTGTGAAAAGTCTTGCTCTGCGAATGCAACACATTAGCGCTTGTTGAGAAAGTGGGTCAGAGACACTTCTCGTCGACGTGAACAGCAGCTCTGTGGCCTGTCGAGGCTTGCCTTTTGCCCGCTTTACCCCTCCTTCTTATTGCTGTTGCTGCTGGGTAATGACAGGCTATTGCATGTGGTCACGTGAGCTGGATCTCTGCTGCAGAGAGCCTTCAGGTCGAGCCAGTTTGGAAAAAGTGCCGAAACAAAAGCTGCAGTATCTATTTCACTCTCACTCTTGTACATGTTCTCTCACACTCCGCTTTGTCTGAGGCTCTTATTTCTTGCACCCGCTCATCTTTTCTTTCCCTCCCACTCTTCCTGTCTTTCTGATTTAAAAAAAAAAAAAAAAAAATTTTGCCTTTAGTGTCGTTTTGTCTGCCGTTTCCATTGCAAAGTTGCACTGAAATGAAAATACACCAATACGAGAAGGCACAATACACACGCTGCTTGTGCAAAACGCTGGCATGCTTCTGTCCCACAGCTCATATCGCAGATCGCATGTTTGAATAATATTTAGGTCTGAGCACAGGAAAAGTTTATAAATGGTTTCACTTCTGTTGTCTTTTGGAGAAGTGCTTTTTGTGCTTCCAAAGCAGTTTGGCTTTTAAATAGCTTCTGAAAATAAATGTTAAGACATTGCTCACATTTATACCCCGTGCCTTCATTGCAGGGTCGATCGAGTTATGTCATCAATGAAAGAAATATTTTTGCAACTGGAGCCTTGTCTGTCAGAGTAAAAAAAAAAAATTATAAGCATGAACTGTTTCTGTATTCCAATGTCTTGTGTTGCTCTGGGTGTTTTGCAATCAAGGGTGCCTTATCTGATTCTAAAAAAAGACACGTAATGTAATAGCACTGTAAGAATTTCAAGTACATACCACACCTGTAGCTTATCCGTATTTAGCCCATCAAACTTGCGTAATAACTTTAAATATTACTAACTTAAAATATCAAGAATTTGAGTAAGCTTGAATATTAATGCATGATCGATTCTATCATTCTAATAATTCCAATTTGTTTTATTTGTCCATGAGACTGCTATAGAAAATAATCATATTTCAAATCTGTAAGCGTGTGGACGTTTCAGTGGCCACACTTGGCAAAGTACAGACCAAATATGCTGTATTGAATACACACATTCAGTGCCGTTCAAGCAGGGAAAGGACATTGAAGTTTCTTTTGTCTGCTTTGGTCACACTAGTCAACAGTGGAGCATTCAAAATTGAGACTGAGCTCCCGTGTGGCGCAACAGAAAAACATTCGGCGGATTGTGAGTTCGAATCCTGACGCTGGCACCGCCATCCGTGCCCGATAGTCTCTAGAGAGCAGAATGCTGAGAGGAATGTTGTTACTCTTCCTGTCCGTCACAGTGACAGTAGGCCATCGTGGGCATCTGTAAGGCCATATGCAGGTGAAAGGGGGCAGATGGCACTTTCCTCCAAGTGCATTGTGCTTCCTAGTGACGGCGCATGAGCAGCAATTCAGAAAGATGTAATGGCAGGCTGTGCGTGTCCTTCACCCTGCCCTGTTGGTAGCTGTTGTGTGATAAGGGGAAGCTGGCTGGTGGGTGGGAATTGGCAAATGATCAAATTTGCAAATAAATGGAAAAGTTTTTGCACTTTTTTTGGAAAATATTTTGTTGAAGACGCATGTTCAAATTATTACCTAGTGCCACATCATGATCCCTTTACAAAGTCAAATTAAATCCCGAAACAATTCCCCGTCTCCTGTAAACGCTGATACGGGGCCCAGGAGCGGGCCAAGGCTTCAAGCTGAGGAGCTTTTCATACCTTTCTGAGTGGGCTGCCTCTGCACCAGGAACACGTGCACGTGTTATTCCATGGCTGCTTCTGCAGACCACAAATGGCTGTAGGTGTCGGTAGGATAGGTTGTGAAATTGAGCCCTCACTCCACCTGCAGTCCCCCTCTCAGCATGCTCCCATCTGCACTGGTGGTTTTCTTACTGGGTTCAGTTGTTTGAAGTCATTGTAAAGCAGGTGGTAATTTTCTGCTTGTAAAATAGGACTGTGGGTGAGGAGTAATACTGTTAGCTTTGGGGGATGGTGCTTTTGGAGGATCTCCAGAAGCTGGATGTTTCTCGTTCCAAAAATTGTGGGTAACCTCATGGTGAAATGCAAGTCGTACAGGGGGAGCTTGGAGTTGGTGGGAATTCAGCACTATTTCAAGCGTGTTTATACTATTCAGATATCGCATATGTTCCAGACCATATACAGTGTTCTGTTTGTATTAAATAGTTGGCAGTATTTGTTTAACATTGCCAAGCATTCAATTTGGAGGACACTTCCACAGCCTTATCTTGTAATGTCACATTTAAAACGCCTTTCAGGACCGCAAGTTGTCCAAGTCGGAGCGACAGCGCTTCAAGGAGGAAGCTGGCATGCTGAAGGGCCTGCAGCACCCCAACATTGTGCGCTTCTATGATTCCTGGGAGGCTCCCTGCAAAGGGAAGAAATGTATAGTGCTTGTGACGGAGCTCATGACGTCTGGCACCTTAAAGACGTAAGTGAACAATTTTAGATATTCTGTGCCCCCTCTAGACTAAAAATGATTTGGCAGGAAAAACGTTTTTGTTATGCTAAATGCAATCTTGTCAGTTTTATTTTTGTCTAACTTAAATCTCAGCATTTCCTTGCTGATCGTGGTTTGTTTTGCTCTGCAGGTATTTGAAGCGCTTTAAGGAGATGAAGATCAAAGTCCTGCGTAGCTGGTGTAGACAAATCCTGAAAGGACTTCACTTCCTCCATACCAGGTCACCTCCCATCATCCACCGTGATCTCAAATGTGACAACATCTTCATCACCGGGCCCACCGGATCGGTCAAGATCGGTGACCTGGGCCTCGCCACTCTCAAGAGGGCTTCTTTTGCCAAGAGTGTCATAGGTACGACCCCATGAACCACCATACACCGTTTCTCGGTCCTTTTAGTGTCCACTCGCTTTGTGGGTTTGCTGGCAGGAAGAAGTAGTTCTGTCCTCTTCTGCAGTTTCTTTCTCTTCTTTGATTTCTAAAAGTGTGATTTAACATTGTGGCGCGAAGGCAGACCACAGTGTTTCTGTGAGCCCCCAAACCACAGCAAACCAGGGCCCCTGCTTCTCGCTCGCGCTGTCTCTCCACACGGATTTCCCTCCCTCATCTAGGTCCAAAATTGTTTTGTTGATCATATTATTCTCAGTGTTTAAGAGGCCCTTATTTCAGGTTCCTCCAGAGAGTAAGTAGTTTCTTAACTCTCTTTTTGTCAGTGATGTGCGTAGTTGTATTGTGGCTTGTCTGCAGGCAAACCTGATCATGGCAAAGGGATAGCACAAAAGCTAGAGGTGAGCCCTGGGCTTTCAGGTACCGTTCTGAATGATCTTTGTCCTGTGGTTTGGATATTGGTGGTCTGTTTCTTCAATGAAATACGTGATGTTGATGCTAACAACTGTCATTTTTCTCTCTCAAGGGTAGATCTTCTGTTTTGATTTTGTTTTTTCTTTCAGTGTCTTAAGATCCAAGCCTTAATCTCTCTCTCCTCATTTCCTCTCAGTTATAGGCTTAGAGTCCATTTATTATTTTAGGAAACTTTAGACTCTAACCTCAGATCTCCCTTATTCTACTTTAAGGATTATTTAGTGTACTGCGGTAAATGCAGAAAATGGGCCTGGTAAGTCAACCAGTACAAAGTGACACATTACAAATCTAAATCAATTCCAAATATGTTAAGTTTTTCTGTGTGAGGTCTTTGTTTTATGGGCAGCTTTTTCACTGCATAAACTAGTGTGCAGAACCTCATTAATAAGTGACACTAGCTATGGAATATGTTATGCTTAGCAATTTTAATTTGCTCTTCTTTCTCACAGGTATCAGGAAGGTAAGTGCCTTTAAGGGGATTTGCAACAGGCTAACAAAAATGTACTTAAGAGTTCCACTTTCCATAGCTTGGACTTTAGCTTTCTTTAAATTATCGGTCCTGGGCTATTGACTGACCATCGACCTACCTAAAACGTTTCCCTGTAATCCGTTTGGCTAACACTTTTCTTAAACTCTGCTTTTTGTAAACGTTATCAAATGCCTAACGCCTTTACTTAATGCTCAGTCCCCACCCCCCGCCCCGCTTCAGCAGGCTGAGCTTGAATTCTTTGGTCAGTCCAGGCCTTTTGGTAGGTTCTGTACTCTAATTTTGTTTCTGTAGCCCTGCCCTAAAGGCCTTACACTGAGAAACTTGGGCTTCTTATCATGACGGCCTAACTGAGAACTGTTTATCCCCCCTCCTCCTCTTTTTCGCTTTCTATCCCCTTTTCGCTCTCCCTTCTCTTTCTCTTTTCTCACAGGTTTCTGGAGAAGTCATCTTCAGCAGCATCACCTTCTTCTCTCCTCTTCACAGAGAGGGTGTTGTAGGGAAATGAGAGAGAGAGTTCTGAACCGTTCTTTTGATTTAAGGTACCCCTGAGTTCATGGCGCCTGAGATGTATGAGGAGAAGTATGACGAGTCAGTGGATGTCTATGCCTTTGGGATGTGTATGCTGGAGATGGCTACTTCTGAGTACCCGTACTCCGAGTGCCAGAATGCGGCACAGATCTATCGCAGAGTGACCAGCGTAAGTGCCCAACCTTTTGCTGGAGGAGAGGGCCATGTGTGCTCGTCCTCCAGCCCCTCTCCTTCGCTCCATTCTTTTAAATCTTCCCCTTTTTGGCCTTTTATGAGGCATTTTCTTCACTCTTTTCCCCTCTATGAGTGGTAAGTTGTGTTTTCAAGAATTCCAATCTATTACATGCTACACCATATACAGAAACCCAAAGTGAAATCAACATGTACATTTCCTCAGAGGTTCAGCAGAACTTCTTTGGAACTTGTGGCCAAAGTATACTTCCATGGGTGTAGCCAAAGTATAAATGATTTTTTGCTGTTGGGGACACATCTTGGCACATCCGTCGACGCACGATGTCAACGCAGGAATTTCTGATTAATTTTGTGTGCGGACTGCGTCTGTGGAAGTACACTTTGGCCTTAATAGCGTTTTCCACTGAGTGGCATCATGAACCAATCCTTAAATACAACAAAAGCATAAGAGTCTGATTTTTTTCCTTTCTTTTTTTTTTTAAACCCTGATCAGGGGGAAGAAATGTAAAACTATCCTAAGTAGTGGTAATAAAATGTTACTTGTAGGTAAATTACTAAACTATATCTCTAGCGCATTAAATTACTGAAGATTTCTGTAGTAGCCAGAGTCATTAGAACAATTCTGTTCTGATTGCATTTGACCAATTGATGGGTCTGAACTATTTTTTAGCTCCGTAAGTATATCCTGGCTGGGTTCCTGAGGTATTTGGGCAAGATGGACTGTATGATGCTAAATTTTGTTTATCAATCTATCTACACATAGTGTCTTAATTTACATTTGACATCGAAGATACGTTATATATTGATTTATAATCTGTTACATAAATATGATGTCAGAATTACAAAATGCACTCCTGCTACATTTTGTCATGGTATGTTTGTAAAAAAAAAAACAAAAAAAAACAAAAGCATCATGGAAACCTAGACTGCTGCACCACCTCTGATGTAAAACTATTCTTAATAATTGTTTGTTAACGGCATGCTGGATACCACACAACATCTCAGGAGTCCCTGGTTTACATTCTGGGCAACAAGAATAGTCCTGCCTCTTCAGGGTGGAAATGCACCTAAAGTTCCAGAGTTCCTGAAAAAGCTTCTCTGGTAGAAACGCCTCTAAAGCCTAGTGCAATGTAAGATTCATAACTGGGCTTTAGGCAATAGAAAGATATATGACCGGTGTCTTCACATAAAATGTCAGTGTGTGAAGTAGTTCCATATTTTCACTACCTGTCTAATTGCTATCTATATGTAAAATGGTACTACTTGAACATTTCCATTTTATGGTCACTTATTTATAATGGCGCACGTCTATTAATTAATCGATTTACTATTTAAACCGGCATTTTGTGAATAGCACACTATTGACTAATGTTAAAGGTAGACATGATGTGAGGTTGATTCTATTCCCAGGCTCTGTATGATTTGGATGTTTTCTGTGTTCTACCTTTATAGGGAGTGAAGCCTGGCAGTTTCGATAAGGTCGCCATCCCCGAGGTCAAAGAAATCATCGAAGGTTGTATTCGTCAAAACAAGGACGAGAGGTCTGTTGAACAAAACTGTACACAAACAACAACAGTTAAACTCTCCTGAAAGAGTGTCTTATTTGGGTCTCTCACCTGTCTGTATTTTCTTCCTCTAATTTTTTTTTCTTTTTCCAGATATTCCATCAAGGACCTGTTGAACCATGCCTTTTTTCAGGAAGAGACGGGGGTTCGCGTCGAGCTTGCCGAAGAGGATGATGGCGAGATGGTGGCTATCAAACTGTGGCTGCGCATTGAGGATGTAAAGAAGCTCAAAGGGAAATACAAGGATAACGAGGCCATTGAGTTTTCCTTTGACCTTCACAAAGATGTCCCAGAAGATGTGGCACAGGAGATGGTAGAAAAGCTCACTTGCACCTGCTGCTTCGTTAAACATTTCAGTCTTTATCTCGGTGACTTATTTGTGGTTTAGCTTTGTTTAGGTGCCTTAATAGACTTTCTTTGTCTTTGTGTGTCTCTCTTGTCCTTCCTTAATCACTTTCCAGGTTGACTCAGGCTATGTGTGTGAGGGCGATCACAAGACCATAGCCAAGGCTATAAAGGACCGTGTGGCTCTGATGTGCAGGAAGAGGGAACAGCGGAAGCTGGTGCGGGAAGAACAGGAGAAGAGGAAGCAGGAAGAGGAAAGGGGGCAGCAGCCTTCAAGCGAGCCCACTCCTGCTCACTCCTCCACCACAAAGCCTCCCATGTCAACCTTGACACCAGTTCCCATAGAGACCGAGGAGCCAGAGGGGGAGCAGCACCACCTGCAACAGCAGCCTGGAGCGCCTGCTTCATGTAAGCAACACAGTGAAATTGAACAATCATTGTGTTACATCAGCACCTGTAATGGATGGCTCATGATCTATTATTTATTCATACATCCTGCAGCTGTAGGTGGTATAGAGGTCCAGTACTCGCTGAATGCAGCCGAGTCTCATCCTGTTCAGCCAGTGCTGCCCTCTTATAGCTCTGTGCAGCCTGAGCAGCAGCCTCAGACCTCTGCCACGCAACAAAACCCACATTCCCAGCTTCCTCAGCAGCATGTTGTCCACCCACATAGCCTGGTGGGTCATCTTTGGGCTTATTTGTTCTTCTTCAGTATCAGACACCATTTGTAAATAATCAATAATTTGAAAAGATTGGTTTCTGGTTTCATGTCTGCGGTGCTCTTTGTCCTCGTATCAGCCACAGGTTCCTTCTTCACAAGGAAGCAGTTCCCAGCCCCTGACTCCTGTGTCCTATCCTGAATATAGTGCGCCACAACAGGTATTCATCATGTTTACTGACATTTTGAGCATTTGTTTCTGTTCATTTCCTTGCAACTGTTCAGATATGAGATCATTACTGTCTGAATACCAACCATCTGTCCTTTTTTTATTTTGTTGGCTAGCAGACCACTCTGCCAGCTGCTGTTCAGCCTAGCATCTCACAACAGCATAACCAGCCCTCGCTTGATGCTGCACCTCAGAGCTCGTCTCAGCCACCACCACCACACAGCTCTCAGGTCGTCCAGGTAACACTATGGATTATTTTTTATTGCACGTTCAAAATCTCGGGGTTGTAGATTTTGTTTCCCCCCTATCATCAGAGACACCTGGAATAGACACAGCGATGACAGTAAAGCCATCTGTAATCGTTGTGGTGCACAACCACACCAGCGTTAGTCATTCTGGATGAAGTGCTTGGATTAACCCCCACTGTCTAAATGCTAACGACATAATGAGTATCCATTATCCCTTGTGCCTGAAAACAGAACCATTAAAGCAGACATTTTCCCCATGTTTGTACAAGGTCATAGAGGTGAATGGTACTTCTAGCCCTTTCTTCAAAGAGCATTAATTCCTTTTAGTCCTAGTTGCCTATGTTAAGTAGGTACAAAAAAAAAAAAAAAAAAAAAATATATATATATATATAAACTGGAAATTTTGGTAATTCACCAGTGGCTAATGAAAAGGAACATTTCCACTTTTCTTGTGATAAATGTTTAGATACTTCTTGTCCCTTAAAGTGGAGGTGCTTTCTCTGCTTTCACCTACATAGCAAAGTTATTTTACTTCCACTTGCTTAGTTCTTCATTAAAATACTTGAAGGTTAAATGATGATTACTCATGGTTCCCCTTTCAATATCTTTGTGTGTTCCTCTTTTCTCTTTAGCACCATAATTCATTAGCTTTACAAGCTTCTGTCATTGCCATTGTGCTGTATGTTTCTCTGTCGCATCATATTTGACATGTTTTCCCAGATGTTGTTGCGAAAGTGCTGTTATTTTCCCATGCTTTGTTGTCTGTATCTCTGATTAATTATGCATTCAGTATTGAATTAACAAAAACTGGCATTAGTGTTACAGCGCCATCATAAATAACTCTCTTAAGTGGGTATTCATATCCTCATTCTTCTGAACTCACTAAACATGCCTTAACTTCTTCAACATTGCCTCTCATTAACTTCTTCATTCTTCTCCTGTTTTGCATTCCCACCCCCTCTTTCTTGCATGCTGGCTGCCAGGTGTGGCCAAATCAACTCAGCCCTCCTGTTTTCTCTCCACCTCCAAATGCTGAACATCTGTATTTCTTATATCAGGCTTCTCAGTTACACCGGGTGCGTAGTAGAAGGGTGTGTTTTCCACAAAAGAAGGCTGACCTCTTTTTAATTTTCTTTTAGATTTAGTGGACTGGACAGAAAAGTCAAAATTCGAAGCATGTCTTAAAAGTAGCTAATGAATCTAGTATATTTTGGGATAACATGGTGAAGGAGACTTTGACTGAAGTAAATTTAAGCTTCAGAATGTTGCTGTTTATTTTAGGTTCCTCTAAATGTTTCCCAGTCTCCAGATCAGAATCAAACACAGTCCATGTTGATTCCACCTTCTGCAGAGAGGTACGTCTTTTAAAAGAAATTGTATTTAAAGAATACTTTGCTTCTTGTTTAAACCAGTCTGAAAGATAGTCATGCCTTGATGCTAAATGCCCCCTGGAATGTTTTATGCATTATTTGCATTCATTATTCATTGGGTATTGGCTGTGTGTGTGAAGTTATCAGCTCCATCTGAATAACCTAACTGAGATATTGTTGTCATTCGTTATCTCAGTGGCCTGTCGGATGCAGCTTCAGGGTTGAGTGATGGGAATGAGGGCAAGCACGAGGCTAGTTCCACAAAGCGCCGTGAGCGCCGCTCAGTCCGCAGCCGCTCACGTCACGACAAGTCTGCCAAGCCCAAGCTTGTTGTGCTTAATGTAAGAGATATCAAGTTCCTCTCAGTGTTGGGTACATTTCCAAGGAAATATAATGATTACTGATTTAAAAATTGCTTGACTGACGGTGTAATGAGTAATGCAGTCTTTTAGACTACTATAAATAAGTAATGTAATCTGAACATTTGGATTACTTTTGGACTAATTTTGATGTAATCATTAATGTATTAATACACTAATGTAATTAATACACTCACTATAAATCATCAGCATGAAAAAAATAAATCAAATAATCCATAGTCCAGTGTAACTATGATTTTGTGTTTTAATATCAAACCAATTTAAAGTGTTTAGTATCAACAGTCAGATGAGTGAGAAAAGTCATTTATTAGTGTCATCATTTATAAATCCCTAATTATGCTTATCTGTATTTGTGATTCAGATTTCCAATATTGGTGACAGAGTGGCTGAATGCCAGCTGGAAACCCACAACAGGAAAATGGTGAAATTTAAGTTTGATCTGGATGGAGACAACCCTGAAGAAATTGCCCAGATCATGGTAACCCCTTTTTTTTCTTCTTCTTCTTCTTTTTTTTTTTGTGCTTTCCACTGTAAAAATCTGGAGTTGAATCGTTCCATTTTTTTTCCTCTTGATTTTACATCACACAAACACTACGAACTAGCTTGCTGTACACATCCGTTCACTAAAGCACTATCTTCCCTCCAGAAAAATGTCCCTGCCCATAATCACTTGACCTTGCTCCATACCAGGCTAAGAAATTCATAATTTCTGTTGTTTAACCCTTTGCTCACATCGGCAGCAACCTTTAGCCTCATGTCTGTCAAGTCGCCATGGTTTCTCTGCTAGTGCCAGACTAGTATGTTTATGTAACTGTACAGAATATACAGAAATAAGCACATTTGACTCCACAAATTAGAGGTCATTCCACTAAAAGTAAAATTATGGATGGAAGAAATTTTCGTCTGTTATTTTGCTTACTCTCGTTGCGTATTTGCCAATTCTTATTACAAAACGAGTGACTTTTACCTGTGTTGATGTTATGCAGTTAGTTTTGGTTAATTAAGGATTTTGCTGTACATTCAGGTCCAGAGTGACTTCATTCTGGAGAGTGAGCGTGAGTCCTTTATAGATCAGGTGCAAGAGGTTATAGACATGGCAGATGAGAAAAGAGAAGCTGCTAAAGATGGCCATTCTCAGGTATTGAATTCTCATAACTTTCAACACTCAGGGTAACACATACAAGCAAGTTTAACAACATTCATTGTTTTATTATAGGTGATGAATGATGCAAACCAAGACATACCTGAGATATCAAGTCCTAATCTGCCGAGTAAGCACTATTAACAGCCATTTTCAGGTTACATTGGTTTTCTGTCCCAGCTCTGTCTGTTGATATTGATTAAATTTAATCTACTTTTGCTAACAGGTCTGCCACCCAGCGTGGCTGCACAGGTGGTGCACTCAGCAGGGCGGCGTTTCATTGTCAGCCCTGTACCAGAAGCACGACTTCGAGAGTCATTTTTTGGCCCTCCCTCTGCCAGCACATCTTTTGGAGATGACCTGGCAGGTGAGTCATTTCCTCTGATACAGAGACAAGGATTTTCCGCTGCTGTATGACATGCATTTGATGACCTATCTTGTGTTCTCGTTTTAGTGTCTGATCCTGCCTCAGGTAACCAAACACAACAGGGGCAAACCATCCTGCCCCCCAACACCAGCCAACCCTCAGTATTACCCCCTCAACCTGTATACCAAGGCCCAGCTGCAGGTGCACAAAACAGCTCTGTCACGGTGCCTGTTGGTTCCACTTCCCCACCTGCATCTGCTCAGATACCCCGGACAGGCAGGACATCCCCTTCCCTTGCCCCATCAGATCAGCCCATTACTCAGCGTCGCACCTCACTTCCCACTCCAACGATTCCCTATCAGCTGCCTGAGAGTAACCTCACTGTTCCAACCTCTGTTGGAGACCTGGTTCCTGCTGCTGTCCATACATCCACCCCAACACCTCTGCCTGTAGTTGCTCCAAGCCAGTGTGGGGAGAGTGAGGGGGAAACACAGGGAAAGTCACCAGGCATCGAGGACATCCTGGCACTGGACAAGAAACTCCGTTCTTTGTTCCATGACCAGGGTTCCTCCTCTGGCTCCTCAGCCCAGCCTGATGTATCAGGAGATGTGGCCCCTACCTCCTCACCTCCCAACACCATCAGTTCTCCACCTCCAGGCCTAGCCTCCATTTCAGGTCATGTGACACCAGCTAGCTTGTCTCTGAACTCCAGTGGGAACTTTGTTCCTGGCTTGTTTGCTTCTCAAAGCCAAGTAGCTCCTGCTACTGTACAAGTGCAAACTAGTCAAGTTGATTTCGGTGTACCAAGACTGCAGGTAGGCCCCTTTATACTTTTCAGCAGTTTTGCCGGTGTCCTAGTTTTAGTACAATTTTTATTTTACTGATTTTTCTTAATTTTTTTATATCTTTCCTAAAATTTAGACTTCTATAAGTGGACCCCAAGATGGCCTGACTACTGTAGAGAACAAACAGCCAGTGACACAACCAACTGGTGACGGTTTTAGACTTGGCAGGTTTCAGGTAGTGATCATGTTCCTGTCTTTTAGTTAACTGAACTTTCCAGCAGACACATTTCAACAAGCTTTTTGAAATAATCTGTGTCCAGGTTTCCGTGGCCACTGATCAAATAGTGGATGGTACTTCTTGCCAGAATACCATTCAGTCATCTTCATCCACAACTTCTTCGCCTTCATCCTCAACAGTCTCAAGCCCTGAAAACACCCTTCATAAATATCAAATGCTGCCAAGCCCTGGGCATGACCTTTCAGAACCCATTCCTCCTTCTTCTGCTCCTCCTGCTGCTGCTGCTACTACTACTACTACTACTACAACAACAGTTGGGCGCTTTCAGGTCACCTCCAGTGCCAATGTCAAGGTGGAATGTATCTCAGGAACTCCTGCTGGAAAGGAGGATACAGGCTCAAAAGGAGAGCAAGACGTCGGTGTATCCAGTGCACCCATAGTCCAGCCTCCCAACTCCCAAGGCATCTTGAGCAGTGATGACTCTGAGCCAGAGGATGAAGCTTTTAAGAAAGAGGTCAAACTGCTCAGGGAGAGGTGGGATTTGTTCAAAAAAAAAAAGTAATAGAAATTTTTTTTAAATCAGGGTGCCTTGAGATGTTTCCTGATTTTATTTACCATCACTTCTTTTCTTGTAACAGGCATATGACTGAGATCCAGGCCTTGCAGTCTAAACAGAAGAAAGAGGTTGAGGAGCTGTTTGCACGAATGGGCAAAGCGCGTCCCTCCACAGTGGCCTCTTCCCCTGTAGCTATGGCAGGAGGCCGGCGTAGGCTCACCAAAAGCAAGAGCAACAAACCCAGCCGTGGTGGTAGCACCCACAGCAGCCCTCATCAGCAAGGTATACCAAGTAACTTTTCCACAATGAAACAACACCGTTTGTATACTCAATCACAATGGGAAATCCTTGTTTTTGAAAATCCTTTCCTGTGCTTGCAGGAGATAAACGTAACAAACATGTTTCAGTTAGTCAGCCAGCTACAGGAAAGGTTCCAGATACACTTGTTCAGGATGTTTGCGCGAAAGGTAAAAGGTTTTACCTCTTCATGCTTCTTTGAGGGATTGAGTTGAGTTGTTGAATTATTGTTGAGTCTGTAATTTCTATACATGTAATGTTATTTCTGGAGTAAATAATCCTGCATTCTTTAGTTCAACAAGTATTTAACTTAATCACTTGTATTCTTTTTTTTTTTGTGTGTTCCGTGTTTCCTAATGTCCGTTATAGGGCCCTTCACCACAAATAAGGCAGAAAATGGGTCAAGCCAAGCTGCTAACCTTCCACGAAAAGGCACATTTACAGATGACCTCCACCAGCAGGTGGATGATTTTGCTCGGGATGCCATGAGCCAAGCACATGTTAAGAAGAACAGCAAACAACATTCACAAAGTGTTGATGTAAGCAGCACTAACCATATTTCACTTTTTTTTCTTTTTTTTTCCTTTTTAGCTCAAATGTCTTTACTATCTAATTGTAATTATGGATTAGTCAATATATCTCTAAATACTTTATCTGTAAAACCTAAGAATTATATTTTGAGCAGACCTTTTTATTTTTTCTTCTAGGCAATTCCTCGCAAGTTCTCGGCACCAGGGCAGCTGTGCTCCACGGGTGGTCCAGTATGTGTTCCCTGCTCTAACCCTTCTGCTGGAAGGAAGGGTTCATTGTGCTTGGCGACCCAGCAGCACACCTACCCCTGTGTCCCATATGTTCCTCCACAGTGGGTGGGGCCTGCGGGAAATGCAGTAGGCTTGTTACAGCCTACAGCAACAAATGCTCTCCAGTCGGGTTTCCAAGTGTCCACAGGAACTCACAAAGCGGGAACTAATGGTGGAGGAACCAACATGCGGACCACTCAGGCGAGCTGAGAAAGAAAGGGACGTCACAACGCACAGATTTAGCCTAAATGTTGACTGTGAACTGTTTTCAATCACGTATAAGCATATTTAGTCCCATAGACTTAATCTCTGTCTAGAAAACCAGCTTTCCAGGAGTTATGGAAGTACAGTAGAGCAAAGGGATAACCTCTGAAAACTCTGAAGCTCGTCTCTTTTAATTTGTGGGAAAATGTAAGTAGACTGTTTACAGTAAACAGCAGCCAGAAAGCCTTTAAAGGTCTCTGTGACTTGGTTAGTGCATGAAAGGTATGTGCAGTCAGGGCTAAAAGACTTTGAGCCTTATAGGTGGATGTGTACAGATTGGTATGACACCGCTAGACTAAGACAAAACTAAAGCTATGGCCTTAATTACTAAGCGTTAGTCTCTTTAAATGGGGACACTTGGATATCATGGTCTGTAATGTAAAAAGGTTCTTAGTATGCAGCAAAATGGTTAACATTTTCCTAAGCAAGCTGCAGTATAGCTTAATGTCTCCTTATCTACACTGTATAGTAATTAAAAACAGCGTGACGAGTTTGGACTATAAGTGCTGCCAGTACACGTCTTCTGTACCTAGGCAAGACCGCAATAAATAAGATAAAGTAAGTTGGTGGCAAGATGGAGCAAGAAAACACTTTGGTTTGGTGAATCGGAAGTTGTAGGTTTAAATTATACAACCTTATTACATAGTAATCATGAGAAGTAGGGGACATGTTTCTTTTGAGATTTTGAAATGTGTTAATTTTTTTTTTTTTTTTTTTTTTCAAAAAATGTTCAAATTTGACCTTAGGACAGAGATGTGCAATATAAGAAGGTAACATAAGCAGGGTGATCGAGCACTTGACAAACCTTACACCTATTTCCATTATAAGTATTTGCATTGTGACTTTTGTATTTGTGACTGCATTTGACTATACATCATGTAGGCCTGTATTCTCTCAAAACCTCCTACTGTAATTCTGTGGATGTATCGAGGGCATGTGGGTTGTAGGCGTTCTGCTGTGACTATAGCCCGTAGTTTTCTGCAGACTCCTGGGCTGCATGCATACGGGGTGCCGCCTTAAGTGATCTGATCGTTTCTGTGCCAGTCTTGACACACAGTTATCCTCTCTAGAATGCATTCTCTCTAAATACATTTGTCACGGTTCATGCTGGTTATACATGTCCTGCTCAAAATGGTAGAATGTTCTCTTTATCTAAAAATCAATCACAATATATAGGAATGTTGCTGTGAAGTAAATTAACAAAGTATCCAAAACATACACTTTCTGCAGATTACAGTATTGCACAATTTGTCTTTATACTCTCAGTACCACTCTCTCAATCAATTACTAAGCCACAAAACACAGTGCCATTCCCACACAGAAGTGATTTTCTCTCACCTCTGAAATGATTTGCGCGACTTCTCTAGAGAAGGAAAAATGTTACTGCAATGCAGAATATGCACCGTTTTAAAAGGTTAAGCAGGCTCGGGAGGCTAATGTTACTTTTGATACTTGAGTGCATGAATTTTTCTAAACCTTTTCTTTAATCTGATTTTCATAAACCACTTGACCACAACAGTTTTTAAAGTACCACTAATGTCACCACACCCAAACCCAGCTATACTCGCATTGCTCTCAAAGCTGCATGTTTTAAAACTGGACTATTTCACCTGTTTATTAAATCAGCATTAAAATTTTAGGTTAGGAAAAAAAAAGGTAATATTGCTAACGCATTGGTTCTCAGTTGTCAATTTTGTCCCAGGTCTTTTTGGTGACTATATTGATGGTTGTGTTAATCCTTTTTGTTTTCTTTATTTTCTAAATGTATATATACCAGAGATGAATTAAAGCATTTTTGGAATTGATATCTGGTCTGCAATTCTTCACTACATTATTCCATTAAATAATCAAGACTTTATAAAACTGAGATAATTTGTAAAATTAATCACTCTCTATATTGTTGTACCATTAAAGAGACTCACCACGTACTTTTAATAGGAACCGTTGTACCACTGCATTCATGCAATAATTCAGTCAGCCAAGCCTTGGATTTTCAGTCTCTAGAGAAAAGTATCTCAGAATCCAAAATATTTCTAAACTTGAGGCAGATTGGCTATGACTGCAGTAGATCACATCGGGTTCTACGGTCAGTCAAGAATGAAAAAGATAATAATCTCTACCTCTGCCTCTCTCTCTCTGTTTCATTACTGTCTGTGGTGGAATTCCAGCACATTTTACTTAATGAGATACTGATTAGTTGATCACCTTGCAATAGGATCAGTTCAAATGGCAAAAACAGAAAAACCATGCTAGTAGTACCTTAAAATTAATTTGAGTACAAAAATATCTATTCATCTATGCCAAAAGAGTTAAAAATAAAAGTTTTGAGTGATCAAAAGAAGGGTTCAATTCTGGCTTTACTGGCAGAGGGATACAGTGAGCATCAGGCTGCTTCCATCCTCAAAATGTCAATGGGAAAAACAATTCTTCACTGACCGACATCAACAACTCCGTCAAATTTCACTCAATAACCACAGGATGACATCAAGTGACCTACAAGAATGGCGAATGCCAGCTGGGGTTAAGTGCACGGCAAGGACAGTTCGAAACAGGCTCCTCCGGGCGGGGTATAAGTCATGCAAAGCTGGAAAAAAGCCCTTCATCAATGAGAAGGAAAGAAGAGCCAGGCTGAGGTTTGCTAAAGACTTTAAGGGTTGGACCGTAGAGGACTGGCGTAAGGTCGTCTTCTGTGATGAGTCCAATTTGCAGCTTTTCCCATCACCTGGTTGTCCAATGGTTAGACTGAGACCTGGAGAGGCCTACAAGCCACACTGTCTCACACCCACTGTGAATTTTGGTGGAGGATTGGTGATGATCTGGGGGTGCTTCAGCATGGCTGGAGTGAGGCAGATTTTCATTTGTGAATGATGCACCAATCAAGCCATGCACAAGGTTATCCTGGAAGAAAACTCACATCCTTCTGCTCTGACCACTCTGAGGATTGGGTTTTCCAGCAGGACAATGCTCCATGCAACACAGCCAGGTCAATCAAGGTGACAAGCCACATCAAGACCCTGTCATGGCCAGCCAAATCTCCAGACCAAAACCCCACTGAGAACCCCCTTATTCCACCAAATATTGATTTCTGAACTCAAACATTAGTGGTGGTGTTTAAAATGGAACATGATCTTGATTTCTATGCATTATTCAAGATCTGAAAACACTGCATCTTATTTATTTTGATCAGTTGTCATTTCCTGCTATTAAATGCTCTAAGTAACAATACTTGTATGTGTAATTTTTATTTGGAATGTTGCTAGTAGTTTATGGAATCAAACAATGTTCATGTTCCTCAAAAACACTTATAAATAGTAAAAGCGGAGAAACTGATATTTAAGAGACCACTGAATTTTGCAGTGGTTGCTTACATTTTTTTGTATGTGTATGCATGTACGTAAAGATGTATGCACACACACACACACACACACACACACACAGTGTAATGTGGAGGCCTTTTCCTGTATTATAAGAGCTTTATGTTCAAAACCTTTTAAACAATGTTGAATATTTATTATGGAAAACTAACAATTCTGTACAAATAAAAAACATGCAATAAATTAAATTCAACAAACATGAAAATTCAAATACGTTCAAGGCTCAAGCTTCCTTTTCTTCATGTACTGTCCTTGTCGGTATGGGCTCTGCAGACCTGCAGGATTTTAGAATCAAGAATCTGAGCACTAAATACATAATGTAGATATTATATCATTAAAAAAATTACAGTTTCTTTCCTTACTTAAAAAGAATAGTCATTGAACATTCTCCTTATTGGTTATCATTGTTAGCCTTACCTGATCCTCTAGCTGTATCCTGGGCTACTGAATTATTGTGTCTGTAGTTCGTGGCTCCTCCTTGCCCCTGATGGCCCGGATGGTCATGCGGCTGAAGCGGTGGCCTCAGTGAAGTGGATCTCTGAGGAGTTTTACTACGCGTCACCATCATGTGTTCACTCGGTGTAGCAGGACGAGGCAGCCCTGACGATTCTCTTATTGGATCATCGAGCATATCGATGCCATCTAGAGTAAAGTCCCACAGCTCTGGATCATCTGAGGAAAAGGTTTGCCCAGTGATACAGAAACCACCTATGATGCTATAATTTCACTTCCATATCCAATGGCATTACACCCAATAAACACAAAGCTGATAAAAATGAAGATGGACTCTTCACACTACAAACCCTTACCAGTCTCATTTTGCACCTTCTTGACCAGCATTTCACATCCAGAAGGCGTGCTGTGGTTAACGGGACCCAAAGCCTGGCCTGAGGAGAAGGTACTGCTATAGACAAGGCTACTTTCCATAAAACATACAAAAACTGGACCAAAGGAATTTAGTGTTGAAGCTAGTTTCCTAACAAATCAAGACATGGTAGTAGAAATCAAGCTTACTGAAGCTTTCCTGCCAACTGTATTGAAAAATGACTTTCATGACTCAAAGCTTTTAATCACAGTGCACGTTAGTGGCACCTGGTGGTCAAAGGATGAAGTGAAATAATTATTGTACTGCATCTAAGTGCATGCTACTACAGATAAATGTGTGTTCTAAATTAAAAAAGAATAACGGCAAAACGTAACACTAAATAATGCCATTTGAGCATAAATTTAAGATACTTCTTAGGATACTTCTACAATACATTACATCAGTTTATAGCAAACCTATCGAATTCCTTATCAGTTTATAGCAAACCTATCGAATACCATTAACCTAGCCCTCGTTACAAATAATTTTATAGGCACGGCTCATAGTTAATCTATAATTTGAGTGTTAGAGCCACACCGTGCCAGAGGTAAGCAGAGTTCACTT
Source organism: Notoglanidium macrostoma (assembly GCA_030068235.1). Classification (NCBI taxonomy): domain Eukaryota; kingdom Metazoa; phylum Chordata; class Actinopteri; order Siluriformes; family Auchenoglanididae; genus Notoglanidium; species Notoglanidium macrostoma. Next base: position 19,248,304 of record JAQQZR010000002.1, read on the forward strand.
GTACTATTAATACCTATAATAATGTGTTTATGGCAGAATAAATCAAGCATTGGTAGGTTGCTTTTTCAACCCCCACTTCAGGGCTTGGGTGTGTTCATTGGTCTGATCAGTCCTGTGTTTAACCAGAATATACTGGCTACAAACAAATCCTGATGAAAAAACTAAAAAATTTTTTGTCTCAACAACAAGAAGCAAAGGCTGTTCATTTATTGCACTATTCTTCATCAAAATACAATTAAATGAAAACAAACTAAAGACTTCTTCAATGCACTAAAACATTGCATGTCATATGACCAGAAAACTAAAAGATTCATTCCTTTTGCATTTCCTCTGTATTTTGGCAGAATTAAATTCAAATTTATTTATATAGCACTTTTTACAAAAAGCAGTTTTGTTTGTCTAGATAAGGTTATCGGAAAATTAGATGCTTGTGCAGGTTTTGCTTTCAGTAGAATAGCACCACAAAACCAGACTACAGTTTTTTTCCTTTCAATTTGTTGCATGTGTGACTTGTTATGTAACAACAAGGAATGCTGCAAGCCTCACCTCTCAAATTTCCTGAGGAAGTACCAAAAACCGTACAGACTAGAACCTTTAGAGTTTGACTCACAGCTAATGAGGAAAAAAGCAGTTTTCTAGTACATTGTGCAGTGGAAAAGGCTTTAGGTCGATCAATCCATACTACCATAATAATGATCCAATAACCCATAATTCCCTGCCCATCCTCATACTACTACAAAACCTTACATATTCTTTCTGGTTAAGCCCCTTGCTGGATCTGTTCATTGTACCTGTGTTAGAATGAGACGCTGTGGGTTCAGTTTTTGGTTGCACTTTACCCTGCTGCATTATCTTAGCCTCCATCTCCTGTCTGAACTTCTGCTGCAGCTGCTGCTGCCTCAGCTTCCTCTGCTGCTTAGAGTCCGGCGCAGGGTCAAAGCAGGACAAGTCGGCCATGTCCGCCGATGATCTGGCCACAGAGACGGAGAGAGTGCGTCAGCACGTTGGATTTTTACAAACAACAGGAGCAGCTGCACAACTGGTGTGGTTTAAACTAACATTCAATTGTAGTGTTGCTTTAGCAGGATGCCTCATATGCTGTGCTGTAGGTCATTTGAATGTGCTATTTAAGTAAAAAGGGACGCAACAATATTTCACATTACTTTAGATTTTCCCAAGATGCATTAGGTATTGAAAGGTTCAGGGATTTTTGGAAGATTTTAAGAAAAGGTATTAACTGAGTGACGCAGAAGTGTAACTGTATCATGACTTCATTGCAATATTGCATGATATGGTCAGGTCTCCTAACTTCTTCTCTTTACATGGTTTTCCGCCACTCCTACGTGGGCTCAATGTGACAGGGCTGCTCAAGGGCCCAACAGCGGCAGCTTGGTGGTGCTGGGGCTTGAACCCCCAACCTTCCGATCAGTAACTCATTGAACCACCACTGCCCTTCTGCTGACAGGTCCCCCAGAAAACCTAATGGAATAGATCTACACTATATGGCCAGAAGTTTGTGGACACCTGACCGTCACACCCATACTAACAACCATAAAACTGGGGAAGTTTTGAGAAACACAAAGTGTGAAGCACACAATTGTATAGGATGTCTTTATATGCTGCAGAATTAAAAATTCACCTTCACTGCAACTAACCTGTTCCAGCATGACAATGTCCCTGTGTACAAAGTGAGACCAGGTTTACCAAGGTTGGAGTGGAAGAACTCAGGACTCAGAACTCAACCTCACTGAACACCTTTGGGATGAAGTGGAACGCCGACCGTACCCCAGACCTCCTCACTAACACTGTAGCCGAATGAACAAAATCCACACAAACACAATCCAAAATCTAGTGGAAAACCTTTCCACAGGAATGAAGGTTATTATTACAGCATAGGAGGACTGAATCTGTGGTAATGCCCATGGTGTCTGAATAGGCACGTATGGGCGTGATGGCCAGGTGTCCGGATCCCTTTGCTCATATGTGTGAAAGACATTTTGTTTTATTGTAAAAATAATCTTCAGTCTCAAAGACTTTAATTAAGCACTTGTTCCCCACAACATATTAATCTTAAGTGAGTCTTAAGATTGGGTCATGCTGTTATAGGAAAATAATCAATAACGTGATGCTGATATTTTCATAATAAGTAAGAATTTAGATTATTTTCCTATAACAGCATGCCCCGATGGGTTTTATTCTTCTCGTAGCACAGCAATTTACCAACCACTTCCATTTTTATTTATTACTGACTAAAACCAGCTTCTTACTGATGACATGGCTTCACGACAGCAGCTACCAGTCCAGTTGAGGATAATGTTACCTAGACATGACTGTTGAGCTGTTTTCACAGTCCCGTTGAGCGGAAGTGCTGGCTGAATGTGAGGTCATATTTGGGATTGGGTTCCTGGAGCTCACGGTGTTCTGCGGCACTGCAGGCACTGGCTGGATTCCAGTCTGTTCTGACGGACAGTTCAGTACTGCTTCGGCTGGATTACTGAAAGCCCTGGAGTCAATGCGGGACAGGCTGTTGTAGCGAGCCTCCTCCACCGCCAGCTCATTATCGCTTCGCTTCGTCTTGTGGGGGTCTAAAGGTGAAAGAGGCTGCAAGAGCAGCAAATTAATCAGTAACCTCGTTTCCACTTCCAGCTTTCACACATGACTGTCATTTCCTTGGTAGTGGAAGGTAACTAGAGGACAGGTTGGTATTAAGCAACAGAACAGGAGAGGGAGCGCGTTATCATGCGACATGGTCACAGATCTACCCAGCTGTGATATTATTTGCAACTAGACACAGTCTAGAATGCTCGGTTTCATTTATATAACCGTAAGGGAAAAGTAAAGCAAAGCATTTCAAAACTATTTCAAAGAAAGTACATAATATGGATAATTACTCATGCCACAAAAAAACCCAGAAGTGCAAATATTATTTTTCTAGTATTGTACTGGGGAGATATTTCTTACATGCATATTGTATTTGCGTGGCATCGAGTGCAAGGATAATTAACTGTATGAAGAATAATACCATATAAGGTGGATAATGACAAATAGAGAGTATAATTGAGCTATTTTTGAACTAAAACTGCTGCAGGCAATAGTTTAGCCATCCTTTCTGTGGAGGTACGCTACAAACATGAACTTTTCTAACAAGTTATAACAGAGCTTACAACACAACTATTACTACTACTACTACTACTAATAATAATAATAATAATAATAACAACACCACCAATCTTCAAGTTACATGTTGCCTCTTCTGTCTTTTTCAAATAGTTCCATTTTTCTATTTCTGTCTTTGCTAGAATATGGTTAACAATACAAAACTGCTCGGAGTTGTATGATCATTGTTGTTACTTAGCAACCTGTGATCAGCAGAATGATACAGATCTGGTGGGCAAAAACACATCCTGTTATCAGAGCTATCAGCGAAATTGTGCCTTTTGTATTTCAAACTCAAACAATGAAGCTCACAGGTGAAAGAATTTAAATTAAATTAATCTTAAACCTTCTGACCTGCTTGGGAATCTTGTTGACTGCTATCAGATATTCCTTGTTAAGGATGCAGTTCCCAAGAGCATTCCCAAAGCACCTAAAAGCAAAGATCCACTCAGTGTAATTCAAATCATTCCAACATGGATGCATTTTATTCGACTATTTTTCACCAATAATCAGGCAGACGAATTTTCACGTCATACTTCAACCTCCTGCATTTGTGGCGTAAAATTAAAAAGGTCTGCGCACTTGACTTTTGCGGAACCATCAGAAAGGAGCGTGCAAAATTCATTAGTGCAGTTTCATACAGATTCGTGAACTTTTAGAGAGAAAAAAATGCTTGTAAAATGCATTATAAGTTTGGCGTAACTGTGTCCACTGTTTTTTTCCTCAGTACAGGTAATCATGTTGATCCACTTGTCTGTAGTAAATCATGCACACACTTCAGATGCAGTACATAGACATGAAGTTAAAAAACACTCAAGTTTTCCTTTTTTAAAACAGAAATTCAGGGATTACTTCAGTGCTCGTTTCAGCCCATCTGTAACAGCCTCTTTTCTCGCCTTCTCCAGTGACAGCGCCTTGGATTTGAGACCCTCGCTTACTCCATAGCCCACATCTTCATGGAACGAGCCATCCTGTAAACAAAGACAAGCTCCTCATGTACCGGAAATATCATTAAACTGATTAAAGCAGTGGAGTCAGGTGCAGCTCCTGCTCTGCTGGAATAACCAGCCATGCTGGTTCTTCAGAAACTCCTTGTGTATTTGTGTATATTAATGAACTAAATTGTTTGATTTGATAGCTCTCTTACCTTTAATTGAACTTTTACAAATGCACTGACGCCGACGTAAAATTTGCCATTAATCAAGTCGACAAAATCTGCACAGAGGGAACAGTGACTTAGAAGAAGTTCAGGACCAACAGAACAAAGAATATTTTTCTTTTAGTGGTAAACAACCTAAAGCATCTTGGTACAATCTTAATAAAGTTATGGTGTGTAGGACTGTCACACTTATTACATAATTGCCTAATAATAATAATCATCATTTATCCGGCACATTTCCCTAGATGATATTATCCTTTGAACTGATCAGGATTATTTCAGTTATTGGAATTAATCATTACACACTCCTGTGTTTCTGTATAATATACGTTATATGGGCACATGTGTGTGCAGTGGTTAGCACTGTCGCCTCACAGCAAGAAGGTCCTGGGTTCGATCCCCGGGTCACCCAGGGTGCCTTTCT
>JAQQZR010000002.1:19253534-19267112 GCA_030068235.1 Notoglanidium macrostoma
CAAAGACATGCAGATTAGGTCAACTGGCTACTCTAAATTGCCCATAGGTGTGAATGCGAGCGTGTGTGGCTGTTTGGATGGATGAATTGAGGCAACACACTAAGCGCATTCACACAGTATTAGTCAGATTAGATCATCCTTACCAACATTTTGTTGAGAAATCGAGTGAGACCAGCCATTGTAGCCAAACATCGCATTAGCCAGACTGATGACCTTGTGACCCTCAATGTAACAAACCTGCAAACAGACAGGAAATATCAGACAAAGTACAAAATTGAAAAAAATGCAAGATAAGCTTTAAAAACATTACTGTACAAACAGTACGAGATGGTCTCCTTGCCTTTTGTCCTCCTCCTGCCTGCCGAGTGCTAATGTATTCCGGTCCGAGCATCCGTCGGAGAGCATTCTGAATGGCCTGGTACTCCTCAGCAGTGTAGTGGTACTGAAACATCGTCATCATTACCATTTCTGTCTTCAATTTATACTGAACAGTTCTATATTAAAGATTATATTATTTGGACGTTCAGTCAGACATGACTGTGTGGGTTTCCTAGATTGCGCCAGTGTGTGTGTGTGTGTGTGTGTGTGTGTGTGTGTGTGTGTGTGTGTTGCCCTGTGATAGACTGGCATCTTATTGAGGGTGTATTCCTGCCTCGCTTCCAGCTTTCCCGGGATTTATGGTTTGGAACCACTGCCACCTTGGACTGGAATCCATGCACAGGGGGATGGATTAGAATTCATTCATGCATGCATGCATGGATGGATGGATGGATGGATGGATGGATGGATGGATGGAAATCCACGGTTGGATTAGAATTCATCGATGAACATAATATGCATGTTAAGATACATCACATCACATCACATCAGTTTGATCTTCCTAAGATACCAAAGCAGGTTTTGAGATTTTTCAGGTTTCTAAGTGCAGATCCATCGATTAACATTCAACCCACATTTTCAGACGTCCCTTAACGCATGTTTGCAACGTTATTGTGTAAAGCTATATAACTACACGTGTACATACCTGTCCAAAACACATGCTGGCTGTGTGCTGTTTGTCTTCTCTCTCATTACAAGCTTCCATGTGTAGCTGTTTTCACTAAAATCCTGAATTGCGGTGTTTATAGCGGGCAGATTAATGCCTGCAGCTTTCACTGATGGTTTATTAAACACACTTTATTGTCAGCAGCCGGCTGCCACATTGCACAATAACTTAGTTAGCTGGTTAGCTGGTTAGAGTTAGCTTCCATTTGCTGCTCCTGTTAGGATCATGCAGTTTCGTCTAACATCGGTACCGGTGTTTCTACTGCTGAGGAATATTACGATTCTTGTATAAATATCCGTACAAGCAGCGTTAGCCTTTTAAAATAAAAATATATCTTGACTATTTTTAACTTCCCGCGTCGAGGAAACGGTGATTTGCTCACGCCTATCCGTGCGTAATACGTCATAGAATGGGCGGTCCATTAAGTGGATGAATACCAAATAACTCATAACCTGCTTAAAAGTGCACTACATAGAGTATAACACAATGGCTTCGACACCCTACGTAGCGCACTACATTTTAAACATGGCACCATTTGGAATTTAACCAATATGGCTGAACTACTGTAGTAGTGGGCGTCTTCTTTCTGTTTAGAGATTACTAAAATATTTTGTAATAAAATTATGAAATATATTTCCTTGAAATCTGTATGTTTTTAATTATTGATCAGTACAACAAATAATATACATGCCAGTAAAGTTACATGAATTGAATTATATGTGATTGAATGGAAAATCCAGTGTCCTCATGGACTTATAGTATAGACTAACTAACCAATTATCCTAAACTAACTGGTTGCCCTGGTAACGGTCTCCAGACTGACAGGATAAAGTATTGAAAGTATTCATAGTGCTATTCTGTATCCATGGTGATCCTTCTGCGATTCAATAGTATACACTGGTCTAGAAGTGGTTATGGATGATGCACTTTTGTTTAAGTGACTGAAACTTTGATTTAATTTGATTCATCATACATTTTTGTAGAAACACTGGCTCTGAAGTGGAGACTACACCCTGAATAGGACACCAGTGCATTGTAGTGCACCGTGCACACACGCACACACACACACACACACACACACACACACACACACAGGTAGTTTAGCATAGCTAAAATCAAATATCAGCATGTTTTGCAGAGATGTAAGGAGGAAACCAGAGAACCCAGAGGAAACCCACTAATTTCCTAACTAAACCCATATCCGCTAATAATATAGTCTATATAATTACATTGTCTTAACTGTAGAAAACATATTTACACTACAATACACTACAATGTGTTAATCAGTTCATCAGTATTCTTAATTTCTCAGTCTTGTCCTCATAATAATATTATGTAAAATAAAAATATAAGATCGTGAATGTTTTCTGGCAAAGGCGGTCACTCTGGATTCACTGCAATCCTGACCAGGATAAAGGGTTACTAAAGATGAAAGAACAAATGTTTTCAGGCAAAGACAGACAATACACTCAAGTCTTTAAACTACCGAAATCAACACATTTTGATTAAAGGATCAAATATACATTGCAGTTTACAATTTATTTTACTCAAGTAGCGCATTGTACTGATTTGAAAAGAAAGCACAGCTTATAAAGTTGTGTGTACGTCTGTACTACATTATCATTACCACTATTATGCCATGATTTGCATATCAAATTTTAGCTCCAGAGCTTTCTTTGATCTTCAAAACAAAGGTAAGGAAGCTGTTTGTAAACCCTGACCAAACACTAGGTCTCCCTGGCAGCCTAAACACATATACAAGGCCTGATTTTTGCTGATCTTAATGGCAACAGATACATGAGCATCTGGTATACATGTGTTATGCCCAAAGATAAAAAGTTATTAGTATTAAGTTTCATTTTTGTCTTCCACATAGATTATTTGCTGTTGAAAAATGTTTTAAGGTGGTTTATTTTTTACTTTTGTGGAACCATGCGCAACAGCACCACCAAAGGTCTTAAGAAAGGTATGAAGAAGTGATGCTGGGGCTGATTTCTTTCTAGTCCGGATTGTAGGTTCATTCAGAATATCAGTGACATTCATGTCAGATGATTAGCATTAGATTTCATATGCACTGCTTCTTTGACACATCCATATCACGTCATCAGCAGTGACAGACAAGACACGTGCACTACAGTCATGGGTGTAACGAATGCAAGCTCATGATGTAAAGCATTGCTTAACATGAAGTTGAGCTGTGATATAGCCTATATTAGATTTTATCCCTCACAACTAACATCAAAACCTTCCATTACAGACGGCTAGACGTGATGTAATGTCAGCTTACAACCATTTATAGGAGATATGTTGGTAATGCTTGTAGATATTGTTTATAATTGGGCTGGTGTTGGCCTTTGAAAGATGGGATGTGATAAGCAAATGACTGAGATCTTGCAGCCTCATTGAGACAAAAACAGACAATACTGTAGGCTAATAAATTCATTACATTTTATTTCTAAAAATATTCAATGTAATATTTAATTTAGTACACGCCTTAGCTCCCAGATGTATTTAATTCACATCCCTTTGTGTTACACAGCCTGCAGATAATGTGTCGATATTACATTACACTGTAAAGCACCTTCATCTCAGCACATCAGCCCAATCCCAAATGACTCCCTACTCCCTATTTTCGTGCACTTCCAACCCAGGGTGTACCTACATATTTGTCCTTTCACTGTATTATGCACTGGGTGTATTCCGATGATCAATGAACATGCTATGCTATGTAGTCCACTGTATATATTTGCAAAGGCTCGCCATTTGGGCTCGCGTTTCTTCAAATGCGTCGTGCACGGCGCGCGTTCACGTCCCCAGGCACGCACACCCACCGCACACACAGTCTGGAGGAGCGTCTGGCCGCGCGCGCAGTCTGCAAACCGGGCGCGTGTAGGAGGGGCGAGTTGAGGCTAGAGATACCACAGGAATGACAGGAGGAAGCCGCCTTGCCCCACATCCGCATTTACTCATTCAACTCACTTTACTGGAAAACAATAACGCCCTGGATACACATACGCGCAGCTTGTCTCTGTTGTGCCTGATTGTTTGTTGTTGGTTTTTATGTAATTTTTTTTTTGCATTTTTTTATTTATTTATTTATTTTTAATTTGTTTTCCAAAGTTACCGTATCCGAGGTGTCCATGACTGTTTATATGCAGTTTACACGCAAGAGCGAATGATGGTGAGTGAAGGCAGCTTTCAGCGTAATGCACAAATTTTATTTTTTTGGCATGGCACATTTAATTCCGCTCATTTCTGCTGCTATAAATACAGGATTGTTTGTTGGGTAAATAACGGGAACGCGTCCTATCCGCCAATAAGTACACCGAGTACCGGGGCGAAGCCCCCCAGAATAACAGTCAAATAGGTTACAGTCAGGCTGAGCTATAGCATACGGACAGAGCTGGAGATGTATGTTTGTTCTCTACATCACAGAGACTTGAAAAGGAACTGGATTAAGGTAAGTCTAATGTCCTTGGTCTCTGTAATGGGAGCTCCAGCTGCACGGTGATCTTACCTGTCCACGTTTATTTAACCGAAACGCTCTCTGGTTCGTATTTAACCTCTTTTTCAGTAGGTAGAAATACGATTACACATCACGAGACTGTGTGTTTTCATGCAAGAGGATTTTCAGTGTGGGAGACCGAGCACGTGCTGTGAAAGCTTTCGGTGATGTACCAGTCTTTTGTTGTAGCTCTTTGTTGAACTGTGCATAAACAAACCTACCGCCAGGTGGCGCATTTTAAACACATTTTGCACATGTGCTTCGTGTGTTTCCCTGTAAGTCGGTTGTAAGCTCATGGATACAGATTTGAGGTAAAGACCCGTGCCAGGTTTTAGAGAAGGGAAAATGGTAATTTGGTCTGAGCTGTACTCTCAGAAGAAAAAGCAAGAAAAATCAATGCTTAATTTGTAAATCATGACACACCAGAACACCAAGCAACTGGACAGGGGATGGAATAGGTCCCGGAAGACAACAGTGCTTCAAGCACTTCATTTAATACAGTTAGATATTGAATGTCATATACCTAGGGATTAGGGATTAGGGGTGTAAACATAATACGATACGGTTTTGATTCTTAAAGTGGCCAGTTCACCCTTCCCAGAATCCTCTGTGCTAACTAGCGAGTCGCCGTTTTCGATGCCGTCGATATTCCGATGTGTTACATTTGAAACACAATCCACAACTATATCCACAACAATAGGCCATAGATCATAATGTGAAACTGACAATATTTCGTCAAAGTAGTTATTCTTTCGACTGATCCATTCCGTTTTTATATGGTAATTCCATTGTAATAACCATAATAAGAGCCTTAACATATCAGTGATATTTTGTTCAAAAGTTCCATGATGATCCATCCATCCATTATCTATACCGCTTTATCGAGAGGTGAGAGGTGGGGTACACCCTGGGCAGGTCGCCAGTCCACCGCAGGGCCAACACAGACAAACAACTACACACGCTCGCATTCACACCTATGGGCAATTTAGAGTAGCCAGTAGTCTTTGGACTGTGGGAGGAAACCGGAGCACCCGGAGGAAACCCACACATGCACAGGGAGAACATGCAAACCACTGCACCACCGTGCCACCCTCCATGATGATTATTATTAAATTATTATTAAATTATTATAAGTACAATTATAAGTTCAGCTAGGTGAGCATGCACAAAGATGGATTTGGGGAAGGGTGAGCTACACAGGAAGAATGGCTGAGTAATATTTCCAGTTAAATATGTTTTCATCAGAAATACTTTAGTATATGTGAGTAGAGTAGGAGCAAAATGACTGAAACCTTTACTCTTTTCAGAGGGCGAAAAAAAGTTATCTGGAGTTTATGGAGTAAAATTTTCTCCAATTTGAGTACATTTAACTCTGGCAAATTTACTGTTGTATTTAATTTGATATTTAGATATAGCACTGACTCTTAACTCGCAAATGATGATGACATGTAAGGACTATTTTAAGTGTCAGTTATGGCCAAGCCTATTTACAAATCAGTATTAAAATATGAAATTTTTTTTTACGTACCAGTTGTCTGTTATTTTTCAATAATAAACAATTATAATTAATAATAATCTATTTATAATCAATTACAATCAGTAATAATCGATTTATTTCTATCATTGCTTTTTAAATCAGTGCGTCTAACCAAATCATCTGATCTTTACACCCTTACTAGGGATTACAACAATAACATTTCAGTGATGCTGTGGGAGGACTGGCGGAGTCAGATGCACATTTCCTGTGTTAAATTTCACAACGATGTGATCAGTTTGTGCTCAGCCACGCAACAGACATATTGCTCAGAGCATTAGGAGTTACAAAAGTACATTATGGCCTTTAAACAACATGACTCAAATAATAACATGAATACTGATTTCAGTGGAAGAAATGTCTCTGTTATCTTGCGTAATTATCCAAATTACTCCACAACACATTCATGTAACTTACAATCTCCTCTCGATGTCACAATTTGTGCTGATTGTCGGTGTCCTTTAGAAATCCAAAAATAAACATATACCAAAAGGGTTGAATTTTGTGTGATGGGCCAACAAGTTTCCGAAACATAGACAATACCTCCTTTGCCTTTTTTTGCATCTTGTTCCGCCGCAATCCTTTTGCTTACTTTTTTACGAAATGACAACAAAGTCTGCACAGTTTTACAATACATCAGTTAAAGTTTTAACCTATTATTTCACTTGCACAGACACACACATTATGTTGGCGTTGTCATTCCTGTGAGGTACTTTCAGGACTTACTGGATCCTACTGGAACAGGGTTTTGGCACATCTACAGCTTTTTTGTATGCAAAAGTGTACGGAGCAGAACAAGATGCTAAAAAAGCGAGGGAGGTGTCGTTTCTGTTTCTAAAACTTGTTGGCTGATCCACACACAAAATTAAACCTTGTGTGGGTTTTTGAATTCCTAAAAGACACAACACTGGGTACTTCCACTGACATGCTTAGCCATATCATACCATGCTCACACGTAATATGAACCTCGAAACTGAAGTGAATTGTAAGTCACACACTTCTCTTCAGTAATGTAACATAAGAGTTTGGCAAACGTCAACTGATTCGAGACTACAGGAGGAAAACCTTATATCAGTTATATGATTGAAACTGAATTCATGAATTGCTGAGTGTGATATGTGTCATGAAGGTCACATAGATCGAAACTATCGTCTGTTTCTATTATTATGGGGATGTTTGGGCCCTATAACAAACCTGCAAGCTATAAAAAGTTACACACAAAGACACATCAGTATGCCGTCCATAAAATCCTCTGTTGAACTGTCAAAGAGATCAGAATGTAAGAATCACTTAAATGAATATGATTAGACTGTTTTGAATGTAATAGTATTTGACATATGGAGCAGAAAAATGCAATTTTGTACATAAGAAGAGACCGGGACTGGGAACTACGTATGGGAAATACGTAAACAAACACCCAAAGCTGCATGATAAGGAACAGCAGTTGGGGTGAAAGTCCATTAACTGGGTGATTAAACAGTAATAATTTACAACAGTAGTTTTCAAATAGATCCACATTGTTGTGAATATCCCTATTTATTTCCACGTTTTTACATTTTTGCACATCCGTACACATTTAAATCAAACGTGTTGCTGTTCTGTGTTCTCAGGAGCTTTATTCTGAATGAATCTCTGCATTGCTTGAATAAAGATGCTGGAAGACTTGAGTGGGACACACACCAGACCAGGCAACCTTAAAACAGGCTCGTTCAGCTTCTCGGGCCTGGCGTCCCTACCGCACTGTCTTCACATGGACTCTAGTACACACCCTATCAGGAGGTAAGGTTAGAATTAATCTCCCAGCACAGATGGGCACATTCATAAATCAAAAGTCTAAATTAAAAAGAAATAAAGCAATAATTCATAGCATCGTTACTTTACATTTTATGCCACCCAGTGCATCTTTCCTGGTTATCTGTCTGTTGTTTTGTTTCAGTAGAGTTCACTAGAGTCACATGGTCATAAATCAATAGTCTAATGTAATAGACATAAACCAATAATTCCTGTACTGGCTCCTGTAGTTCGGCTTGGCTTGACATAATTACAAATGGCACAAGCCTGTGGACTGGACAGTATAGAACAATAACTCTGACTCACAAATTCACCCGTGAAATGTGTAACCTTGAGCTTTTAACTGTGACTCATGTATAATTCACACTCAGTTCCTGCTTTCACAGCGGTGTCTGTGAGTTTAATGAACAGGCATAGACACACGAGGACACATTTAGGTGAGATGAAATCCCAGGCTTTGCCTTTATACTCAGAGCTCCTGCATCCCAGTTATATTGTCCTACCTCTATTTATGTACCGTCTCACTGTTGTTCTATGCTTTTATATAAACCCAGTCTAAACATACAGCTGAGTGGTTAACGCTTCCATGATTTCTCAAAATTAAAATTTGCTCATTGAGATAAACAAGTCCACTCAGATATATGCCGTAGCATTATTGTGCATGGTGAATATCTGCTGGTTTAAACCACAGAGCTGTTTTCTTCTCAGTACTGATTGGTCAGAAGGTGTTATATTTATTTCTATCACAGTTGTGTTGAATTGGTCAGAAAGTGTTGGGCACTTTTCTATAACAACAGCTCTGCCAGGAGTAATTCACATCATGGGTTCAAGGTGACGCACTAATACTAAAACATCATCGTTTCTATAGCAATTACTCATTCATAGGAACTTCATATGGAACAGTCAACCTAATCTAAGGCTAATAATAAATGATAACATAGCGTGTTGTTATTTAATAAAGAAAAATCATATAATTGGTGATAGGGTTTTCTGTAAGGTGATGTTTATATAACTTCCTTTTAGAGCTCCGTAATTAGGGGAAGTATTTACCTGGTAAATATACGCTGAATTATAGTATATTGTTGGGTAAATAAACAGGTAATAATAAGTAGGTAAATAGGGAGAAACTACAACTGAAAAGCTAACAAAAAACAACAAGGATTTCAGCTGTAGTTTCTCTGTATTTACCTATTTATTACCTGTTTTAATTACCCAATAATATGCTACAATTTTCCAACATTTATTGAGTAATTAGGGGACTGTAAAAGGAAATGCTTTGTAGGAAGTGCTTTGTAAAAGTCATTAAGTTTTCTGTCTACAGGTCTGGTTTCTTGGTGGCATGCCAGGTCATGTTTCTTATCTTATTAACTTCAAGAGAGGGAAAAAGAGGCTGGAGAGTGTTATAAATGAATGTTTATATCTGTTATTGATAACAGGAAGTAATATGTACTGCAGATGTTCCACAACACTAAATGTAACACCTGTTTATTGCTGTTATACCAGGTAGCAGAGTGCTCTATAGATTATAAACAGCACCATTAATGGCTGGATGTTGGCATGGAAGTCAGTTTAATTAAATGGATTAATATAAAAAGTAAACATACAGAAGTTCACCTTTAAAGACTGCATTACTCGCGTCATCTTTGCCAAGTGCTTCTTGGACACTTTCTCTTTCTCTTTTACAGCCTCGCTTTTCAGTGTTGTTTTGAAGTCGGGTTCTCTTATCGGAGAATTCTCTTATCAGAATTAAACAGTCGCGCTGATGACCTTCGCTTTCGTCACACTACGCTTATGAAACTACTACTGCGGTAAAATGAAAAAGAGAACGTCACACAGAACTGTATTTGTGTGTCTGTCTGTATGTACAGGGCTTTCCAGTGGTATTTCAGGAACATGAACATAAATTAACATCTAAAAAGAATAACACATGATAGTTTCATGTCAAATATTTAGGGCCATTGTGAAGTTTTATTTAAACGCAAAAAAATGTAAAAAAAAAAAAAAAAAAATTCTGCCATGGCAAATTATTGGCACACTAATGATTAATATTTTGTGCCTGTCCTGAACAGCACTGAATCACTTCCTATATTGCCTAACATGATTGTAGACACTTCTGGAAGAATCTTGGTCCACTTGTCGATCCATTATATTCTTTGGTTTGTGCATGTAGACTTACCTCTTCAGTTCAGACCACGGGTTTTAGGTAGGGTTCAAATTTAGAGCTTGACGTGGTCGTTTGAAAAACAGTGATTTTGTATATGGCCAAGTACATACCTGGTGGTAGAGGCAGCCAGGTTTTGGAATGAATTTGCCAACAGTCTCCACCAAGCATGAGTGATCCACCTCCATATTGTACACTGGCTATCAGGTGCCTTTCTTCGCATGCAGCCGCCTTTTTGTCACAATAATGCTGATGACCAAAGACTTTGGTTTTGGATCTATCTAGGCATGACATATGATGCTAATTGTAGTTCTAATGATGCTTGGTGAAGTTCAGATGCTGCATTTTGTGAAATGTTCTCAGAAAGGCTTTGTAGCTTGCAGTGCTGCCCAAAAGTGCTTATCTATCTAACCAGTGCTTATTGTTGTGAAAGTCGTGTTTGACGGTTGATTTTGAAACTTGAAAACCACAAGAATCAGCTGAACTGTGTAATTCTAAAATCTGTGATCTTTGTGTCGTTTCCCCCCTCTTTCACCAGCCTCTTCACAGTGCACACATGGGTCCAATTCCTGTTTCCATCTTGTGAAACTTTTTTGCCATGACCCTGATTGTGCTTATATTTTAACCGCTTAAGTATTTTATATTACCTGAACTGTGCAGGTCAATCGAATATCTGTCTCTTTTGTGTTGAAGGTGCTTTAGTTTTTCTAATGGTAATGGATGATAAAGGGATTTGACATGTGTGCAGCATCATATTTATACCCCAGGGAAACAGGGAATGTTTAAAGGCAATAACATAGTTGTTGGGGATTGAAAGCAAATAATATCATTTTTTTTAAGAATGACACTTTGCATTTATTTGAAATAATTGGTCAGGATTTTGGCACATATTTGTGAAAGAAAATAGTATCCTTTAAAAAAGTAGCTCTAATGAGAATTATGATTTTGTGTAATGTTTATTTTATACAACCATTTTACTCAATTGTATGAAGGGTGCCAATAATTCTGGAGAACCCTGAAGGTTATTTTACTTTATCTCACCTGTACCTTATAACAAGGCCAATTTTTTTTTTGGATATGTAAAAGTGAGGAATATGCTAATAGAATTAAACATAAAGAGGAAGGAAATTGATTTCTGAAGAAAGACTATCTTGACTCGTAGCCAGCTGTTAACCTTTACTTTCACTTCCCCCTCCCACCCCCACCCTGAGTCATATTTACTTCTAGCTTTGTCAGACTCAGCTTGGGACAAACTGTGCCGTCTCTCTCTCTCTCTCACTCACACTCTCTCTCTCTCTCTCTCTTTCACATGACCATGAGGACTCTGTACCGGTTGAGGTTAGTAAGCTCTCCGAACCTGAGTCAGCTGGGCAAGAATGAGAAGGCGTCACTGGAGGAGCGAGGATCTGGGCCAAACGCCACATGGAACAGGTGACCTTCATCTACACTGCCTGTCTTTATAAATAATGTGCTTGTCTTCTGCATTAGGTTAATTGCCAGTGTAACTACACCTGTACACTTATGGACTATGAAATGAAAAGCATTTACACAATTGTTGTAGTTTCAGATATGCATTCAGATTATATATTTATTATAGATTCATTTCCTCTGTGTTTGTACTTTTTTTTTTTATCACAGCATTCACAATGCAGTTATTGGTGTTTTCCAAAAGAAGGGACTGGCTGACAACGAGCTCTACACACTCAATGAAGGTGTGAGGTGAGTCAAGTCAGTTTTACCCAAGTCCACTCAGCTGCTTATCAGATCAGCACCATGTGCTTTTACATAGCAGTTCTGTTATCTGTACCTAAGTAGATAGATGATAAAAACAACTATTGGGCATAACGGTACACTTTTACACACTGATATCTTGTGTGTTTTTTTTTAATATCACTGCATAATTTGAACTTACATAATCATAGACGGTGTATGGCGCAGCAAGAAAATAATTCAAGACATAAAGGAAAATCAACAATCATTTGAAAAGATCAGCTTTATAATCTGGCAGAGTTACAGGTTAGAACCAAAATGTCAGGAACAATGCGGGGGCCAAAATTTCAGCTTAAAATCATAACCACTGTTCAGACACTGGGGGTTGTTACGGTACACCCTGGGCAGGTCGCCAGTCCACCAACACAGACAAACAACCACACATTTACACCTATGGGCAGTTTAATGTAGCCAGTTGACCTAATCTGCATGTCTTTGTGGGAAGAAACCAGAGCACCCGGAGGAAACCCACGCATGCATGGGGAGAACATGCAAACTCCGCACAGAAAGGCACCCTGGGTGACCCAGGGATCGAACCCAGGACCTTCTTGCTGTGAGGCAACAGTGCTAACCACCGCACCACCGTGCCGCCCTTCTCTTCATAAATGGAAATGGAAACATATGAATTATCACTTTGGTATTTTTCAGTATCAGGGTCTTATACATTGCTTGACCTTTTCGTTACATTCAACAAGGAAGGAATGTCAGTGAAATCGAACACACTGGTTGGTAAAAATGAACACTGTTGTACTACAGATAAAACTACAATGTACAGACTTTGGTACTCGACTCTATGCAGCATATTGTATTTTATACAGTTATTTCCGGTCCACTAATTTGATTGGCCAAGCAGCGTTCCAAGAGTGCTTATATTCCCTATAACAGCACCGGAACGTTTCACTGTACGTATCACTCCACTCGTCTGTGCTCGCACTTCCTAATTCAAAACAATCGCTACAGTGGTGTTAGTGACATCATCATCGGACATGGCAAATGATACTTTTCAGGAATATAACATTTGACTTAATATAGGAATATAGGAAAGTTCGTCAGATGAAGTTGGAAAGGAAAAGGGGACGTCAGTTTTATTGGAAGCACCTTTAAGAGGAATGTACAAATCAATGTGAGCCGACGTGCTATAAAGTGAGTGTGGCTTCTCCGGGATAATTTCCACTAGCAAAGCAAAAATAAACAGAACGTACGGCCATATTGTGTTAGAAAACTCGATATTGATTTCTTGTTTATAGATATAAATGCACTATTGCACTTGTATTCGGGTAGTTATACTGAATATCAGGACAGCTCCGATCACCCTGTGGGATTGTGCCTACAGCCAAATCATAGCTATGCCGATATTCACTTTAACCACACTCTTGCTCTATTGCTTAAATATTTTATTGCAAGGGGCATACTGGAGAATAATCAATGACAGGCTGGTGTGATATCTAATTAAGTAGATTAGTTTTCCTCTAAGAGCACTTAGAGGAAACACTCAAGTGGTTAATTCCTCTTGTACTACAGCAATTTGGCAACAGTTAATAAACCAGCTTAAACCAGCTATAAACAGTCACTGACCTCTTGTTTTAATTAATAAGACAAAAAATAAAAAAATAAAAACTAGAGGGCGGCACACTGGTGCGGTGGTTAGCACTGTCGCCTCACAGCAAGAAGGTCCTGGGTTCGATCTCGGGTCACCCAGGGTGCCTTTCTGTGTGGAGTTTGCATGTTCTCCCCGTGCATGCGTGGGTTTACTCCGGGTGCTCCGGTTTCCT
>JAQQZR010000002.1:19267212-19283992 GCA_030068235.1 Notoglanidium macrostoma
GACTGGCGACCTGCCCAGGGTGTACCCCGCCTCTAGCCCGAAGATGCTGGGATTGGCTCCAGCTTCCCCGCGACCCAGACGTATAAAGCAGTATAGATAATGGATGGATGGAAAAAAAATAGAAAAAAAAACATTTTACCAAAAAACCCCTCTGAAAACTTTCATATGTTTAAAAACTGGAGACTCCAAAAAGTTTAACTAAACATCTCCTCACGTAAAACTTAATATGCCATACTCAGCAACCTGTTTTTGTGGAGCATCAACCATACTGTTAGTATAGAAGTGGTAAAAGTTTATCATTTAAAAAAAAAAAAAAAGATAATTAGAACAAGCACATTAATATAAAGCTGTGATTTACCTTACAGCTAGAACTACTGTCAGTGCTGCTATTATAAAAAATATTCAATAAAATAAATACATTTATAAATTTATATTTTTTTATTTTGAAACCGGAATTGACATATTTTTGTAAAGCTGCTTTGTGACAATGTCCGTCGTTAAAAGTGCTATACAAACAAAATGGATTGAATTAAATTGAATCAGAATCTTCTGACCAATCAGATTTGAGAATTGATCAATTTGAGAAACAGTCCTGTGATACGTTGTATGCAGGGTGGGTCAGAAGTAGGTATACAGTAGTGATCAGGTCATGTTTAGTAACATGAGGTGCTCGAAATGTCCTCCATCGACATGCCTTGAATATGTCCATAAATACTTGTGAGATGAAATCTTTCAGTTTCCTCTCAAAAAAAAAAAATCCACCCAAAACAAAAATCATTCTCATTACTTGTAAAATAAAAAAAAACCAATGAATAATTAAAAAGTAAAATGAAAACAAAATAAAAATATCATGTCCGATCAGTACTGTATACCTACTTTTGACCCGCCTGTATGTTACAGATAAATGTATCTAATATCTATTAATAATCTAATAATCTTTATTTGTGCACTTTTTGTGCGCATCTGAGTTTTATATAATAAGGAATATAAAGCATTCATTGAACTAATTGAATTAATGAACAAACTATAAATCTGTTTATATTACGAATAACCACTACATTTGTTTATCTCGATTTACCATAACCTTTCTACTGATACTGAGTCGTACTAATTCACATTGCAGAAATGAACGATAAGTGTAGCTATATATCATAACAATGCATATATTAATCATGATAGGAAGTTCATTAATAGTCTTGTGGTGTTTTTTTTATTCAGGCAGCTGCTAAAAACTGAACTGGGCTCTTTTTTTACTGAGTATCTGCAGGTAAGGCAGCCTGATGAAACGTATGTCTGTGTCGAGACAATATGGTGATTCATTAAGCAGCCATTAAACATCGCTCTCTCTTTCAGAACCAGCTGCTGACCAAAGGCATGGTCATTCTGAGGGACAAAATAAGATTCTATGAAGGTAAAATAACAAACCCTGTCGAGGCACCATGCTTCATGACTAAATCCCACTGAATGAAATGGTTTAAGTTGTGAGTATGAGGCTGACGCAGGGTCTCAGTGCTCCTCTGATTCACAGGTCAGAAATTACTCGACTCCCTGGCGGAGACGTGGGACTTCTTCTTTGGCGATGTTCTCTCCATGCTACAAGCCATCTTTCACCCAGTCCAGGTAGCGTAGTCCACTCCATCCACACTGTCCTTTCCTGCAGTCTCCATTACTTTCCCTTCCCTTTTGGTCTGTGCTGTTGTTCACCAAATGTCAGAAGATATTTTGTCAGAAGATAAAGATAACCCACCTGCAGATCGAGGATACAGCACCAACCAGTGGTTTTCAAAACTTCATCCGGTTTCGGTACTGAACGCATGTACAACACGTAAAGGTGCCTCAAAGTTTCTGTAAAGGAAGAATGTAGAAAAAAAAAAACCCCACGTTTGTTTTCCTCGAGCGTCCTCAAAGCACCTTTCGGTTCATGATTCTTTAAGCATTTTGTGTTGTTGCCACAATAAACTGAACAATCATTTTCCATCACAATCTTTCAATATGGGCATATTTACAGGCTTTTTTTTGTTCTCTGTGGCACCAACAATGCAAATCAATCAACCAAAGATCTGTTAGAAATAAAAATAGGGTTCTTTCACGGAGTCACTCGGAGAAAAAAAAATGTTAAGGGTGTCGTAAAGGTCTCATATAGATGTAGCTGACAATAAAGCACTGTGTTATACTTATTGCGTTATTATGTTAATAAGAGATATGTAAGCTATTGTTTAGCCTCAGTTCCTAAGCAAGAGAAGGAAAAACCAATGCGTATAGAGTTTGCCCTAAAAGTCATTTCCTTTTAGCACAGAATCGTGGCAAAGTAGCATTTACATGTACAGGTTATGAAGGTGCACGAATTTGCATCAGCGTCAGTTCAGAACAGTGTGTATGAAGCCGTGCATTACAAAGTCTGATCACACACGGTGTCTTTGTTATTACTAGAATACTCTTATTTTGAAAAGATGACTTTGTAGATGAGCTTTCTTTTTCTGTCCCCCCTTTCCATGTGTTTCGTTTTTCCCTGGCCTGGAAAAGAAGCCACAACCTGAAGCTCCTCAAATAACCAACAAATGTTTTTCAGTTAAAACAATACTGTATGATATTCAATTTGCATGATACGTAAATGATATGATATTTGTTCACTGGCTGATTTAAAGATATCTTTCATATGTTAATTATGTTTGAAGATTGCTGAGGTGATGGTATTATTTCAGAGAATAGATATATACTGCTCTAACAGGTGTTTTGTGTACGGTCTCCTTTATAGTCTTGGTGTTGGTAGTCTTAGTTTCCACATGATTAGGTCCATGACTGGGTTCAGCGTCAGGAGACACCAGAACATTCTGCAGCAGGGTTCCATGTTGCTGGTATTGATGTTATGTTGTATGACTCAGGGGAAGGAGCCGTCGGTGAGGCAGTTGGCTCTGCTGCTCTTCAGGAACACTATCACTCTGAACATGAAGCTGGACGAAGCTCTGTCCAGACCGCGCGCTCGTGTCCCTCCGTCCATTGTCCAGATGCTTCTGGTCCTCCAGGTACAGAACCCAGGCTGGGTGTGTCTGTGTGTGTGTGTGTGTGTGTGCATTTTTTCAGACTCATTAATTGGGTTTGTGGTGAATGATGTACAGGGTGTTCACGAGTCACAAGGTGTGACGGAGGAGTACCTGAAGCTGGAGTCGCTCATTCAGAAGGTGGTGTCGCCCTACCTGGGGACGCACGGGCTCTGCGCACACGACTGCGACGCCACCCACTGCTCATGCATTATGGGTAAGAAGAGATGATTTAGGACGTGCTGATATGAAATCAGAGAACGTTCCTAACTTTTGAACAATTTATATGTAGCTGTTTCGTTTACCAATTTCGTTCCCAAAATGAAAAACGTTTCAGACTCCTTTCAGCTACTTTAAAGATGATGTTCAGGATGTTCATTACATTTGTTCACTCGCAGTTCATTATTTGCACAGCTTACAAGCAAACCTGGACTGTGCTTTTTAAAAAGCATCAAGATAGCGTAACCGTTTTTCAACTCGGCGCTTATTTGATTACGTGCGCTGTTGGTTGACCAAAACACCCTTCTGTGTAACTTTTGCGCTCTCCATAAATCTGTCGTAGATACATCCTGTTTATCAGCGGCAACCTATTCTAAAAATGCAGGCTATCCTGTGTCATAACTGAGAACGGTCCACAATGAAAAATATTGTGCCTGCTAAATATTTTACTATTACTATTATATAACGGATTATTGGTACATCCTTACTCCTAGGATAAATTCTTGTACCTTTTCAATTTACTTGTTCGTTGACATTATACGACCAGATCAGCCATCATATGTTTCATTGGTCACAGAAAACCGTTTGCAGTGGTGCTGGTCCAAAACGGCTGAAATCCCCTGCACCAACCCGGTGGTGCGCTCCAAGAGCTACAACATCCCCATGCTCACCCCGGTGGCCGAGTACGACACGGAGGTCGGTTCTGTGGGTAGCGTGGGTATCCGTCGCCACTCTGCCTGTGAGGTCACTTCCTGCATGGAGCCGCAGGGCTTCTCCCTCTCCGTCAACGTGGAGACGAGCTCCACCCCCAGGATCGCTCTGGACCACGAGCTCACCTTACCTACGGCAAAGCGTGGAGCCACGGCGCAGCCTGCTCTCGTCCTACCATCAATCTTTATCCAGAACTCTGCGGGGCCTTTACACACTCAGACGTGCATCTTGGAGACAGATAAAGCCATGTCTTCACCCACTAGCTGCTCCTCCAGCCCGGAAACCATTGTCATGCAGGGCGTAGACTCTGTGGATTCCGATCAGGATGGGATATTCATCGACTTTTCCCACTGCCGCTCGGACTCTTTCGGGACCGTCAGGAAGACGAGCTGACTTGTGTAACACACCGAAATCCCCCGTATGATTTATTGAAATCACTACACATGAGGCATGTGCTATGGGAATTTCACATCGCACCTGAGAAGACAGCCGTCCTTACGCTGCTTTTCCAAACAGGACGATGTTCAGTCTTTAATCTCAGGAGCACAAAAGCTGTCTAGAAATGCTCACACTCTAGGCAGCCTCCTATACAAATAAAACACAGAGCGAGTGACTTGTGTGTTGAGTATCACACTGTGCTGTAAGACTGTCTATCAGCATTCAGACTGTGGTTGGCCAGACCTCAATTTAAAAAAAAACAACAACAGATGCCGTCTTTGATGTTTTATAGCAAACAGTTTTATAAGATGTGTTACACCTGTGGATGTACTGTATGTTTTCGGCACTTATAGCTCATTTTACAGGTACGTATCATCACAAGGAGAATTTCATTTGCCTCAATAATTCTCCATGAAAGTATAAATGACTTGTAAACCTAAAACTATGTGATGATCATATATTATCATTTCTTTCATGCCTTTGCCTTCATCATCCAGGTATGGCGCGGTTTAGCTGTTTAACATCATAGATCATTTAATGCTGCAGCTTACAGGTAAAATATGAATTATTATAGAACGTCTATGAACATTATGGTTAAAAAACTTGACCAAGAACATGTGATTGTATATGTTTAACATAATAATGTAATAGTTCTGAATTTTATTGTGTGTGTTTTGGGTTTTGTTTGTTGGGGTTTGTTTTTGTTTTTTTTGCAATAATGCAGAAATGATTAAGGGTGAAAAAATCATGTGAAACAATATGATATGTTTTAGATAGAAATATTTATTGGCAGCTCGATTCAGGTAATTGATTTTATCTGTATCGCTACAGTTATCTTCCTGGCGTGATGCATTACATTTTTTTTTTCAAATTCTAAACATTAGAATAAACATATTAATATTATTTAATATGCAAACTATTCTAATTTTTCGAACAATTTGATTTTTAATATTGTCCAGACCTTTCAACCTTGGACATTTCAAATTACAGATGGTCACAGTATGAATCAAGCTGCTTAACAGCATCAAATAACAAGGAGGACTAGTGGTTTCCTAATAGCTATTAGGAAAATAAAAAGGGACACTTCCTCAATTTGTAAGTAAAATAATTGTTTAAATTGTATGGCTTTTGAAAAAATGTGAACTGTGTTTTGATTGTAAATAGATTATTTAATTGCTCCATTTCTGTCATAAAATTATGTAACAAAGTTTTTAGGGCATATTTATAAAGTTGTCATATGGTTGTGTAGTTGTATAGAATTTTTTTCACACATGAAGTGTTGTTTTTTCACCTTGAGCATTTAGGAAAAACTAGTATTGGGAGATAAAGTGGAAGTTTTTAAACTAGCTTTGCCACTTTTTTTTAACAATCTGTAGCAATTAGGTTTATTACAATCTCTTTTTTGCTTTGTTATGATACTGAATAAGTAGACATTATTCCTTTGGCAGTAAAAACACTAAGTTTTTATGGCTCTGTAGTAAAGCC
This sequence comes from Notoglanidium macrostoma, assembly GCA_030068235.1. Taxonomy (NCBI): domain Eukaryota; kingdom Metazoa; phylum Chordata; class Actinopteri; order Siluriformes; family Auchenoglanididae; genus Notoglanidium; species Notoglanidium macrostoma. The sequence goes on from JAQQZR010000002.1 coordinate 19,273,104, forward strand.
GCCAGCAGGGGGCGCACAGTACCGGTTCACTTGTAGTAGTTTTTTTTTTTTTTTTGCAAACCATGTTGGCTAAAATTATTAAGTTGAGTTTGCTGTATTTTTTATATAATAAACACTTGAGACTTTCAACTCGTCTAATTATTTATAATAAAAAAAAAATCAAATCAATAAAATCCGTAAGGTTGAAAAAGAAGGCCACCGGAAGTGAGGTTTTATAGCCCGAATCCCAAATGGTTCCTATGTGATTAAGTAGTACACTACATAGGGCGCGGGATCCATTATTTCATACTAAGTGTAGTGCACTAGTGTAGGTGGTGTGCACTGCTTTGAGTGAGCGCTCATTGGAATGGCTGGGAAGTAACCGTGTTAATTCCGCATCGCTTAGAAAAAATAAAAAATAAAAAACCCAACATATTTCTTTAAATTTGGAGTTCAAGTCAGAGTGTGAACATGTCAGTGGACGTTTGGTGTAATAGGAGAACTGTTTTATGATTAAAAACAAAATAACAAGCTGGAGTTTAGGAAACAAAGACTCGGCCATACAGAAGCGGTGTGTAACGAATGTTGACGCTAGCCTGTTTGTTAGCCTAACAGAGACGGTAAACACGTTCATCCATACAAGAAACCAAAATAACAGTTTCTCTACTAATCTCGCGGTAGCAATCCGTTGTGTATCCACTGCACCAGAATGTGTGCTTTCTGATCTCGGATTGTTGCCAGAAGGAGCTGACTGATTTAGTAAATGTTTTTAATGCTAGCCAGCTAGCTAGTTTAGCTTAGCCAGTAGGCTAATCTCGGTGCAGCGTTGCAGAGCTGGAGTTTGGCGGAGCGGTGAAATGGAGACCCACATCTCAAGCCTTTTCCCCGAGATTTTAGCGATGATCTTCAGCTACCTGGACGTTAAAGGTAAAGGCAGGGTTGCGCAGGTGTGTGTGTCCTGGAGAGACGCGTCCTACCACAAATCAGTGTGGCGAGGAGTCGAAGCCAAACTCCATCTGAGGAGAGCAAACCCGTCCTTGTTCCCGAGCCTGCAGAGCCGAGGGATCAAAAAAGTGCAGATCCTGAGTCTCAGACGCAGCCTCAGCTATGTCATTCAGGGCATGCCGAACATTGAGAGCCTTAACCTGAGCGGATGCTACAATCTGACAGACAACGGACTGGGACATGCATTTGTGCAGGACATTCCGTGCCTGAGGATCCTCAACCTCAGCCTGTGTAAGCAGATAACCGACTCCAGCCTTGGCCGAATTGCACAGTATCTAAAGAACTTGGAGTTTCTGGAGCTCGGTGGGTGCAGTAACATCACCAACACCGGCTTGCTCCTTATCGCATGGGGCTTGCACCGGCTCAAGAGCCTGAATCTACGCAGCTGCAGGCACGTCTCCGACGTGGGCATCGGTCACCTGGCCGGCATGACGCGCAGCGCCGCTGAAGGTTGCCTCGGCTTGGAGCATCTCACGCTGCAGGACTGTCAGAAGCTGACCGACTTGTCGCTCAAGCACATCTCGAAGGGCCTGAGCAAACTCAAAGTCCTGAACCTGAGCTTCTGCGGTGGCATTTCGGACGCCGGAATGATTCACCTGTCGCACATGACCCAGCTGTGGACTCTGAACCTGCGCTCGTGTGACAACATCAGCGACACTGGTATCATGCACCTGTCCATGGGCTCGCTCCGGCTCTTCGGCTTGGACGTGTCCTTCTGCGACAAAGTGGGAGACCAGAGCTTGGCCTACATCGCCCAGGGACTTTATCAGCTCAAGTCGCTCTCGCTGTGCTCGTGTCACATCAGCGACGATGGAATCAACAGGATGGTGCGTCAGATGCACAAGCTGAAGACGCTGAACATCGGACAGTGTGTGCGCATCACAGACAAGGGACTCGAGCTCATCGCTGACCACCTGACTCAGCTGACCGGCATCGATCTGTACGGCTGCACCAAAATCACCAAGCGGGGACTGGAGCGGATAACGCAGCTCCCGTGCCTTAAAGTGTTGAACTTGGGGCTTTGGGAGATGACTGAGGGTGAAAGGGTTAGGTGATACCTGATCAGGCATCACTACTCACACTTTGTACTACCTCATTCAACAGTTTACCGTGTTTTTAGTTTTATTTTATAAGAAATGTGAAGGAATTATTAATTAGTTTAGTGTTATTCAATAAGAACACTGAACACACTTTGGTTATATTGCTTAATAGTTTATATTTCTTAAATGCCTTTTATTAGTAAGTGGATAGTTGGATTATTTTAGGGTGTCTTGCGGCGCTACTCTTTAAAAAAAAAAAAAAAAAATATTTTCTCAATCTCAGTTAGATTATACTGAATGCCTTAAAGTATTACCATCATCTTGGGAGCTTTAGTACTGCTCTTATAATTAAGTATGGATCAGTGTTCAAATTAAACTGTTTTTCATGTAACACCGTCCTTAGTAAGGTGAACATATGCAATTTAAGACTGTGTAAAAAAAAAAAAAAAAAAAAAATTATATATATATATATATATATATATATGGTAAATTTATTGGTAAGATAATGTCTGGAATGTCTATTTTCCTATGCTAAAAAAATTAAAATTGTTTTTGAAATTGTTTATGGCTTCCAGTATGAATAAATTTGTATCAATACTTTTAAAACAACAACAACAAAACTCGGACAATAATTAGTCTTGCTAAATGTTTGATTGCATATGATTTTAAGGATATGTTTATTTTTAAAAACAATGCAGGAGAAAGAAAAACAAAAATGGTACAAAAATATCAGCTGACGCTTAGCGTTATTAATGAGTCGGTGTTATAAAAGTGCCCATGATGCCCTGCTCTGGATAATGCATCAGGGCGTGTTTTACTGGGAAATCGATATCTTGTGACCAGAAATTAGCAAATAATAAAAGTTTTATGATTTATTGCACACAGCGAGACACATCATTGTCACATCTGGATGGTCTTTTACAGCTGTAACATGAACATTATTAACATTGAACAGGAACAGAATAATCAACTTGGCGGTTATTAATCCATGTTACATTCAGAAAGCTCATTAAGTGCAGTGTAGTAGCTCCCGAAGCTGTATGCCGTTAGCACCGTGTACTGAATGTAAATGTAGGCAAGCTGAGCAGATGGAAGGCTGTACGTGTCTGTCTGTACCTGAGACACGATGGACAACTGGCATCTCGTATATTTACTCTCATTGCACAACGCCGTAGCAGCGAGCAGGAAAATCAGGTTTGTCCTTTTACTCCTCTTCACAATCTGTGGAAAGTGGTTTTGGTAGCACACACTCGCACTCCACATCTTTTACACATCACTTTGCGTTACTATTGGAATTGTGATCTAAATATAAAAGAATACGCTTCAAATCTACTTTTATTTTTGCCTTTAGATCTTCTTATCCATGCTCAGCTAAACCTAGGATTTACATGGCACATATTGTAACTGTAGCTTCTAATGGTTCAAGGGTTTACACACTGATAGACGCATCAAAGCTTATTTAGAAGTGAAAATATATCTCCAGGAGTTCCCACTATGTAACTGTATCAATGGGCCTCATTTATCATTCTGTGTAAAAAGTTCTTGTACTTTCAGTCTGACCAGATTTACTAAAATTTCAGTAATGCTGCTTTTCCTCGTACTCACACGCATACGTTAATCAATGCCAATCAAAGACAAAGTGCTTCAGGGCACTGTTACGTTTAGTGACGTAAAGGTAAAACACTTACGCTGAAAGTACGTCTCTTAAGCCTCTTAATGCAGCCATGAATCAATAAATCCGTATATAAAATTGTAGTAACTCACATCAGTGTCTCCTTACACGTAACTCGGGAGCTCTTGCAGGATACAACCTTATTTTTTTTAACTAACTGGACTTTGACGAGTAACATAATTCCTGTGTATATGCTTCTTTGCAAAACTTTTTAGCCCTTTAAATCTCAAGATATGATATCTCAAGAAGAGATGGTTGAATGTTTGTAGAATTTATATTGAATTATCACCAGAAGATGAACTGACAGATTTTTTTGGAATTGACCCAAACAGGGTCAAGGTCCCAGCAAGGTCAAAGGTCTGAGATACTTTTTCTTCAACAGCTTTGCTCAGGTTTGAAGAATATTTTAAAGGGGGAGTCGTCGATTGTGGAGAAAGATCGTTGATATTTGTCGACAGCCAAACAAATACACACCTCCCTTCGATACTCCTAGAGAAGCTCCGCCCCCCAAATTCATGGATTCGCGTTGCCAAGGCAACGACACCACCCTTCTCCCCCCAGCAATCCTGTGATTGGCTGGAATCTTGTCGCGTGGCTCGGCTCGAGCCACTTTCTTGGTTTCCCCATTTACAGAGCCAGGGCTGTGTACGAGCACGGGATTTTTTTCATCCTGCACACAGAACAGACATATCCACTATCTATATCGCTTATCCGTCAGAGTCGCGGGGAAGCCGGTGCCAATCCCAGCTGACTGTGAGCGAGAGGCATGGTACACCCTGGACAAGTTGCCAATCTATCGCAGGTCTCTGTAAGGAGATATTCGCTGAATTTGACAAAGTGTATTGGATTAGAATCGATAACTGCACCTTTAAGGGTATTTCTTGCGGACAGATTAGTAACAAGAAGCACTAGACTTGGTGGCAATGGCGTCCCCGTCGACGCAGTCCGCATAGAGTTTGACTTGATTAAATTCAGCGATAAGCTTGCTAAGTGAGGCTGAAATGTAATCTCAATGACTTTGGCAGTGTCAGATTTTTGAGTATTTCAATTAGTTGTTCATGCACACCGGTCTCTAGAGTTTACACAGAATGTGAGTTTACACCCAAATCAAAAAGTTGTCTCAACCGTATTAGGCACAATAATTCCTCTGATAACACATAAAGACAGTTATTCATTTTTCACATAAACTAGAAACACAACCGTAACTACTGTATGCAATAGTTCACAGAGAAAAGCACGGCATTCTTTATTTATAAGCAGATTTTTTTTTCTGAGAATAGCGCTATACTACATTACATGCATTATGCCAAGGCTGCAGAGTGTGTATTTATGAGTAACTGTGTGGAGTGTAGCGGCATGGTGGTGTAGCGTTGCAGCCTCTCAGCGCCATGGTTCCATCCTAAACTCAGGTTACAGTCTGTCCATGTTCTCCTCATGTCTGTGTGGGCTTCCTCCCATACTGTATGTGTGTGTGTGTGTGTGTGTGTGTGGTTCCCTGTGATAGACCGGCATCCCTTCCTCATGCCCAGTGGTCCTGGGATAGGCTCTGGATCCAGCACGAGCCTGACCAAGATAGTTTGGTTACAGAAGATGAATGAGTGAATAATTGAATGACCAATAGGAGCAACTTATTTTGGTTCTATTATGATCCTAAATGGTTAATTTCCTCTTGTTTTTTGGAAACTTCTAGCATTATTTGAAGTCATGCTGACCCAACCTTAACAAAGCTGTAACTGATTCCACTGGGTACCTCCAGCATTAGTGTTTCATACTGAACGTGAATGTTACGTCTCCCTCTCATGGTGTGAGTGCATATCAATGCTATCACTGTTTTCTGTAAAAAAAACCAAAAAAAAAACCAACTGATCCAGCAAGAGCTCTGAGAGACTTCATGCAGGGTTTATCTGACTGCGCGAATGTTTTTGTACTTGCACAACAGCAGCTGCTTGAAGGTGTTCTTGAAGGTGGCGTTGCACAAGGCGTAGCAAGCGGGATTGACCGTGCTGTTGATGTAGCATAGCCAGTAGCCCAGCACCCACATGGAGTTTGGGATACAGTGTCCGCAGAACGTATTGATCAACACCATGACATTGTAAGGGGTCCAGGTGATCACAAAGGCCAGAAGAATAGCCATGATGGTCCTTGTAACCTTCCTCTCTCTGGAGCACCCGTTCTTCCTCTTTTTCTTGCTTGAAGGCATGAAGATCAGGGCCACCAGACTCTGTTTACCCTTGTGATGGCTGATGCTCCGATTTGCACTCTTACCTATGCTTTCATGGGATGAAATTTCCAAACAAGTAAGTTTGGCACGGCTTGATCTTACTTGCAACGTCTTCGTTTGAGTGCTCTTAAAATCACCATTAGAAACCGTGTCCTCTCTCTGATTGAATGAGGCCAAGATGCTGCCTGATGTGGAGTCATTTTCACTCACCCTGTCCTCACCTAGACCAAGAGGAAAGAATCATACAAAGCACTACATATTTTTATTAAGGCCTTATTATGCATTTGGTAATAAAAATATCAATATTTTTATAAGACATTTCAATTCCATTTCAAAGTACAGGCAACTGTGAAATGTAATATTTGGATGACATTAATTTTAGCAGGAACAAGGAACACTGATGTGAAACACCACTAAAAGATCTCGGGGGGGGGAACGGGGTTGGGAGTGTTCCAAAAATAACGGCAAACATATACATCTTACAGGAAATAATTTCAAAAGTAAACACCAAATAATATACTGTACTTCCTTAGCATGTTAAAAGACCTTTGAATACACCTCAACTTGTGACTTCTAATATGTACAAAGAAGCACTGTAACAAGACACTTTAATCCGGTCTATGTCAATAAAAATATACAGTATAAGCTATTTAAAAGTCTTACCTATAATAGTGCTGGAACAAATGTGCTGAACGTGCAAACCTTCTGCTTCGTTGCTTTTTTTCCTATTTCTGTTCTCCTCAGCGGCCAAGACAGCGGTCTGAGTCCTGCCCTCATGACTATCCTCAGACATTTCGTGACAGTCTCTTCTCCTGACTCGGCTGCGACTAGCCTTGGAGATCTGCCAGTACAGCACACTCATGATGACCACAGGCAGGTAGAATGCAGCGATGGCCGTACCAAAAGTGACCGCAGCGTTGGAAAAGAATTGAATGTAACATGTGCCTTTGGGCACCGTGCGTTCACCCATGATGAACTGCCAGAAGAGGATGGCTGGAGCCCACAGGACAAACGACAAGACCCATGCAGCTGCTATCATCATACCCGCCATCATGGTTGTCCTTTTGACTGGGTAACTAAGCGGCTTGGTGACACAGAAGTAGCGGTCAAAGCTGATGATGAGGAGGTTCATGACAGAGGCGTTGCTTGCCACATAGTCCAGAGCCAGCCACAGGTCACAGATTACAGGCCCTAAAGGCCAGTAGCCAATCACAATGTAGATTGTATAGAGGTTCATGGAAAACATCCCAATGATGAGGTCTGCACATGCTAAGCTGAAGAGGAAGTAGTTATTAACTGTCTGGAGGCTCTTATTGACCATGATGGAGACAATGACCAGAACATTGCCAATAACTGTAATCAGACTCAAAGTGCTGAGTCCCAGAATGATGAGCACCATCTCTGCCAGCTTGAAAGGACATTCCACGTGAGGATTCGTCTTATTAGCATAGCCGAAGCATGCAGAAATGCTTAAATTAGAATCCATCTCTCCTGGGATTGACTGTACACTTGTATTACTTTCCATCTTCCTCATGACCTAAGCACAAACATAAACACTTACCGTTAGACATGGAGAAATGCAGCGAGCATGCTTCGTTTCAGGTGGCTCTAAGACATTAATCACTTCTGCAAAAGATCCTAAATTTATACTTGGCACTCTCCATATTGCTGAGAGAGAGAAAGAGCGAAAGAGGGAGTGTGTGTAAATGGGGGAGTGTGTTTGCCAAACAAATGATCTTTTCAAACAGTGACCCTCTCACGTTTTATTTATTTCCTTTGTGCAGCTTGGTGCCAGATTGCTATCAAGTCAAGAGAGACCAGGTGTGTGAATGTGTGTTTAAAGGGGGCACCAGGGAACACGGAAAAGTGACAAATATGTACAGTTAAGCTCTGTAAATTTCATATATTGCAATCATTTATAGACACACCATTTTCACAGAAATAATATTTTAGCTTCAGATGTGACAGTATACATTCAGATATGATTTGAATTCTAATTCTTATTCAGTAAATATTATTTATGCTTTTAAGAAGAAAAAAACAACCCAGTTGTATTCAGCAATCTGACTACTTTAATTAAGACTGGTGCTTTCTAAAGACTTTACGTTCACAGGTTTTATGCTCTTAGCCAGATTTAATCAGAAACCATTTCATAGCAGTCTGTTCATCATCTCAATTGATTTCAAATCCACACTTGACACTTGACAGCATAAAGAGCAGTATACACTGTTGTGTGTGTGTGTGTGTGTGTGTGTGCGTGTGTGCATGTGTGTGAGAGAGAGAGTAAGAAAGATTGTATCAGCTTCGAGAATTTGGAAGTACCCCACACATTTCTAGCCCATTAAGTGCTCCTGTGCTTGTAGCTCCAACTTGCATTAATGAACTCACAGGTCCGGATGTCAGCAGAGACAAACCAGTCACACGTTTTTGCCCATATGCCAAGGTTCCTGCTTGTCTGTGTATGGCATCTAAATCTCCAAAAAGTAAATAGTGAAATTCCAGTCACGCTGAGGTAGATACAGCGCTCATAATATTATTGAGGGCTACTGCGAAATGCCATCTGTATGTGAATTAGGTTTGACACCTTGCTGGAGCACTTAGTGTCTGGCTGCCATTTTGAAGTGAGGCTGATAACGGCTTCTTGTTTCAACATTACTAAAACAAAATCTCCTCACCTTCACCAACACTTCGACTTTGTATATTCCCAGTAAGAGGTGCAGTGCTAGTGAAAGAGAACAACACTGTTTGGATGTCACAACGATGAAAAAGCGCTAAAACAACTTGTAGGCTTATCTGGTAGGTGTATTATGCCTCGGATCATGGGTTAAAGTGTTTTTTTTTTAATTATTTAATCGCTCAGGCCCTTTTCAACAGTTGTCATCTCTGCAGCATGTTCTGGGAAGGCAGTCAGTAATGTGAGACATATCTCATTAGTGTGGGAAAGAAGTGCAAAATGAAAAGTGGCTATAAAATTTGTTCTCGGGGTTAAATTTATTAAATGTGTGTGTGTGTGTGTGTGTGTGTGTGTGTGTGTGCCTTTAGATGTTTTTAGCATGATTGCTGCTTCAAAAATAGTAGGCTGTTGATACTAATAATAATTCTCAAATTGCAAAAAGAAATCTATAAAAACAGCTCTATGAAAAGTTTGTAGATAAGAACAGAAATAAAATTCAATTAAATACAATCATTAATAAAACAATAAAAAATAAATAAATACAAATAATTCCGGAGGTAAAACAATTTAAATATTACTAAAATTAAATTTCACTAAGCTATATTTATACATCTTTTGTATAATTTTAGTTAGTGTGTATGCTTTAACTGGAAAGGTGCATGAAGTGTAACTTTAAAGTGTTATTCTAAAATCTTAATAAGGGTAAAAGAGTGGTTCTTATGGTCCATTTTTGTACCATTAACATTTTAAAGGTACACTGCATTCACATTACCATGTAAACCATACACACTAAACGCACAAACGGTGTATCTCTGAAGGTACCACCCAAATAATAAGGAAAGGTACAGTTTAATTTTAATAAGTTATTTTCCTTGAGGCCTCAGTTGAATGATAAAGCTTATTTATGACATGGTGTACTTTACTGTAATCAGTACTGCACTAAAGTCTTAAGCACATGCACATACTCAAAAGGAAAATACTACAATGTGCAGTAAACAGTAATAAACTAAATAAAGTCAATATTTGTCGTGATGCGCCTTTGCTTTTTTTCTTAAATAGTCATCCCAGGCAGTTTTATACTAAGGAAATGAGCTGTAAGTTTTACTGAGCATTTTGCCCCAGTTCTTCTGGAGACTTGATCTGACCTACTACATTTTTTTCAAATACAAATTATTGTTGGGAAAAGTAATGTTTGGAAATCTAAAATGTTTTGACTCATTAATGCAGAATTCATAAAATAAATACCTATAACAATAACCTATAGGGTATCTAAGATTATTGTACAGTATGAACAGTTAACAGATATCTTTCCCCTTCATGCCCCCTGTATTTACCTTCTTTCGTATAAATTCAGCGTTGTCCGTCCGTTTTAGAGCAAATGGGCTCGTTAATGGTAAATACGGCAAGTAACACGCATCTTTCCACTTCAGTCCTGTGCGGGGTTTTCGTGTCCTGTGTCTTTACTTGCGGTGAATGAAGCTGTCGGAGAGTTTGCGGGTGTGTAAATACAGTCAGTGGGCGTAGAAGCAGACCTCTAAGGCCACATAGCCATGACTCACTTCCTTTATCTGTCTTTCCCTTTCTCGTTCTTCTCAGCACCACGGATAGCGTAATGAACTTAGCTTCAACTTTAACGTGAATTTGTTACGTGAATGTTGTAAACAGGACGTCTTTTCCGTGCAGGGTTACCTTTTAAAAATACAAAAACAAACCAAACAGGCCCATAGGTGATGTTATATTCCAGACGAACTGTTTAGGAGTCTTGCTCTCGCGCGCGCTCTTTATTGCGCCAGGTGTTTTTCTGTTCTTTTCTTTTTTTTCTGCTTCTCAACATGTGGCATGGCGGTGTCACCTGATTACAATGGGTTTGTTAAAAACTGGTGGAAACTTTAGTTGGTAAGCCAAACACTAATGTACAAAGAATCCTGAATGGGACCAGTTCAAGAACCTGTTACCTGAAAAAGGGGTAACAGAAGGACGGGTTTGAACCCAGACCCAGACAATGCACAGTGGAAGTAGTAACAAGATGGCGGATCACATTACGTGTGAGCTGTTGTTCTGTTATTGCTAATATTTGTCTGATTTTATCTTCTCCAAACTAATGACATGCCCAGTGATGTCACGGTTTACACTGGAAAAACCAGCTGTCTTTTGGTTCCAGCTGGGAACCAACTTTTCAAGTTCCAAACAAAAAATTATTTGGTTGAAATGTTCCATTCAATGGAGTTTGCATGTTCTCCCCGTGCATGCGTGGGTTTCCTCCGGGTGCTCCGGTTTCCTTCCACAGTCCAAAGACAT
>JAQQZR010000002.1:19306207-19317596 GCA_030068235.1 Notoglanidium macrostoma
TTCAGTATATGCCGTACGTGTCGCTTCATAGTTTTGATGTGTTCAGTAATGTTTTACAATGTAGAAAGCAAAAAAAAATAAAGAAAAACCTATAAAAAAGAATAGGTGTGTACAAAAATTTGACTGGTAGTGTATAATTCATGTCAAAGTAATCAAGAATGTATACTAGCATTCACCGTCTTGTGTAGAAAGTAACACACTACTCCTTCAGTACTAGTATAGCTCTTTGTTTTTCTTTTGTTCCTAGCTACCTGAATGATCTCGACAGGATATCGGTCTCTAATTACGTCCCCACTCAACAGGATGTCCTCAGGACCCGAGTGAAGACCACTGGTATTGTTGAGACCCACTTCACCTTCAAGGACCTTCACTTCAAGTGAGCATTAGGTCTTGATTTTAGTCAAAACACTGAACCCATATCACAATTGGGGAATGTCTACCAGCCATGCATAGGACATAAATCAGCCAAAATATTGAAATACTGCGGTGGAGAACGTCGTTTGCATGCTTGCCTGCTTGCGTTTCAGGTTTTGGGAGTGTGTCTCTGATGTTTTGTGTATTATCTGAGCAAACAAAGAATATGTTGTCAGTATATACTATGCAATTTATTTTGGAAGGTGGGGGTGTTGAGTCAAGGAAGTGTCAATGTGTTGGGTTTTAACTTCCCTTATGTTTATGTCTGAATTTCAAAACAGTGTTATTTATGGTTGTAAATTCAGTTATGACTAATCAGCATCTTGCGTGTATACTAAGAAACGGACCAAATGAAATGTAAGATAAAATATGACTTAAGACTTGCGTGTTGTATGAAGTATTGGCCTATTCGAGAGTTATAGCGAACATTAGGAATGTCAGGAAAGTCTGAGATATAACTTCAGCAAAAAAAACAAGCCGTGAACGTTTGTTGTGAAACCTCAGCATCCTGATATTTTTTTCTCATTCTCTTCACATACCACCTAATGACCAACATGGCTACGATGCTGTTAAGGGCTTTCAACATCGCTGGCTACAGCACCATGAAATAATAAAGTTAACACGATAGGAGTGGAAATCAAAGTCGCTAATGAACAGCTCATGAACTAACATGAGGACCGAAATAGTGTCTGACAATTTATGCTGTCGGGGGGAGCAAGGGAACACGTTCTTTATGCATCCAGGCTCAAAAGATGAGTTTGTACCAGTAACATAAGGAAAAATGGGAATTTTGGTCAACTGGTATCTTTGAAAAGTGCAATCTGAATTGATTTAAAGGCTATTTCACAAGTATAAATAACCTTTCAATCAAACATGTAGTAAAAAATAAAATAAACCTCACATACACTTAAAGTCCGTTTTGTTAGCTCATGAGTGATACTGTAATATTCATGACTACTGAGAGAATAAATCAGACGCAACCCATGTGGGTGTTGAACATGTTTATGTAATTCCTCACACAAAATGCTGATATTTGTGGCATTTCTAAGAAACCGGTGCTCTAGGAAATCCATTAATGCAATTCCGGTAATGTCATATTATACTGCTGTAATGTTTTTTTTGTTTTTTGGTTTTTTTTTTTAATGATGTTAACTTTGTCCTTGCAGAATGTTTGACGTGGGTGGCCAGAGGTCAGAGAGAAAGAAGTGGATTCACTGCTTCGAGGGCGTGACCGCAATCATTTTCTGCGCTTCTATGAGTGACTACGACCTGGTTCTGGCTGAGGATGAGGAAATGGTACGTTCTATTTTCAACGTCGTTTCAGCTCTACTTCCTCCCTTTACCTGTAACTCAGGGTCGAGATAAGGGGTGCCGAATTTATTTTAGGTAACGTCCACGTCAATATATGTCAGGAAAACAAAGGAATAAAGCATCAGCATCATGTTCATTTATCTAGAAGGTACAATCTTAATGCACAGATATGTAACCATTTGCAATTCATGACCAAAATTCAACATATTTCATTTCCAGATAATAATATACACACAGAGCCTTTCATAAGTATTTTATCCCTCTTGAATTTTTCCACTTGAACAGAAATCTAGAAAAAATACAGCCTATAATAAGTGAAAACCAATACAGAAAACCAATATGGTTTACAAAATGATTTACGAAATAAAAATATAGTGACTGCATAATTATTCACCCCCTATTGCTCCGAAACTAACGCATTATTAACTTGCTGATGAAGAACTGCATTCATTAGTACATTTTGTCAGTATTTGTGTTTATGGCCAGGATTGCTCTATTTTGCTCCAATGTGGAATAACGGAGACTCGATATTTTTGCTGATCTTTCAATCCAATTACAGTCGAGTCTAAATTCATTCGGTGGGCTGGATTAGAACCTACATCAGGCCGTGTGTTTGACGTACCTGGTCTAGATGATTTATCAGAGTTGCCGTATTATTTTTCCTCACGTATTCCACCTTGTACAGAACCGCATGCATGAGAGCATGAAGCTGTTTGACAGCATCTGCAACAATAAGTGGTTTGAGGAGACGTCCATCATCCTGTTCCTCAATAAGAAAGATCTGTTTGAGGAGAAAGTCAAGAAAAGCCCTCTGACCATCTGTTTCCCAGACTACCCTGGTATGCACACGATTAGCGTTTCCACATGTCGTAAATGTGCTTCATGTCAGAAATGCAGCCATGTTACAGTTGATGTTTTTTACGGTACCCATTCTCTCATCAGTACTTCTGTTTTTGTGCTAAGGCGCGAGCGTGTATGACGAAGCGGCCGCTTATATCCAGAATCAGTTTGAGGAGCTGAACCAGAAGAAGGACACCAAGGAAATCTACACCCACTTCACTTGCGCGACAGACACTAAGAACGTGCAGTTTGTCTTTGATGCCGTCACTGATGTCATCATCAAGAACAACCTGAAAGACTGTGGGCTGTTCTAGAACCAGCTGTTATATCAGTGAGTAAAAATCGTTTATGAATTATTTATCCTGTGCAGAGCGCTCGAGAGTAAGTGCTTGAAATGACCAAATCTATATTTAGTATCCTCAGTCTTGTTAACCAGTTTTTTTTTATATCAAACATTATTATACTTTTATCATGGTGTCCTTAGGGCCTTAAGAAGTCATAGTTTATTATTGAAATAGCTTTTTTTAATTGTATTGGTCCTAGATTTTGGACTACAAGCATGCTAAAACTCATGTCCCTCTGTTTTTTACAGTTATACAATATAGAATTATTCAAATATTAATAATCGTCTGTTTTTCAGTCGTGTATAATACACGGCCACTAATCTGAGGTTAAGGTTAGCTCCTTGCTGTTGAGTAAACTTTAACTAAATGCGTCCGGAGAACAGTAAATATTCTCTCAGGTTAAAACCTGCATCTGCCAATGTCACCGAAGCGCAAAAAAATACGAAGAAATTACAATTTAATAGGTTATCTGTAACCTATTTTTTTTTTTTTTCATTATGTACAGCACTTTGTGACTTCTTTGTCTGTGAAAAGTGCTTTCTAAATAAATCTTACTCACTGTACTCGAGAGCAAGGGTTCTCAAATGTTTTGCAGTCAGGGACCGCTCGTTATCTTTGAAATGAATAGTATAAAATTAAAGGAATTTCCCTGACCCCTCAACATAGGTTTGTTTTATTAATATAGTCTTTATAGACTGTTTGGGCGTATTCATTTTATTATTCAAATGTGTACAAGAAATATTCCGCCTATTTATTGGAGCTGTAGAGCTGTTTGCTTATGAACTTTCCAACAACAAAACTTAGGTCAGAGTGGACATTATTTACAGGTTGACCTGTTTTTGAGTTATTATGGTTTGGATTAAATCCAGTTAATTCAAGTGACTGGTCAAACGTGATAATGAAGAACTGTATAATGAATAAAATAAGGGTGGACTGTAACAAAACAAAAAATCTTTAGGGGCTCCCTGGCTTTGCGTCACAGACCCCACTTTGACTATCATCTGTCTCCAGTTTATTAGGGCTCTTGTATATACTCTTTGGCCATTTTATAAAGGTGGACATTATTGGTGTAGACATATCATTTTCAGCATCCCTGTACATATGTTGTCCATTATTGAAAATAGGCCATCATAGGGCTGCTGTGCGTGATACTCTCATACAAGTGCATGTCATTACTGTAGTGAGAATTATCTACCACACGAATAATATCTAATGCCAGGGATCGGGTTACTCAAATTCACGAAAGGGCCTTGTAGTGTGACGTAATTGAAGAACAGCGATGTGGCTTCTGGGACTCCCCACTACACCCCAACAGAACAGAATGTCTGGCATGTCAGAATATTTAGTATTTTCTCACCATGTTTGACAGCTCCAACGACGTGTTCATTGATGTTCCTTCTGTAGCCACGATTGACAATTTCTTACCCCCTCCTCCATGACGACACGGGTGAATGATGATTGGTTTTGGTCAAACTAGTAGTGATTCCAGTCTCCTGACCAAGACATGGCGAGAAAAGTCCAAAAATATCATGTAATCTGATTACGGCATAAAATGGCCAACGAAGAGTGTTACCTAATAAACTGGCAACTATTTTTATAACAATTTGTGTGTTTATTATAACTCTCTGACTTTGAATACTTGGCAGAACAACTTCCTCGTATGTGAACACGATTCTGTATGTTGCGTTCTCTGTTCACCTCATCGCAGGGCGACGAAAATAGACAGACAGAAAGTAGCTGGGAGAAGTACGGCTGCAGCGAGGTCAACCACGAACACGGCATATCCGTTATGTAAACATTTTATTTATCTTCTCTAAACATTTTTATTGTTTCAGGGAAAAGAATCTTTATGTAAAATATTTGTACAACTGTAATTGTCACTGGAACTGTTTTAAAAAAATGTATTTATATGCTTTCTTGCTGGAGGTTTTTGGGAACATCGTTTTTTTTTTTTTCTGCTCTTGATTTTGTTATCTAAGCTGCTCAAACATAGATGTAGGCATTAAAACACATGTTATCATGCAACATTAGCAGCACTCTTTTCCGGGACTGACTCTGATGACGACAGAGAGCGTATACGAGTAGTTGACAAAACAATCCCGTGGTGTACGTGTAAAACCTGCCTGAATAATAAGATTAGTATAGAAACTCCTCTGTGTGCAAACATAATGGATGGATGGGATTTCACAGAACACATCTGACTACACAGAATTTGCATCCATCATGTGAGTTTAGTCTGTAGTTTGATTGCAAAGATGCACCAAGCGTCTATAGAGGGACTGAAGAGAAAATGAAGAATGGTTTCACGAAGAACTATGATAACTTTGAAAACACGAAGGAACTGTGTATGAAGGCAATGACGTAGAGATGGGCATTTCGCTCGCAGGGAGCCTTTTTAATGATCTTGTTAAGTCTTTTCTGTAGCAAATATGTAACCCTGCACTTCACATCCAAGTGCAATACACACTAGTCAACTGCCTGTTATATTTGCTAGAAAATATGAGTGAAGGATATGAATATAGTAGACATTTTCTTCTAGTTATTTATGATGAATTTTATTAGTTTTATGCACCTCATTTTATGTCCCTCACTGTCTCTGTTCTCATTAGTGGGGAATAACTGACCAATATCCACTATTTTGCTAATAAAATGTGCTGTGATTAACTCATGGCATTTTGAAATAGATGTTTTTGTATCTGTCCTTTTATTTTTGGCTTCCCTTCAGCTTTTGCGTTTGTGTAGCAGTGATACACTACATAAAACACATATCTAACATTTCAAACAGCAGCCATAGTGAATCATCACGTGTACAGGCAGGTTATGAACAGTATAACTGTATATAATCCAGTTATATGTATAAGAAATCATGCATACTTCAATAAATTTGTGTTAATATAATCTGCAAAATGAATTAAAAAAGAATATTTATCACAGATGTAAAGGCTTTTTTTTTAACTGGCCTCTTGTTAGACTTTAAGAGGCGGAGGCCCAAAGCTGTTCCTTATAAAGAATTTATAAACACGTTAAAGTGTTAAAGCATGCTGCCCCCTGCTGGTGGAAATCACGTTACAGGTTCATTCCTTGATGGGAAGACCAGACCCTGTATAATATGTGGTCAATTTGAAACGCCTAACGCAGCTTCACATTAAAGTCATTCGTTAATTTATTTTCAGTAAGAGCTTTATTCTAGTCAGGGTTGCAGTGGATCAGCAGGAACACTGGGTGCGAGGTGGAGAACTCACCTCAGATGGGACTTAAGCAGTCCACAAAGTCCATTCACACATTTATTCACACTTGAGGGGAATTTAGTGTAAAGAGTTGACCTGCCGGCATGTTTTTATGACCGTGGGAGGAAACT
This sequence comes from Notoglanidium macrostoma, assembly GCA_030068235.1. Classification (NCBI taxonomy): domain Eukaryota; kingdom Metazoa; phylum Chordata; class Actinopteri; order Siluriformes; family Auchenoglanididae; genus Notoglanidium; species Notoglanidium macrostoma. The sequence goes on from JAQQZR010000002.1 coordinate 19,312,475, forward strand.
CACAGGAACACAGACAGTAACCTGAGTTACTGAGAACTGGGGACCCTGGACCTGTGACTCTGCAACACTACCCATTGCATCATGGTACTGCCAAAGATACTTCTTTTTTTTTTTAATTATAACAGTATTTTCTCCTCTGTATTTCAGAAGTCTACTGCATCACAAATTCCAGTATGTCATATATTGGTAAACAAGAGATTTTGATTTATGCCTGATATATTAAACATGAATACTTATGCCGTGGATATACGGTACGAAAGACTCTAATGAAAAATACAAACCTACTTTAAGCTCATGGGCTTCTATCATATCATTTGTACACACTAGGATCTTCTGTGCATCTGAAAATCATCCAAAAGACGTTTTGACAACCATTTCTTTTTTCTTTTTTTTTTATATAATGAACATAATGAAGCAGAGAAGCCCCTAGACTTTTACCTAGATTATATCAATATGCAAATTATAAATGCACCCAATCCCTTTTAATGCACCCTGCTTTTCTGGTAAAATGGTATAAGGACAAAAGTTACACTTTATGGCCAAAAGTTTGTTGACACTTGATCATCACACACGTGTTCCTTCCCTAAACTGTTCCCACAAAGTTGGAAGCACACAGTGGTACAGGATGTCTTGTATGCTGTAATATTACAGTTTACCTTCACTGGAACTAAGAAGCCTAAACCTGTTCCAGCAACAAAGCCAGTTCCATGAGGACATTGTTTGCCAAGGTTGGAGTGGAAGAACTTGAGTGTCCTGCACAGAGCCCTGACCTCAACCCCACTGAACACCTTTGGGATGAACTGAAACAACGACTGCACCTCAGGCCTCCTCACCTGTTATCAGTTCCTGATCTCACTAATGCTCTTGAGGCTAACTGTACATAAATCCCTTTAGCCACACTCCAGTGGAAAGCCTTCTCAGAAGAGTGGATGTTTTTATAACAGAGGAGATTAACCCTGGAAAGAGATGTTCAACATGCACACATGAATGTCATGCTCAGATGTCCAAAAACTTTTGGTCATGTAGTGTACATTTTGCAGTTTCGAAGTTGCCTGGCTAGAAGTACATGGCTCTTATAATTTGTGACTGAGTAATGCTTAACTCTCACAAAATGTTTTAGCTCCAACTGTTTCTTAAGGAATGTAGCAGTGGTGATTCACACTATTGGCACATTTAAATTCATTATCTGTAATAATTAAATCATAAAAACACATTTTATAAAGTATATGATGTCTTTAAATGGGAAATGGCTCTCTGTAATATATGCTTCCACAAACTCCGTCATTCTGTCACTTCATGCTGAGACTATATTACAGAAGGATTGAGTTTTACTCTCGAGTGATTAGTCTAATCTCCCAGATCTCCAAAGGAGATGAAACAGATGCCTAATGGAGCCTGTACTAAAGGAGAAGGTAGCAGGAGGAAGATGGAGTCCTTGATCATAAGCCCACTAGTGTCCTGTACCATATGGCTGAGATTCCAGGTAAACTGCATCAAACACAACCTTCCTGCAGCTCCCAAATGTCTGATCAGTCATATGAATGATGATGCCTCCCTCTCTGTAGTGCAAGTAATGCAGCTATTTGTGCGTTACATAAGAGTATTTTGAGGCTGGGCTGGAGGGTGTATTCTTGTGGTAAACATGAACACAATGGCACTCTATGAAAGTAGACGATCTCAGTAAAGAGCCAGTTGCTGTATCAGCGACAAGTTTCCTAACAACTGCCTAATCAAATAATGACTATATATATATATATATATATATGCAGCCTAAGCAATGTTTGGTGTGTAAGTGAATCATCTTCAGAACATAATTCTTAAACTTATACCTGTTGAAATGATAATGTTCTCTCACTCTTTTTACCTAGGTGATCACTGGGGCCTAGCTAGACTTGTTGCAATGGGGAGGCCAGGTTCGACCCAATGACTTTATTAGGTTAGAAATCTAGGCTCAGGCAAAATACTAATCCTCATCTACAGAAAATGACATAATGTGGCTACCAATATCAGTATATGGCCTGAGTATGAGCTCCAATGGGATTAAAAGACACATATTTAAGCATCATTTGTTTGTTGTCTAGCAACCTAAAGAAAAAAATCATAGCTAACATGACATTATGCTGCATCTTATGACATACTCTAAAGTCACTAATTCAGTTTCATTAGCGAATGGTAGGCAATATCAAACTGAAGGAATCGTGTATTAAGCCTCCAAATAATTAATGTTTTTAACATAAAAAAAAAATTGACCAATGTTTGCTCACCTGTTTGTTTGTTCTTCTCAGTGGAGCCAGGGAATAGTTTGCTTCTGTGTTGGCTAGCTAAACTTGCTTGTTCCTGAATGGCATTATACATTTATTGATAATCTTCACCATTACACAACGATGCAATAAATTTTCAGATTTTTCAGAAACCTTGTGGGGGTTTCAAAATTATTCAAACCGGACAGCAAGATTTCCTAAGTTGTTTATTTTCAAACCGTTATGATATTGGTAACTGCACTGACTATTAATAAATGTTACGACTACTACTGCTACTGATAATGTTTTACTAGCATGCCCAGTGTTAGATGGCCACCCCCTTAGCTACAACCATGTCTTTAGAGAGATCTATTTCAGTTCAGTATCCTGCATGGGCTCATTAGTAGAGGTCTTAAGAGACTCCAGCATATGGGGTGAGATCCCACACTGGGCTCTTGGGAGAGTGTGATGGATGAAGGTGCCTTGCTTTCTTCAGAGATCTGTGAGAAGTTTGAAATATTTGGAATATAAATTTAAAAAATGAGGTCTTGTTATGTTTTAACAAGTTAAAAATAAAACCTATGTTCAGGTTCAATAACTCAAGATATAGAGAAATGTTTGTTGTCAAACTGAAAAACCCTCATATTGAGATCCCTGGATTTTCATTTTGGGGGAAAAAAAAGTTTTAATCATCGCTTTATGAATACATTATTGTCCTTCTTTCACATATCAATTAAGAAAGACTGTAGGAAGTCCATAATTATGTGTTAGACCTGCTCTACTGGAGAACCAGCTCCAATAATCCTAATCCACAAAAATCCAGATTATCTTAATATCCACTCTGGTAAATCATATTCCGCTCTAATCTGTACATTATCTGCAAAATCTAATTATGATCCCTCCTAGGCTGGATCATGTCTTATTTGCCAACAGTCTAATAATATAAGCAATAATTTAAACCAGTGGGTACCAGTGGTTCACTGCCTTACATGTGTTCTACATCTCCAATGCAATCCCCGCTGATCCAATTTATAAATGCTTATCATTAGATACTCAATCAGAACAGGCGGTTTGCGAGTGAGGAAAGCATGAAACTCTATAGGGCAGAATAGTAGTACAGAAAACACTAGCCACATACGTAACTGTGGTTCAATAAACACTGTGTAGCACCTGGATACCTTCTGGTGTGTACATACGGTCATGCTGAGACATTCCAACAAAGTCACATAGTGACTATATGACATAATATTTGCGATAAATACTGTTGTTATACAGTAATCTTTCCCTGGAACTATCTTGCTGAGTTCCTCCCAGATCAGGTACTGAGGGACATGGGACCATGGGCTGTTATCTGTTGCAGGTTGTACCACAGTTACATAGGTAACTATTGTTCTATTTCACCCTTTCTTATCACCAGGGTCAGTGAATCACCTGGATAAGGTTGCAGTGGCATTACAAACCAAAACACCTAAACGGCAAGGTGTTCGGAGATGACCGCTCCATCATACACACCACTGAGAGGGGCAATGCTTACCATGCAGAACCTGGAGAAAGTGCATGGTGATGCTGAGGTAACATCAGCCCTGACTTCCTGGTGTAACATGCCTCTAAGTAATGCCCATGAGGAGGAGACACTACTCAAGGAGTGGTATATCATAGTAGGGGTCAGGCAACAACCTGCAATGGCCACCTCATACAGCTTTAGTGTGGAAGAGACTTTTTGCTGTCCCTGCAGAAGGATAGTTCTCTAGAACATGGGCAATACACCAGATCCAAACGATGGGGTGCACACCATTTGTGAAACAGTTTCTACCTGTGTACTAGGGGCTCAGCAGTATTTTCTAGAGAGCTATGTTGCACTTGTCAACCTGCAATTCCTTCCAAGCAGAAATGAGAACAATAGACAGTGAGGTATGTGAATTTGTAAATGAATTACAAATGTCTGAAACATTACACTCACTACAATTAATTTGGATATTTGAATACCTAGGCATCAGTATTTCCATTTAGAATGGTTTAAGCCTTTAGATCAAAACCTACTCTGCTGTGGACACACAAAAACCACAATGTTCTCCAAAAACCATGCTGCACTGTAAACATTTTAGGATTTCATTAAGCTAAAGCACTTGCTACCTCAGTGTGCTTTCTCATTCACAGCTAATGTTTGCCAGACGCTTGACAGCCTCCTTAATACTGAATGAAACATCGGGCCCCTCTTGTCCTCCCTGAACTCATATTAAAAAGTAATGACAACAATTAAAACATCACTTAGTTTTTCACTTCAGATTTATGTCAAGATGGAAAGTCAGAGATGGCATCTTGCTGTGCAGCCATTTCTTTTTCAAGGGCCTGGGGAAATGGATCATTAAAGGTCCTTTAAGATCACAACAGTGTTACAGTACACTCAGAAATAAAGGTACCTAATCATACTTTTCCTTGTCACTGGGGTGGTGTCATCAATGGTACATTTTAAATTTAAGGTACATAATTAAGGGTTACTGGGGCTGGTTCACCCTTCCCAGAATCCAAAGTGTTGTTTTTGTTTTTAAATATGAATGTGAATGTGAATGAGCATGTGAATGCTACCTGCTAGCTCTCTGCGCAGAAAAACGTCCACAAATTCACTGTTAGCAATCCCTTTGAAACCCGTCTCAAACTTTTTCTTCACTCACCTGTCATACATGAAAGTTTAAAGAGAACTAATCGAGTCCATTATATATATATATATAGATATATATAGACCTAGACTAGTTCATTATATATACACTACCAGTCAAAAGTTTGGACACGCCTTCTAATTCAATATTTTTTTCTTTATTTTTATGACTTAAAAGACACGTCATGTCTTAAAGTAATGATGGACTGTTGTTTCTCTTTACTTA
>JAQQZR010000002.1:19372518-19393585 GCA_030068235.1 Notoglanidium macrostoma
CTAGTTTTAACGTTCAGTACTCTGGCTAGTTTTAACGTTCAGTACTCTGGCTAGTTTTAACGTTCAGTGCTGTGGCTGGTTTTAATTTAGCCACTTTAAATGGAAGATATTATTATTATGACTTCACTATATTTATATATTTAATGTTGGCCTCACATGACATCCGATATATGTCATATGTCTATATATCCGCTATAGCATGACGTTATGTGCTTACATCCAACTGTCAGTCATTCTAGGGGACTTAATACCGAAGGGCTTCTTCTTACTTCTGAATGGAGCTTCATTCTAGAGTTACTCTTGAGCTCCAATACCGATTTGCACAATTTCTGGATTAAATCCTGACTGCAGGCATAACCCAACTCCGGATATGGCTCGACGTGCTGAACACCTCTGCAGCTTCCAGTGCCTTATTTAAGCACACATTTAATATATTTAATACAAAATATGTTCAAATAGCAGTATACAGAAAGTGCAGTGTTAATTACATCACTGTTGTGTGTGTGTGTGTGTGTGTGTGTGTGTGTGTGTGTACTCTCCAAGGTACAACAGTGTTCTTATAGGCCCAATTAAGTACCTTGATGATGTTTCTCTACAATTATGTTTCTCTAATTAAAGGTACAAAATATGAAGCTGTGAGAACGCCACGCACTGACCCAGTTTCATGCTGCACGCGAACACCTCCACCGGCCGCTCTCATTACAGCGGAGTCGCGTACGAGTGTTTGGCTGTTTCAAGCTCTTGCATCTCTCCTACTTAATAACTAAACTGATAATGGGCGGCGTTGTTGCCCTGTTCATGACAACGTCCCATTTTCACAGCGGTGTGAAAGCAGAGGTAGTAGGCTGCACAGAGTTGCTTAATTTAGGCTTATTGTTGTCAGGATTGGGGGTGTACATTCTTGCCATTTTGACAGCTCCGGTTGAGGGGACGAGCAGCGGGGTGAGGCGGGATATATGGCTTGCGAAGTTTCTATTCAGCGACTGCAGTCATTTGCTGTCTTGTTCTCGGAAGTCTGCTAGCATGGCGTAGTAAATGTTTGGCTGGCATTTCTTTTTCCCACTCGCCACGTGTGTAAATGTGAGGCGGTAGGAATTGTATTCACAGTCGTGTGACAGAACCTTTGTTCTGGACTATATTTGGCTGGTAGTGTTTCCGCCTCGCTGTGCATTTTCAAAGCCGTAGTCAGAGGTGGTGCTGCTCTGGCCTTGAATCGGGGCTCCAGCTCCGGATGCTTGCATCCTCAGTAACCATAGCAGAAAAGGTTACAGCTTCATAGCTTTATATGGAAGTATTTACATTTAGTTCCCGGATGTTTAGTCGATTTAAAACTGTGCTTACGTTAAAGTAAGAATAACGTTTTACCGTGTAGAATTTTGCGTGCGTGTGAACATTAAATGCTGAATTATATTAGCAGCGAGACACTTTATTCCGGCCTTTAGGCATTTCGGCAGGTCGCACATGCCGACTACAAGCTTCACGCGAGTGCCTGCTTGCTCACATTACGCCATTTCGTACTACCGTGTAAACAGTCCGACATTATTTGACTAGACAATCTGTGGTAATTACTTAAAAAAAAACAAATACGGCTTAAAACACAACAAAGAAACGACTGTTATTTAGAGATTGTACCAAATAGCCATTAAATATAAGAAAGCATTTACATACAATTGTGAATAAAGAGTTGTAGTAAAATACTAGGTAAGCTAGCATAGTATTAGCAAACTAGCTAGCAATTTCAAAACCGGGTACGTGTACCTTGATGTGAATCCATTATTCGGATCGGACAGACGGTGTGTTTAAACAAACACAGACGCGAATGCACGATTTGGGGGTCTTTTTTAGCTACTGTAATGAAATGCCGTACGTTTTGTTCCCGCTTCTGAGTAGATTCTGATAGTGAACGTCTGTTTTAAGTCCAAACGCGGATACAGATGCGGATACACCCCGACAAAGCGGACAAGCAACTGCCCTTACTTTAAAGCGTCTTTTTATGGGTTTGGGAGAAGTCATAACCAAATAAACTAGAAGATATACTTTTCTATAGTAGTATCGTCCTCACACTCAGGAATCAACATGAGCATCTGTTTGCCTGAAACGTCCTCCCAGAATGCACATGCACACTATTATTGAATCCATTCTGACATTTATATGTAACCTCAGGCACACATCTCACAAACAGAGGCAGGATTGCGCAGCCCGGGCCTGAGGGAGCTCGCTGTCAGGTGTGTGCACTAGTTTTCAGGTGCCGGTTTCTTTCGGGTCTAGACTTCGCACTGATCTTCTTTCATACTGCATCATGGTGCCGTGTGTGCAGCACAGTGAGAGAGCAGTGTGTGGGAGATGGAGTCTGCCTAGGCTCACAGCCATACCTGTTTGTCAACAGCATAGCTTGCTTTTTCATTTCCTGTGTTTTTGACTCTTGCTTTCAACGCTGTAGTGAAAAGAATGCAGAAGCCTATATGTACGCGTTTCGCACCGCAGTTAAGATTTTCCAAAGAGTATTTTGTGGCTGTTGTGGTGGACTGGCGACCTGCCCAGGGTGTACCCCGCCCCTCGCCCGAAGATGCTGGGATTGGCTCCAGCTTCCCCGCCACCCAGACGGATAAAGCGCTACAGATAAAAATATTTAGATTTTCCAGTAACACCAAATTCCAAAGGGTTTCATTTCTCTTATAGGACGGCAATTTACCAATGACGTAAATGTTTAAATTACCACTAAACAACACTTTGTACTTAATTTTGCGTTTTAATGTTACATCTGATGTGCGCAAGAAAAATTTGCCCCAATTATCAATTACATTATCGCAGGTAGAAACCATTTCCTCACCAGCCTTGATTTTTTTTCTCTCTCTCAAATGTTACAAGAAAACAATAAAAAGAAATATTAGTTACAGAACCCTGTCTCTGGAGACTCCTTCTATAAATGTTAAATAAACATCTCCTTTCCCCCATCAGTGATCATAGTTATTCTTTGTTAAATAATAATGCTTTTAATCCTTTATTTTTAGACTTGGAGTATGTGAAGCCTCTGCCGTCCACGTCCTGGTGAATGAGTTGTTACTATAGAAACTAGAAGGGATTAGAAGTAGTAAATTAAATAAGCTTGTTGATTTGAGTTACAGCCGGAGCTGATGTCAGATCAGCTCTTCTAGGACATTAATCTACATGATAAATGGAATATAATAGTTGATAATAAAAAAAAATAATAAAAATGATAATAATAATAATAAAGACACCCTTGTGACATAACTGTGTGTACCAAATTTACAACATGATTTCTTGCGATGTGATCATCTATAACATCTCTGACATGTTATTAATAGAATAACTACAAATTTCTCTTCCATCCAACACTTTAAAAATGTTCCTCTGGGGAAATCATGAAAGTCGAACCCTACAACAGAGGACAGTCTGGATTTTAGAAATGGTCCTCTTATAGAAAGCAGGCGGTTTTTTTGTTTGTTTTGTTTTTAAGTGTTCCTAAAAAAATACGCTGGGAAACAGGCTGTTTTTTATCCGCTGAAACATATGGTGATGGGCGGGGCCAAAAACCGGTACAGCAGGCTCCGCTTTTAAGAGATGATGCGGGGTTACGTTTCTTCAGCCAGCCGATGTTCCAAATCAGCAGAAGACAGACTTTTGTTGCGCTCGCCCTTTTGACACATTAATTAGGTAAGTGGGTAATTGTGGATCATTTAAAAGATTTAAATGAAAAATTAGACAGTCAACGATGAGCGAATTAGTTAATAAATCTGTAACTAAAATCCAACGACAGGGTGCAGAGCAGCTTGTAGTTTAATGCAGTGATACGAGTTAGGATTAGCCAGTTAGCCGACTTTACCGAAACGAACCACTAACACCACTATCAGAACCGAAGACGTAGCTTTAACCGGCGTTTAGTTATATCCGTATGCCGTGTCTACATTGCAAATGTAAGAGTAAGTTGAAAACTTTAAACACTTGTATCTATATTGTCTCTATAAGACGAGTATGTAATTGAACTTTTCTGTACAGCGCTGGACTCCACCATCGGCACTCCTCTCCCTCCCTAAAGACCTGTAAATGAATTCATAAACCTCTGCCGCTTGCACGCACGCACGCGCGCACGCACGCGCGCTCGTACTCGATGTTTAATCATTAAACCAGATCCCCCTCGATACACATGAGTTCTTTTCGATCTTGAATAAAAGGTCCGGCCTCTGTGCGATGGAGGTCGTCTTAATAACAAACATCACACATAGTAGGAGGGAAGAAAGAGGAACTGGGCAGAGGTACTACGAACTACTAACGAAATCAAGGCGCATGCTAGGCAGTCCCCACTGCGTGACGTGCCGTCTTTATGCTATGTTTCTGACACCACAAGTCAGCGGACGCTTTCCGTTTTTTTGCTGTCTTTGATGAGTTCTTTGTGCTGAATGATTGGATGGTAAAGCCTGAAGGGGTTCTCTTCTGGTTCTAGATAACTTCTATGGCACGCCCAAGCCCCCGGCCGAGCCCACGCACATGCTGTTTAATGTGACTGACCAGCTGCTGCCAGGTGCTCGCCCCAGCGCTGAGGGGAAGAGGAAGAGGAACAAGTCTGTAAGCAACATGGAGAAGGACAGCATCGAGCCTCCCGAGGAAGAGGAGGAGGAGAGCCCTGTCGTTAACGGCAACGGCATTGCGATCACGCCAGGTTAGCACAACCTGCCCAGAGGACGCCAGCCATGTTTGCTTGTTTTCTAATAGAACACTGGAGAATGGTGATGTTTACCATGTTTCAGGAAACAATGTGTGTAAAAACCACCAATGAGATCACAGTCTGAGGGAGGATTCATCTCGGAGCAGGACATGCTTGGTTTAGCTCACTTCCTGTGTAAACCTTTTCATGACTTACTCATGGGTGTGACTGGGTTCGTCTTCTCTGCAAACACAACGGGGCTTGCAAGACATGCTAACACGGCACGGTGACCAGGCTCGGGTGCCGAACTCGGTGTTTTTCAGGGTACCGACCGATTAACGTTAAATCAATCGGTGCCAAATCTTGGTGCCTCACAGCACATCTGGGTGAGAGGATAGAGTGTACGTTGGAGAAAGAGAAAGCGTGAGACCATGTGACATCACCCCTGCATCCCCTGGTGGTAGACCGGGGCAGTTTTGGGAGTGCAGAGGGCAGTTGTTTTGCGTGGCGTGTAAAAAGTACGAAATATATAACAGAATGTTGAAATTGGGAAGATTTGGACGTATTATTTATTTATTATTTTTTTACTACTGAAATTTTTTGGTATTACAGACAGAGTGACGTACCGAAAAAAAAAAGGTACCGTCGGATACCGGAACCAAGTTCCAGGTAGCGAGAACACCCACGTTGCCGTATCGTGTTAGCACGTGACCCATGAGCCCAGTTGTGTTTGCAGAGTCTGGTCATGTCATGAAAAGCTCAGACCTTACAGTCAGCTACGCTCAATATGTTTATCAAAGCTGTTCAATTATTTATCACAAATTGATCTTTTCAAGTAACGTCAGTGGTCGAGGTGGGCTTGGTTAAATCACGTTGGTGCAGAATGTGCATTCGAGTGAACGTTTGTCACGCCGATATGCGACATGCGATATCGCCAGGACACTGATGTTCGTCATATAGAGTGCGTCTGTTGTGGTTTTTCTCCCCTGCGAGACTGGGTTGCTCTAATATTATTGCGAGGCAATGCGAGAACTCAGACTCCGCCGAGCCCACAATGGGTTTTTCTATTTTCCTTTCCGCTGCATGCGATGTTTACGCCGACGTTGCCTGACCCACGACACGCCAATGGAATACGAAGTCCTCTTCGAATCCCGGTCTGAATTAAGTGCCTGCAAGTTCAAACTTTTCTTGAAAGTGTTTTGAACACAAGCGCGGGTTTCTCGATACATCTAAAGGACGTGTTTTTGAAATGGAAATTCGGTATATTGATACAGCTAGCCCCTTCTTTTTTTTTTTTTTTTTTTTCCAACCTTCAGTAGTTTGTGATATAGACTGTCCTTTGTTCCCGCCCAGCTTTCAGCGCGGGGCTCCTATTGACAAAGCGAGAATACAGATTTTTGTCTATTTTGTAGAAAAGCTTGCTCCTTGCTCCCCTTAGATTAAAGTATATATAATGTATGTATAGTACAGACGCAGAAACCCGGCAATCTGAAACAACACAAAGGAAATCTGGGAGAATTTCCCTGATACATTGTAGAGTCTGGGATAACAGAGCATCTTTAAAGCTGTAAAATGTCAGCTTTCTTGCTGAGCGTTTGTGATTCCAAGACATTGATGAAAAGATCCGTCTGCTTGCTGAGCCTTTTCAACGTCGACCATTATCCGCCTCCTTATTTTACCGCCGAACGCATCGAGCTCAGTAAGTCGGGTGAGGTAGAGCCGCGAAAACACCGGAACGGACCACGGAAAACTCCCGACCCTGAAACCCTGTAGTCCTGTTGCTCATAGACGAGAAAAACGGTTAATAATTTACTCGGGCAGCAGAGAGGACTTCTTTGGGAATTTGTTCTAAAAGAGCGCTACTGCACATCCCCGATAGTTCCGAGTCCGTAAGAGATTTTTGGCGACCACTGACATTTTTTCAAGCTTGAAATGCAGCTGTACTTTTGTAAAATATGACAAAGTTACTGAGAGTTTACGTTTCACTACCCCCACATACTCTACGGTGGGCCTGAGAGCACGATTCAACTTTAATCTGTTTTTTTTAACTTTGTGTGTGAATAATCCCTTTGGTCAGGAGGTCACCTCTGCTTTAATGATGTGTAAATTCTTCCCTACAGAATCAAGCGAGCACGAAGACAAGAGCACGGACGCGTCAGGCGACGTACCCCCGCAGTCGTGCCCCGCTGAAACGCCCACCCTGACAGGCACAGACGCCCCCGAAGAGGAGCACGATGCCCCCAAATCCCCGGCCGACTCGCAGAGCAACGACGACCTCGGGCCGCTACCCGACAACTGGGAGATGGCCTATACCGAGAAAGGAGAAGTCTACTTCATCGAGTGAGTGAAGTGCACTTTAAAGCATGCTCCACTAAGACGCCGAGCATACGGAGACGCACGCTGTCGGGTAACGGAGCGCGCCTGCGCAGCGCTATGAATTATGTGGAGAAATGAGCTTAGCCTCGTTTTGCACGGACAAACGAATCACTCGCGCGCGTAAGTAAGAACACGAAAATGTCAATTAAAGTCAATTCAATCGCAGCTCTTTTATTTTGCGTCTGTGGGTTCGGCTACAAATCGGGACAGCGGATCATATTTAGGTTGAAATGTATCACGCTGACGAATGACGCCTGATTTAGTTCCAGAGCGAGACAGAGTAAAGACCAGCAGAGTGAGCGAAGACAGACAGAGAGCGAGCGCGAGAGAGCTGTTTTCCTCCTCCTCTATTCCCTTTTTAATGGGAGGCAAGAGACTCATTAAAATTATTGATTGCTATTCTGTTAACTGGAGCTCTTCCACCCTCTGCGCCAACGGCCTTGTGGGATATCTTGAATCTTGCTCATTGTATACTTATTACCAATCGGGCAAACGCTTCATCACCCCGAGTAGCTCTTTCTAAGCCGTGCGCCGACGGAGTCACATATAGCAGCTGTATTGCAGAAGGAGGTGGAGTAGCTTCGTGTCGGTATAAATCTTCATTTGTGTTATAATCCCAGAAGGGCTGCAGGAAAATCAAGCAGTAAATACCTCAGGAGACAGCGATACATCCAATGTTTTCTTCTTCTTTTTTTTTTTCTCCCCCCCCCTCCCATTTCTTCGTAGTCACAACACCAAAACAACATCATGGCTTGATCCACGATTAGCCAAGAAGGCCAAACCACCAGAGGAATGTGACGATGACGGTAAGTGTACTCGTGTGCGTGTGTGTGCGCGAGAATAGTGAAGGTGTGCAATTTCAAGACGTGCATAGTATTTCAAGGCTTTTTTCCAAGATATCTGGAAGTGTATAAATGTAGAACTGCATTTCACATTAACTTCAGGTGATCACATCTGCAAGCACTTGATGTAATAATTCAGAGATCTAATGCCTATGACTGTAGTCTACCTGTTATACGTACACTATGTATTTATCAAGGCAGTTTGTATCGTCACAGCTGGCTATTGCCGTTCGGCTAGTTTGTACCATGAGCGCTATTACGATGCTAGGTAACATCTGAGAGGTCAGGAATAATGTTTTCCATCGTTCCTTGGTTCAGTCAGTACGTAAAATCAGCGTGAGTTCAGGCAGGCGTCTCTTCCTTTTAGAAATCTTGCTTTCTGTACTTCAGCCGGAAGAGTAATTGCATTCAATTTGATATAGAAGAGTAGTTACATTTTTACCCGAGCAAACAATTTGTGTACTATTTGTGTAAAGAGCATCAGAGTTTGGTCAAAGTGCCATTGAGACGTCCGTCCAGCTCCGACGTTTGAGCGCGACGCAGTCTTGCCAGGCTGTCATTCTGTCGTTTCACTGCTTGAGTGAAGATTTGCTGTAATTACAGCGGAGCCTCTCCTTTATATGTGATTGAGTGTTTACGTCTATTAATCACCAACCCAGTTAAGAGGATGCTCACTGATAATGAAGCATTATTCTGTCTGACGCCTCAACAAATAGCTTCAGTTCATCCCGCGATGCTGCGGCTTTCTGTGCCAGAGTTTTGTCTTGCCACCAATGCTGCTTCTAACCGTGATTTTCAAATCCCTATTCACACAGAACCCTCATCAGAAGATGGACAGGTATTCTCAGTGACTGACACACCTGTAAATGAGATGCTGAATATTCATCCACCTTCACAAACGACAATCGAGTTATCAATCTCATGGCCCTTTAAAGACAGCGTGTAATAGCGATCTGATCTGTAAGCCAGGAACGGTTGCGGTCTTCATGCCGCAGTAACAGGCTTTCAAATAACGTTAACGTGACACGAGTCAGACCGAGGCGCGTGTGGACGGGGGGCATGGGGATTTGTTTACACGTTAAGACAAAGAGAGTAAGCTTAGAAACACAAAGCGTTGCAGCTCCAGGGTTCCCAGTTCGATCTGGATCTCAGGTTACTGAGTTTCACACGTCCAAGTCTGATGGTTTGAGGTTGTGATGAAGAATTCGGATGTTCTTCATTATTTCATCCACTACTGGCAGCAGAACAGCCCCAGAGCGTGATGTTACCCCCACCATGGTACAGTTGGTACAGTGTTCCTCTTTTGACCCTGTATTGATTTCAGCATGCACGCCACATTTGAAGATGCCATAGAGGTGAAGGGTTACAAATGTGTTGCTAATATTAACCTCGTTTGTTCACTATGGTATCAAGTTGTGTCTTCGCTAGTCATCTAGACAGTTTTGTTTTGAGCTTAGTATTTTCACCGAGAGACAAAAAACACTAGTTCTAAATAAATGCTGATATAAAAGAATGCTTATTGTTCCTTAGAATTATTCAGCCGTCTTAGACTACGCCACTAAGTACGCGCTTTCTCAGCACAAACCTATAGGTGTGCTGGCAGAGATAAATCTGCCCCATAAATTACACAATTAAATCTACAAATAACAAATAACTCGTCCCTAGGAATGCACTGAACGTTCCGACGAAGTAACCTGGTCAGTATTTGGCCAAATTACTATGATACTGAAAATGAGGCAAGGCCAATATTGCGTAACATTAAGCTTTTATTGGTCTCAACAGCAAACCACTGGTCAAGAATGAAACAAATAGATAAAGTAAACTGGTGAGGGACGGCTTTTCCCTTGATTTCCGTTAAATGTTGAAGTCTTGTGGGTGAACTTGGAGACGGCTTTTTACAGAAAGAAGAGTCCATGTTGTTCCACTCGATGTTAACGTCTCCGAACAGAAGAGATTTTGGAACATTTTGAACCCCCAGACAAGTTAGTTTCAATTTTATAGCATTTAAACATTTAAATCTTGTCATGATTTTCTCTTCGCGTACCAGAACGCTGCGTAAGTGAACTTCCCTGTTTCCAGCTTTTCCACCAGACAGTTTCAGCAACCAGCACGGACGAGCAAAAGAAGGCCGACGTCTCAGGAGCGCATTTTTTTTTTACTTCTTGATCATCTTCTGCCCAGTGATTTTTGTTGTGACCATTAAAAGCTTAACGTTTTGCAATATTGGGTTTGCCTTATTTTTTTTTTTTGCTCAGGGGTGTATGTGAGGACACAACAGCCCAATCAATAAGTCATGCATAATGCAGCAGAAAAACCACGTCTGGTATAATAAAGCGTATCTACGAATGAAATGGAGCTCATCATCTGTTTGCTGCTGTATCGAGGAAAACATGATGCGGGACGTCGTCGGAGTCATGGTTACCGAACAAGTACGGGTGCCTCATTAAGAGTTTATTTTGGGTGCAGGAAACATTAAATCAGCCAGTGCAACAATGAAAGTGTGTATAGCCGATACAGTTTGTGTAGCTGAACGGTTACCGGTTTAACTTCCTGGTAGGTAAACACTTATAGTTTGGTGTTTGTGATTCATTATTTGGTGTGCCATGAAATTCATTTTTTTCCCCACTCCCTCACTACTTACCACTAATTATGGTGCTTCCTCTCAGATTCCTAACCAGAGCTGAGATCCTCATAGACCTTTTTAGAGGTGTAAGAACTGCATGCAACTTTTGCAAGTGTTCTGAACTTAAAAAAAAAATTGTTTGTTAATTAAAGGCATATAAAATATTTTTTCTGTTCCAGTTTTCAGGACAGGAATCTACATTTTAAAGTACGTAAACAACTTCATGGATTCCCAGTGCATTTAACACGAGGCTGCTTTTAGAAACCTGAAGAAACATGATCTGGAAACATTATATGAGGCTCTGAAAAGCTGACCACTTCCGCATCTGCTGCCGCTTGCCTTAACCTTAATTCAGTTACACCCTCATAATAAAGTTTCTAGATGTTCTGGGTTGGAATTTAGACCTCATGCAGCCTGTGAGTTTTTGGTAACGCTGAGGTTTTGTTTTTCTTTTTCCTGTGTATCGACTGAATATCCATGCATGAGAAACCCAATTAAAATTCCTTTAATACAGCAGCATGACGCACAGAAAACAGAGGAGTGCAGCTCACTGACAGTTTAAAATATTTAACATGTTGTTAGTAATGTCATCTATCAATTGATCCGAAAGCACCAAACAAACAAGTGATACAAATAGGCATGACCTTTTGCTTCCCTGCTTTATGCTTAAGAAATTTCCAGGGGAGGCTGAACATGGCTTTGCTCTTACATCCTTTTGTTTATTAGTTATCACTGAAACTTAGTGTGTTTGAAAGCCTCTGCCTAGTTGAAATGCAGTTTATCAGGGCCAGAAAAAAAATCAATATCCCTTTCTAGCAGTCTGTTAAGTGCTTCTGTGTGACTTGACTGCTAATACTCCTCTCCCCATTAGAGCACCAATCTATTTTTTGCCTCTCTCAGCAGCTGAAAGCCTTCTCCAGTGTGTTTGTGTGCAGCCCAGTGTGGTGTCTGGTTTTAAGGGTGTCTCCTTTTCGGTGTGCAGCATGTTCCAGCAGGCAAAAGTTCAGATTGCAGCTGAATCCATATGGACATGTTTGTCGTATGGCTGAAAGCACACTTTCATCTTTCTTTTCCCCTAGTATAATATTATTTTTAAAGGTTAGCAGGTTCCTTTGGGACTGTGTGATTTTATGTGTATCAGTCACAACGAAGGGCATGTTGCTTCTGCGCTTCGCTGTTCTAGTGAAGGAAGCGTGGCATTGAGCCAATCTGGAGGTGTAGGAAGGAGGTGTGGCCTTTGTGCCTGTCAATCATAGTGAAGAAGGCATGGCCTTTGAGCTTGTCAGTCCTAGTTCTACTGATGGAGGCGTGGCCTCTGAGCTTATTAGTTGTAGTGATGGAGGCGTGGCCTCTGAGCTTATTAATTGTAGTGATGGAGGCGTGGCCTCTGAGCTTATTAGTTGTAGTGATGGAGGCGTGGCCTCTGAGCTTATTAGTTGTAGTGATGGAGGCGTGGCCTCTGAGCTTATTAATTGTAGTGATGGAGGCGTGGCCTCTGAGCTTATTAGTTGTAGTGATGGAGGCGTGGCCTCTGAGCTTATTAGTTGTAATGATGGAGGCGTGGCCTCTGAGCTTATTAATTGTAGTGATGGAGGCGTGGCCTCTGAGCTTATTAATTGTAGTGATGGAGGCGTGGCCTCTGAGCTTGTCAGATCTAGTGAAGGAGATGTGGCTTGTCAATCCGAGTGAAACAGGTGTGGCTTTTGTGTTCGTCAGTACCTGTGTAGGACGTGTGGCCTCTGTGCCTCTCAGCCCCAGTCCAAATGTTTTTGGATTTTTTTTTTTGTCTTTTGTTGGAACAATACCGAATCAGTGCTTGCTGAATGGTTTGATGATGATGGAAATTATTTACATCACATGCTTTGGCCTTTAAAGTCATCGGATCTGAGCATAATTGAACTCCCAGGGG
The DNA here is from genome assembly GCA_030068235.1 of Notoglanidium macrostoma. Classification (NCBI taxonomy): domain Eukaryota; kingdom Metazoa; phylum Chordata; class Actinopteri; order Siluriformes; family Auchenoglanididae; genus Notoglanidium; species Notoglanidium macrostoma. The sequence continues at coordinate 19,384,932 of JAQQZR010000002.1, forward strand.
ATTTTGGAGTGACATGTTAGACAGTGCTTACCATCGCCATGATCAAAAAACCAAATGAGGGAAAATCTTATGAAGAACGATGTTCATGTCCACGTGTAGAATCTGTATCAAGGTGCACTGAGGGTGTTCTGCTGACTCGTGGTGGCTCAACACCTTACTAAGATAAGTGATCTAAGGATTATGCTCAAACATTGTGACTTCCACATGAGATATACTAAAGAATTTCTAATGGACACGTAAGTGCTTTCAGTTCCCTGAGGCTACAACACTGGATTTTTATATTTGTCAATTTGATCAGATATATAATTTCTCCCTTTCTGTTTTATATACACTATAAACATTATTCGTTGATGTTTGTTTCAGTTAGAAGCTGGTCTTACAGCTTTCCTGTTGTGTAACATAGAGCAGTGAGGTATCTAAACCAACTGTATCATATTTCAAATGCTCGAAATCCTGAGGGAAGAGTGCGCATGCATACAGTGACATTCATTGTCTTTCTCACACGTGCACGTAGGCATACACACAAACACACTAGTGTTTAGACTCATCCATGCTCTCCAATATACATAAAACACTTGGTAAATGAAAGAGCCTGAAAAAGAGATGACTTCTGCAGTTGCCATGGCAACTAGCCATGGAGGACCAGTGATTTAAGGTGGTTTGTGTGAGATTGATATTTAAGGAGGTCTCATTCCAGAATCATACTTAGTTAGGCTGGCTGTGTGTGCGTGTGTGTGTGTGCGTGTGTGTGTGTGTTAATCTGAGTCAGTCAGATGAATAAAGAGACTGGAATTTTGCTTAGAATTGGATCAGTTTGTTGTATAAAGCAGTTGTAAAAGAAATTTTCGCATGACTCTGTATGTCATGGTTATAAATTTAAATTCAGATTTCACTCCTCAGCTCTGTATGGAATACAACCGCTGCTTCAGAGATGTGCTAGAGATAGATGTTGCATTTAGTGGAACACGGTTTTAATGTATTCAATAAACTGGAAAAAGACGGAGAAAAGACGAACAAACCCCCACTTGTCTGGTGCTGAACGTTGTCTCGTTTTTCAAGAGGTTTAATTCATAGATCAGGCAGTCAGGTTGGCTTAAGTCAGCCTGCTCTCTCTTCCATTAAGGAAATGTCGTTGACGAGGGTGACTCATTTTCTCTCCCACTCAGCCTTAGCTGAACGTTTGGCGTCGGTGCGTATTTGAGCAGTGACAGTCTACTCTTAATGTTGAAATAACCCAGATTGGTCAGGTCTCGATATGTTAGCTCTTGTGCTTGTGTGTGTGTGTGTGTGCGTGTGTGCATGTGTGTGTAGGTGGGGGGGAATTGATTTGTATAAACCTCCAGGAGACTCCTCCATACCCATCACTGATCACTGTCAAAGCTGGTCAATTTCAGGCCTTCTGGCTTTCAGCCCAACCATTTACTCTACATAACGAGAGTCTCCACAGCTAATGTTTATTCTGCCAACACAAGCTAAATAAAATCAGTCAGCCTGGACCATACTCACATTTGTCTTACTATCCTTGTGAGGACCTTCCATTGACATAATCATTAATGCAGCTTGATACTACAATAAAAAAAAAAAGCCAGAGATGGCGGCGATCCAATACGCAGTGTTGGTAATGAATGGGAAAGTTTGGAATTGGGTTTTTTTTCTTCTGTTAGGATTGATTTTATTATCTTTACACTTTATTGTATTTACAGTGTAAAAGTGATTTCTGTGTGAAAGAGTGGAACTGTGACGCGATGATACTCTGATACGGTATCAGTGGTATGTTGTCATATGTGGCGCATATAGCCAGCATAATAGCTATATTATTTTAGTATTAACAACATCCAGCCAGCCTGCTATTGAAATTGGCACAAAAGCCATTTGTTCATCGGTGAACACGCACTACCGATAACATCAGGATGGATTTTATAAGTAGGTGTTCCGAATAATGAGTTTTTAACTCACTATACTGCGGTCTAAACCAGCTGCTTTTCTGGAAACTGCAGTTAATCTGTGAGCGAGTGATAAATGTCCTTATTAGATGCATGCGTATTAATGAAATATCTCCCGTTGAAACTATTTAAGCGAGCTGTACAGATATAATAAGGCGAATTTGAGAATGTGACCGTATTCCTCGGATCCCTTTCATCTGGAGAATGGGGGCGGGGCCATTGACCATAGACGGGCGGGTCTACCGAAGCAGTGACTTCACGCGCAAACTCGAGAAGGACAAAATCCCTACTGCGCAGACTGTGGCTGCAAATTTGACAACATGGCGGCGGTATTTGTCCTTCATTTCTATAGAATGGCAGTGAACAGGAGTCCATTTCTACACAATCGATGGTTTCAATTAAAGCTGCAGGTTTTATAATAAAAAAATAAGCAGTTTTCATCGCAGATACCTTCTTACGTGTATACACAGACATGTTGATGACCACATAACACTTTAAAATGCTAGTAATAATGGTCCGCATTCCTTTCGGGACCTGCTTGCTTAGATTCTGGGAGACAGGGAATGCTGTGGTTACCCAGAGCTCACGTGCATGTGGTTATCCCGAGCTCACGTGCATGATTATGCACGTAACCTCTTAGGAACCAACAAATATGAAAACCGGTCCTCCGTTCCCCTCCTTACTTTGGAGTCTGACAGTCGCTGAGTGTGTTTTTGTAACCCAGTGAAAGTGAATTGCAGTCACATGAGCAGTATTTCTCATTTCTGTGAGAGCATGCGTGAGCGACATCGCGGAAATGAAGCACACGTGGCCCTTTCTTTGACCGTTCAGCCGTGGTTCTGTTTTTATTGTGTTGTAAATATACAGTTTGAGGAATATGAAGACAAAAGTGACAGAAATAATAATCTGGTGATGTCATCACACTGCAGACTATTCCATTTTGGTCGTCATGGTGATTCACTGGCAGGTTAATGTTTGCTGTGCATGTTTCACCAACAGGAAAAATGTACTGAACATGTGTCCATGCTACAGCCTGTAATTCAGTAAATACTGTGTGTTATTCAGGAAGTGCAGGATTCTGATCAGGGATGTGAGTCTGGGCTTAATGATAATGTGTTCGAACGTGTACCTGCACGTGTAGTCGTTAGCAGGAGATTTCCAAGTATGAAAAGATTGATGTCCATTTTTCATGTAGAACAAAATACTGCAATACTGTTTTGGGGTGACCTGCTTGAGTTGTTTCCTCCGTAGCTCGAAATGGTTTCTTTTAAGAAATGACGATACATAATTTAATGTATATGGGTGACAAGCTGAAAGTTATCAAGTGCTAGATAAAATGAAATAATGAAGAACGTACAGGAAAATATTAAGCAGGGCTTCCTAAGCTGAAGATAATTTCTCATCTGCACATCCTGACGTGTTTTGTTTTACTTATATTACAGCAACTTGTGAATTTTTGTTTTTCTGAAAGAACATCATACTTTTTACAACAGGAACAAATGCATGCAAATGATCTGTGGCAACATTCTGTCAAAATAATATGAGGCTTATTAATGTATTAATCTTTGACCTGAAAGCTCTGTTGTGCACCAACGTAATTAAACCACTCCCACTTCCACCTCTAGGCAGAATTTTAATAACATTGTTGTGCAATAATGAATTTTAACCTCTTATGTTAACATGTTAAGCGTAGCCCGCTTCATGCATTAGGTTTTTCATGGCGTATGAAACGTCTGCTCTTCTCCGCAAACACAATCAGTCTTGCAATCCTCGGAAATATAGTCTATAGTCTCTGTAACCTACAGAATCTACAGCCCAAAACTGTGTTTTGAAAATACCTACATTACCATGTGACATGCGAGCCGGATTGTGTTTGTTCAGAGGAAAACTTAGGTATTACATATCAATCTTAATCAGATAGCGTTGTGGTAGAGGTGGGCGCGGTTACATTAAATAATAATACGTTGGCGCAGGACCTGGCACACGTTACATCCGAGTGATTGCTTGAAATGTTAAAATGCGACGTGTGTCTGTGACAACCTTGATGTTCACGGTACAGAAGGTGCTGCGTACGTTATTAGCATGCGGACATCTTTTCTGTGAGACTGCGTTAACCTTTTTATTCCTGTATAGTTACATTTAATGTTCATCCGTGGAACCGTGCCTGTTCCTCTGGAACGCGACACAAGAAGGCGCAAAGGCGTCCGTCCTTACACGCCCTCATGGTGGAGAACCTCTGACCGTTCCAAAGCGCCGACTCCGGAGACTCCTTCCACAAATGTTCAGTAAATGTCTCCTCAGCGAGAACTTTCCAACAGTTGTACATTTTTGCTTAAATGAAAACAGGGTTTAAATTGGTTTATTTTTAGACCTGGAGTATTGTGGAGAATTGCGTCCACCTCAGAGGTCCCCGTGAATGAGCCGTTGCTATAGGAACAATAATGTATTCGAATGAGTATATTAATATAGACCTGTGATTTGAATTACAGCCAGTGCTACTGTCAGAGCTGCTGTTGCAGAAAACAAATGAATACCTTCAACAATCCAACAGCACTGAATATATTTATGGGCACGAACACAAATATACCACATCCCGAATTGTGACAAAAACAAAAAGGGATGAGTGATGCGGTGCTTTGACACTGAGTACTCCAAACGTGACAGATATTAAATGCTAGCTTTATGCACCAATAACACCTTCATTTCAAGTAATGCCAGGATCCGACTACACGAATTTTGACACAATCGGCCGACAAATATCCAGCGTCGGGCCTCAACGTGAACGTCGGGAACAACGGCATAATCGAAGAACGGCGATGTGGCGCCTGGAAGGCTCCGTGACACCTTGATAGAAAGGTCTATCGTGTCCGGAATTTTTGCATTGTCTCGCCAACTCCTACGTGTTTCTTGATGTTCCTTCTAGCCACGATTGGCAGTTTCTTCACCCTCCTCTCCAACGACATGCATGAAAGATGATTGGTCGGGGTCAAACCTGTAGTGTCGCCACCCTCTTGACCAAGACACGGCACGAATTTACAGCACTATGATTTACGGCCTAGTCTGACATGGAGCCCATCGTGAAAGACAAAAATATTGCATAGTCTGATCCCGGCATTAGAAGAATCTCAGAGCAGACTCCGAAACAATTCGCTCATCATCAACTAATTACAGTTTCCACATCACACCTTAACCCAGTTTTACACCTCTGGGTCATATACACACTCTTTCAAAGAGAATACAGAAAGGCCAGTTCAGGTTTTATGATTCCACTTGATACAGATCAAATAAAAGCGATGCAACTGTTTTATAAGGTAAGAATACGGTAGTCTGTTTTACAATGCCCTAGTGTCATCTAAAACAGCAGGACTCCTCTGAAGCAGCAGTATCCCATTCACATCTCTCTTCTTGTACCTCTTCCTTTCCCTCACAGAGCTGCCGTATGGCTGGGAGAAAATAGACGACCCTATATATGGCAGTTACTACGTGGAGTAAGTGTCGTCACTCACAAGCGTGTCATTGTATAGAGTCTGAGATCGTGTTTATGCGGCGAGAGAAGCGGCATTCAAACGAGAGCTCTGCGTTTCCTCCCTTCCAGCCACATTAACAGGAGGACGCAGTTCGAAAACCCCGTCCTGGAGGCCAAAAGAAGAATCCAGCAGCAGCAGCAAATGCAGAGCCAAGGCCTGTCATCGCTGCCGCTGCCCACCATCTACAGAGGTACTGTATTACACAAACACACACACACATCGAAATGCGAAATTGAGAGCCTTAATTTGCTTCTGTATGCTGACCTATTTTAGCAATTTGGATACCATTTGCAATTCCCACGCTCTTGCTAGCGCTTTAATATCACACAGATACCAACCAGAGAAGGCGAAGGCTAACACGTGGTCCCTCCAAAACAGCTGACGTTTCTTTTACAGCTGCTGCTCATGTTCCGTCACAAGAGGACAGCACGATCTGCCCTCTTTCACATAAACGAGCCCACGATTGGTCACTGTCACTCTGATTAACAGGGAATAAAGTAGCACCAGCCGTCCCACACACAGAGCTCGGCCAAGTTTGCTCTCTTGGAATTCCGACCACGAATGGCTCACGCGCGGAAGCCTTACTTCCTATCGAAACAGGAAATGAGGTAGGGTGCGTGTCATAAGGCTTTCCTGATTGCCACATCAGCGTTTGGTGATATACCGCACGGCTCCCAAATCTAAACCAACTGGCTGAATATGCAGCTGAGAGGCTGGTCGGGATCCTAGAGCAGAGGTTCCCAAGAGGGACATTAGGATTCCCGCTGGGATGTTGAACAACAGTCAGTAAAAATAAAACTGTCATGCTTTCTAGACAACAAGCTTTCTTGGTGACACACACACACACACACACACACACACACACACACACACACACACACAGGTCTTGATATCTCCGAGGTCTTGTTCAACTGTAATTCAAATCACAGGTTTATATCAGTGCACTCTCTCTGATATATTATCGTTTCTATGGTAACCACTTACACATGCACGTGTATGGTGGGCATTCCACAAAAGAAGAGGGTTTTTTTTTTTTTGTTGTTTTGTTTTTTTTTTGACACGCCGACATGAGTTGACGTATTTATTTAGCATTTTGGGAAGGAGTCTCCATTATCAGCACTGTCACTGAGGTAAAGGTGAAGCTGCGACTTAAAGCTTTCGGCATGTGGAAGACTTTCACTTGACGTGATTCATTTCAATACAGAGAAGAACGAGCGACCGTTTATAGCCGCCATAACGTAAGCGATAACAGGAACGAACTCGTTTTCTGGACGTTCCAACATTACATATAGCTCCAAATGGGGTAAAAAGTATGAGGTGGTGTTCTTCAATAAATAAAGAAGTTGAATAGGTTCTGTGGTGTAACCCTGTTATTAGAAAATAATCAGGGGTGATCAAAGAAACTCCGGAGCGGTAATTAACTCTTAATCACACCTCATCACTGATTATTTTCCTATAACCTCACACCTTGTTATTGTTTATTCCTTATTTATTGCTAATGGGATGTGAACACATCTGGAAAGGCTGCAATAACAGAACAGCTCAAATACTAGGAATAAAAGTTGCTTTCGGCAGCAGAGACTCTTGCTCTGTTTGCTCTGTTGTGTGTGTGTGTGTGTGTGTGTGTGCACGTAAGCAAGTGACATCACTAGAGTAGGAGTGCAGATGAAAACGTACACATGTGAGAAAACACAGTGCTATTTTTACTTATCAGAAGTACCAGAAAAACAACAAGGAATGAGAACATAAGTAGTGCACAATCGTTCCTCCGAAGCGGAGCCGCATCTCGGTCATCACTTTATTTTGAACGGGTTCCGTCTTAGTGCCTGATTTTATGTAAAGCATGTTAAACAGGGAAGGCTTTTTAAAGAACGTATAGTTCGAAACGGGATGGCTTATTACTCTTAGAGACTCTGGTTTGTCTTACTCAGTTTTTCCTATTGCTTTCTCTCACATGGTATGCGCTCCAAGTAGTGCACTATGTAGCGTGTACAAGGCAGTTACTTTATATTGAAAGTGCATGAGCAGTGAATAGGAAGTCATTTGGGATTCAGGCTAACTGTCAGGCTAACAAGGACTGGAAGCGTACCAGGAAGCGGAAATAAAATCCGAACGAACGTTTTTTCACTGAATGTCGTTTAATAAAAAAACAAAATTAGAAACAGTGCTTGCATGGTTAATAATATTGAGTTCAAGAAAGTATAGCCTAAACCTAAACATTTTCCCAGCTGGCCTAAATTCCTGTTGAGAAAATACAGGAAGAAATGGCGTCAGCTGGGATTTCGAAGCCGGGCGGGAAAATCCACGTAGAACGTTTTCATCTTGTTGTTCTACAAAAAGCAAATCAGGCTGTAAAGTGGAAGCATGTTGAAAATAAATACACCTTTTGGGTTAAATGCAGTGTTGGATTTTATTTATAACCTAGTGTTCCTGTACGCAGAGCAAGCTGCCATATGCAAAGAGTGCTATTAACCCTTCTTTTATTCGTTCTAACCGGTTTTCCAACTAAAGAGGCTAAACTAAAGGTCTCTGGACCAGGAATATGGTATTCCGTTCAGTGTGATCCAGTTTCTAATCCTTGATCCTAAGTGAAGAAGAATTGAGAATGATGATGTGAAAGAATCATTTCTATTAATAATAAATGCCTCATCGGGATGTTTGGGTAAACCCGTTGGACATCTCCGTGAAGCCTGAGACTGATCAAACTTGGGGTTTTGCCAACATATCTTTTTTTTTCTATTCATAAAAAGCTTTTTCGCCTCAGCTTTAAGAAACCAAAAAGTTAATAAGTAGAACTATTTTTCACTTCATAACAGTCTAAAGACCCACCGAGCAGAGATGCATCCACAATACCTGTTCTGAATGTCTTTCACGCGGCGTCCCCCGGCGAGCCAGGACGAACGTTTCGATGACGTCTTTGTATGACGTTTTTCAGGTCAGTTAAATTCAGAGGCGCTTTATTGGCGTGAAAACGTCAAAGAAAGAATCAGATTTGTCGAAATATTTGGACAGTACACAATAACGGCACGTACACTACCTTCTGCTTCTAATTCAATGTTTTTCTTTATTTGTATGACTGTAAAAGAGGCTGGATAATGACGGACTGCTGTTTCTCTTTACTTAGTCGAGCGGTCGTTGACATAAAAGGTTATTAGTGGAATTTCTTTCCTTCTTAATGCATTTG
>JAQQZR010000002.1:19400252-19418432 GCA_030068235.1 Notoglanidium macrostoma
GTTTTATTGATTTCATGTAATATTAAAATTTTCTGAGATTTTGAATTTGGGGTTTTCATAAGCTGTAAGCCATAATCCTCAAAATGATAACAATTAAAGGCTTGAAATATCTCGCTCTGCATGGAATGAGTCTATATCATATATTAGTTTCACCCTTTTAAGTTGAATTACTGAAATAAATGAACTTTTGCACGATATTCAAATTTTTCGAGTTTCACCTGTATGTGCCAGCCAATTTTACATTTTGTAAAATCATGCAGATACAGGTCAAGAGCTTCAGTTGACGTTCACATCAAACATTAGAAGACGTGATCTTAGGGACTGACTGTGGCATGTAGCTGCTCGGAGTATTTCAGAAACTCCTGATCTCCTGGGAACAGTTTCTAGAGTTTACACAGAATGGTGCAAAAACCCAAAGCCCTCCAGTCAGTAGCAGGTCTGCAGGAGGAAGCGCCTTGAGGATGAGGGAGGAGAATCGTCAGCTAGGTTCTGTCTGACAGGAAGGCTACGATAACTCAAATAACCACTCTTTACAACCGTGCTGAGCAGATAAGCATCTCCGAACACACGACACATCGAAGCTCATGGTGACCGGCTACAGCAGGGGAAGCCATCATTGGGTCTCATTCTTTTCAGCCCAGAACAGGAATCTGAGGCTATAGTGGGCACAAAACTGGCCGTGTTGCTTGTTGGACAGCCCCTTTCATACGCGATGCGGTCTCACCTGAGTTCACGCCACATCTTCACCACTTATCAGATTTGTACCAAATGTAGAGTATAAACAGTGTTGAGAGTGGAAAAAAGTAAAAGTATGAAAAGCCCTAAATTACACATGAGTTTATCTCCTTTATTCAACAGTGCTGAATTTCTGGAAGTGCCAGGTCAGGGAGTTTGACATTTGATCAGATCTGCAGTCCGTGTTGCACCAGACTCATAAAACTTTAAGCATGTTTACCAAAATAGAGGTTTTATACTCTCTTAGGGCTCTTGTACTCTCACTATAAAGCAGACAGTGTTATGTCTGGATGCACAATAGAGGATCATAAACAACTTAAAAAAAAAAGAAAAAGAAAAGAAAAGCCCACGCCAGATAAGCTAGTTTTGGAGAGCCGATGCCAGCGCGATCTCACCACAGGACCTAAATTCTCAAAAATCCAATTCACGAGGTTTCAGATTGACTGATGAAGCTTTACGTTGCAGGATAATCTTTCAGCTCCAGTTGAGCGACGGAGGAGTGTATTACATGTATTACAAAACGCTGGAATAAAAATCAGCACATGTATACATCCCGCACCTGTTCAGCATAAATATTACAACGAGCTCTGTCGTATCTGTGTGGTATCTGTTTTGTTTTACACAGGGTTGCATTTGTTGTGACTCTGTTCCCTGACAGGAACCCGCTTTTACCGTTTACTGTCTAGAGAGCTTATGTGCTCAGTGGAGGCAGAGGTACTCGTTTTTTGTAGTCAGCGTAGAAGTGCTTTAACTCAACTTCGATTTGATCTCAAGCTCTCGAACAGCACACAGCAAGTGAGCCGTGTCTATAGGCTCCGGCGGTTCCCGAGGCCTCGTGCGTAATTATGCACACTGGCTCTGCGTTCATTGCCGCACAATGCCGCGTGACCGAGGTTCAGATTTAACCGTGGAGAAAAAGCTGCTTGAAAAATCTGTTTTCTCCTTTTCTCTTTTTGTCTTTGTCTTGCTTTCTCTGTTCTCTCCTGTCTGTCGGTTGAGTAACAGCCTCAGGTTTTCTCTAACACTGTGGTCTCTTATTATTGGCCAGATGGTTGCGCTGTCCTTTATCACACGCCTACATGCCTTTAAAACAATCCTGCTGTCCGTGTGCACGTGCGTGTGTGCATGTATGAACGTGGTTATACGGATAGTTAAAACTTTCCATGGCAGTGTTTATATTCTGCACTCCGATGCATACAATTAGCCCTTTATCCTGACATAATAACACTTTAAAATTATAATGACGAATGATAATTTCACTCATTATTCAAATGATGATTTTATTTAATCAGCTAATTTAGGAGCCAAGTCAGTTTATTCCATTTTAAATCAGCAGGAAACAGGCTTTTCTTTCACATTGTACATTATACTCCATTATACTATGAATCTGTTTTGGCAAGTGAAAATATGTCGCATGTAGACAAATCTATCAAACACTTTTCAATATTTAAAAAAATTTATTCAGTAATGCGAATGAGATTATTATTTTATTTTATTTTTTTAATTTATTAATTCAGGCTTGAATCTTTGCCTTAAAAAAAACACACACAATCTGACAGAGAGGTAACATTAGCTAAGCTCACTACATAGTTGGCACTATTTTTTTAAATATTTTCTTAATATTTTTCCTTTAATGCAGCAAATAGTTGTGTGACTAATGCTTTTTGTCAACTGGGTATGAATAGACACTCCATAATATTATACATGCTAAATATTAGAGATCACACTGATACCCCGGTATCGGTATGAAGCCAATACCAGCAAAAAATAGTGGATCAGATATCGGATCCTGTAACAAATGGTAAGAATTGGAATTGGATCCAAAGAAATTTATGTTCGGAACTGGAAAGGTTTGGATATAAATGACTTGACTGTTTATTCTTTTGTTAAGATTAAAGTAAGCAAAAAAAAAAAAAAACCACCCAAACTCTAGGTTCAAAACAAAATGTGAAATGAAATCATCGGAAATTTCCGGAATTCTCCAATCTGAAGATGTTTAATTGATTAATTTTCTATAACCGCAGCCCTGACAGTAGTTCTTCCTATAATTCAAATGACAGTTTTATATTAATGTACTTGCTAATATGTTATCCTTCTACACTAACAGCTCATTAACAGGGCAGCTGCGCCAATCTGTGACAAAAAACTTTGTTATTTAAATAGAAAAATTCTTTCCTTGCTGATAGGATGAAGTTTGCTGTGGGTTGACATTTATTTAACGTTTACTTGAGGATGAGAGAGGATGGAGAGGGAACGCCCATTTATAGCTGCTAGAACATACAGTACAGCAAGTGATAAAAAGAACTAACTTGTCTCATGGACTTCCGGCAACTTTAACTATAAATGGTTAATGTCAAATAAGCGAGGATGCAATGGATGCAAATGCAGTTTAAGAGTTTAATGAGGTAAGTGGCAAACAAATCCAAAACAGTAGTCTAAATCGTAATCCAGAAAGATCATGACTAAAGACCTAAAGGCCTCTCTCAGAAACACTTGGTCTTGCACTTTCAGTATTTATTTTAATATTTATAAAAAAAAAAAATATAGACCGATGGTATTATTAATCCGGGTCGTAGTGAACCAGTATCAGAATATTTTACTGATAGAGACTTCAAAGCACTTATGTAAGTCGCTCTGGATAAGGACGTCTGCCAAACGGCATAAATCTAAATGGAAATGTAAGAGGCAAAGGCCAGGCGATCAGCGAAATGAAATCCAAAACCCATGAAACAAGAACCAAGACGGTAGTCAGAGCAAGAATAACATTACACGTAGATAAGGCTTGGTAAGTTCAGGCGCAATGACACTGAGCGTTCCTTAACAGAGAGTGAGCGCTTTATATAGTGACGCGCGTGATCGGACACAGGTGTGCATGGTTTGACGTCCGGTGACTGTGAACGTGTGAGCTGGGAAGTGTAGTCTCTGGCAGCCCTATTCGTAGGCTGCTGTGAATTCTCTGTAGATCCCGCTGTTGCCATGACAGCTAATACATTCATTCATTAATTAAAAACAAAATGCAATCATTGACCTGTTGCTGTGGTATAAGACTTTGGGACATGCTGTAATAGGAAAATAATCCACTTCAGCGTCATATTACATTGTTATGGATTATTTTTCTACAACAGCGCACCGTGTTGCGCTTTATTCCTTGCGTAAAATATGATTTAAAATGGATGTTTTTGGGCTTCATCTTCTGTTGAGATGCCTCACCACAGGGGCCAGATAAAACGATGTAGGGAAGGTTCGCGCTGAATCATTTATGTTGAGGCAACTCTAGTGAATATTTGAAGAGAAAATGGACTAACATGACACGATGCACATCCTAATATAAAACCATGAAGCTCTTTAATCCAAATTCTTCAGAAAGGGTTACCAGCTATTTAGTCATTTTGATATGCTTCTTCATGTTATTGAACTTCAGCCCTTCCTCTTCTGCCTAGGCGATGTGATCGTCTACATCAACGACATCTGCGTCTTGGGAACCACCCATGCAGACGTGGTCAAGCTCTTTCAGTCGGTACCCATCGGCCAGAGCGTGACCCTCGTGCTGTGCCGAGGCTACCCGCTGCCCTACGACCCCGAGGAGCCTACAGCCAGCTCGACGGTGCCCCCTCTGGGCCTGGTGGATCCCACGCTCCTGCTCAACGGACGCAGCACCTACGATAACTACATGGAGTACATGTCCCTGACGGGGCGCCTGCTTCCTGAGCACGGAGACACTCTGTCCCAAGCGTCCCATCCTGGAGACACGCACCTGGACGGATCACAGCCGCCATCCCTCAACACACCGGGGCCTCTGCATGACGATGCCGTCTCCATGGCATCATCGTCCGGGGCAATAGCTCCAGCGGTACCGGAGATCCTGAGCCTCACCATGACCAAAGGAGCCGAGGGGTTCGGATTCACCATCGCAGACAGTCCGACAGGCCAGCGGGTCAAACAGGTGCAACTTCCTGTATTCCAATCTAATATGTTTCTTTTAACATTCTATATGTTTTTATTCGCAATTGTTGAACTCCCGAATCTGATGGTTTTTTATAACAGCAGTAATTCTGGTTAAAAAGCAAATCAGAGGGTTATATCAATTCTCTCAGAAGGACGGGTATTACAGATGGTCCGTATAATCTAAGACTAAAAAATGACAAATCATTTAACAAAGAAAACCAATAGGGTGAAGCATCGACAAGCTTGCTAACAGGACAAGCTGTGTTTATTTAGAGGCTGCTGATGGAAAGCTGTTAATACTGCATGTCCAACCAAATTAAATGTAACCGTAAGCGGATAAAAAGTGTAACATTTCATTCAGTGATGAATTAAAAACTGTTGACAAGTTGCCGTGCTATGAAAGGAATTAAACACTTTGGGGCATACTGATTATTTTCCTGTAACAGCACACCCTGAAGTGTTTGATTCCTTACGACGTAAATGGCCAGTGAAATGCAATGAAAATAACCGATGAGGAGTTTCCACTGCCAAGTCCTGGATATATTTCCATTGTTTTTCATTATTCCTCATTATTTACTTATTTGCTTACTTTTATAATGTTTTTAATATGGTTAGCGGAGCCATGGTGTAAGCAAATTAGCACCCTCGAGGATGATGATGTAATTCATCATGTGAGAGTTATGTTCTTTATACCATGGCTACTTCTCAGTGCTTATAAAACTGACATCTTGTAAACATTTTGCTTACTCATAGCTCAATGATATGAAAACAGCGTACACACTGGTATTTTATTAAGCTAACTTTCTAGTCTCCCACCTCCACAGGCTACCGTTACCTAACATTTGTCACGTCGACAGACTGAAGTCTACAATTCATTGATTTGGAATTAAAATGCATAGTCTAACTGCGTCATGCATCTAAATCAAAGAGGGGGGAATAAAAAGTCAAGAAAGCCAAGTATGAATTTAATAAAGTATAGTAAGATAGGGAGCTATTTTTGCCAAAACTGAAAAATACAGGTTGCGTTTTTATTGTTGAATTAGGGGAGAGCTTTTGCTTAGAATCAGGAAAGACAGTGCAGATAGTTTAGCTTTAATACTGCACTAACACGGCGTAAATGATTCGTATATTTGTTTGTGAAATAGTAAAGGCAGTAGTGAAATATAATACAAACCCAGTCTAAACTCATGTCATGTTTAGGATGTAGTACCCAGGAGCACTGATTTCAGAACTGTGCCTATAAAAGGAATTACTGCACAGCCAATCAGAAACATTTTCCCTGACCGTCGTATAACACGCTGTACCTGGGCTAATGAGATGAAACAAGTGCTTTTATCCACTATACTAAAATTTATTACTCGATTTAATCACGGAGCCGCATTACTGTATTTCACTGTGTACCTGGACAGTATTATGAGGACGCTAATGCTAGGATTGCATCACTATAACGGATTATAATATGAGATAGATGCTTTATAACATGGGATAGATGCTATATCGTGGTTTAAAGTGTTCCCATGTATGTGGAACATTAGTGTAGAGTATTACATATTAGTGCCTTGAGGGATGCACAGATTACATCATTATTATTATTATTACTAGTAGTAGTAGCTGTAGTAGTAATTCGGGCGCACATGCATGATCTGTTGTCAGACACTCATTTAATTGACTTATTTTGTGGTTAGGAATTTGATGTAGAAAGTAATTTGGAGTTTGGTAACACTAGTTGTGTTTAGCACTGCGAACCCGACCTTAAATGTATAGCCGGATGCCGTGTTGTTAAATGAATCCAAATTTAACCACTGATTGATATGACAATTACGATTACGACTAGTCATGCAGAAATATATTAGCAATAAACTATTATTAGACTCCTGTTAGATGTTTATTTTCCGAAACTTGCCTAAATCTCCTAAACCCGATATTGTTGTTGTAGTCTTCGGATTTTTCTCTTTTTTTTTTTTTTTTTTTAATTTTGTGTTACATTTAACAGAAAAGGAAAAAGCTCGGTTTCAGTCGGTATTTCCTATCCCTGATTTCTTTCTCGGCTTTAAAGGCGAGTCGGCGGTGTAGACATTATCGGAAAACCCCGTCTCGCACGCCTCGACTCTGGAAAGAAAAATCTAACAACCTCGGAGGTGTGAACTACACATGGGCGGTTTGTATTATCTTAGTGAGGAGCCCAGAAAATCAGCTCAAGCAGCTGCATAACCTGTCTCTGGATCCACATTACTTTGCCCTTGAAAATATTGACATAACTTGTTAGAAGCACTTGCTACACCTACAGCTGTCAGTCATTCCAGATTCTTACGCTGATTAGCTCATCTTCTGTTTTTATTTATCTGCTTGTTCATTCATGTGATATCCATTTATTAAATCCATCCAGTACTGCTGTTGAAGCCCTTACCAATACTCTGCGCATCACTGATTGTATTAATATCAGTGTGGCTTTATTACATGGTGTTTTGGATCGTTATTATATTCTACATGCTTTGTTCAGGTGCTGGAGCCGCAGGGGTGTCCGGGCCTGTGTGAAGGGGATCTGATAGTGGAGATTAACCAGCAGGGGCTGCAGGGCCTCAACCACTCACAGGTGGTGCAGCTCCTGAAGGACTGCGCCGTGGGGACCGACGCCACCCTCGTCATCCAGAGAGGAGCAGGAGCAGGTACGCGGATGTCTCTCTCCTTTTCTTTTCACATTTATCCTAAACATAGGTTAAATGAGTTATTAACTGAAAGTGTTATTACATTTGCATTGTATTCATTTGTAGTAACGAAAGTTTTTTCCATGAGTTTTTTTTTTTTTTTTCCCCCCCACACTGGGTTATCCAGTGCAATAAGGATGCGTGTGCCAAAATACAGTACAAAATAAATAATACATGTTGTATTTTATAAACATTGACACATTGGAGTTCTCTAGAAAGTTCATTGATATTTGTCTGTAGTGCACAAAGGAGTTTTGAGAATTCTGCATGACGGGTTTTTTTTGATGCTTTCTCCCCCCTCGCTTCACCCTGCACATTGTCTGCTTGCTGCGTTTTCTTTTTGCGTCCACTTCTTACAACGTCTCGTCTTCTTTATGCAGGACTTCAATGCTTTATTCTTGTTTGTGTTATTGAGTGTTGTGCTAAACAGCTTCATGTCCAGCCTGAGGAATGCAACCTAGGGTTCAGCTAAGATCTTTGTAAACACGCTGTGACATCTTATGTTCTTTTGATGTGAAAATGTTGCCCGAGGAGAGAGCATTCGACTCAAATCACTCCACTTCTGTACACGCACTGACCAGACTGTGTGTGTGTGTGTGTGTGTGTGTGTGTGTGTGTGTGTGTGTGTGTGTGTGAGAGAGAGAGAGAGAGAGATTGTGGCTGTCTGTGGGTGTGTGGAAGCTTGAGTTAAAATTCCATGGCATCTTTTCAGATTCATTTGGCTGGGTTCATTCTGAACCTGTGGGACTGCAGAACATCCTGGCAGGCACAAGCAATGATGTTTAGTGCTAATCCTGAGTTGCGCCAGAATAATATCAGGCTCTGATCGCACTTTTCAATGTATTGATATTCCTGCATGCATCAATGATGTTCTTGAAATGACCTCCATCTTGTTAGCACATCCAGCGCTTTAGCTGTGAGGGACATTGCAGGTTTAATTGAACGCCTGCAGCCTCAAGCGGTGCAGCCTGGCGTTCTGGTCTCACCTGGGTGATTCATGTACGACCTTTTACCTTGAACTCGGAACAAGCCATCATCCCGGAGCTGATCGAACGCAAAACAAGCAGATGAGAGTCTGATTATTTATTTTTCTTTCCATTCTCACCTCGGCTCACGCTGCTCTATCGGCGCGACCATTAGAGCAAATGATCACATGCTTCACTCATTTCATCCTGCTGTCAGAATGAAGCCGCATTCCATTCCCGACGCTCCGTTCCTGTCTGCATTCTCGTTTTTTTCACTCCTACTCTCATCGTCTGTCTGTGTTACACAAGCCCATGGCCCAGAAAGACCTCTCTAGTACATACACACAGTGAGGTTTCAAATAAGCAAGTGCGAGACAACCTGAGTGAATCACGGCTTACTGAGTGCGAGACTATTCAATTCCAGCGCCGGCATGCTGCCAAGGTCCCAGCCAGAGTCGGCCATGTTCACAGCTCTCTCCTCTCAGTGCTGTGATTAGCGTACAGCTCTCACACCGAGCCACAAGCCTTAAACCGACAGCGCGCTGCGCCAGTTAGGATGAAGACGTTCAATAGAGAGGCGGGATGGTTGACAGAATAAGCCAATCGAGGGCTGGCACATCACAGAAGGTTAATCTACTTTTGTCTGAAATTAAATTACCCTTAAACTGATTTCATGCAGGTCCAATTAATCAAAAACAGCAATACACCAGATCGATGCTATACTTTTTCTCTCAATTTAGTCATTTGCCAATTCCTACCCACTAGCTAGCTGACCTATGACCTCACAGCTAACAATGAGAAGGGTGAGGGCTAACACGTGCTTCCTCCGAAACAAGCCGGCTACGGCATCTTTTCAGCCAACGTAGTGCAGCTGAACACACTTGGAGGGAAGTGCTAAGTGAGTGTGAGAATGTGATTCTCTAGTGTCGCTCTGATAGACAGGAGAGAGTAACACCATCTCACCCGCCCAGAGAGCACAGCCAATTACTCTCTCCTGGACTCCCGGCCACGGAGAGCTGCGGCATCAGTCGCAATTTCCTGAAGATAGGGCAATTGCTATTCTGATGCACCACTTGGGAGCCCCATGTTATATCTTTAAAGCTTTTTATAGGGTTAAATGTACTAAAGGTTTTAGAGGTTTTAAAGGCGTACCTTTTTTTTAATATTAAATTGTTTCATTTATTTAATTTATTTACACGTTCAACGTAATCAAGAAATCCAGATTTTATCAATATGCAAATTGGTAACGCCTCCAACTGTGCATGCCACACCCCCAGCTGTCACATTTTCAACACTATCTCAGATTTCGCACTGATTGTTTCAGTTCTTTTTATGAAAAGAATGAGACGGAAGTAGCAAATTTCTCGCTGTGTGCCCATAGTAACATCAGTTCTGGTGATCTGATCCCATATAGACAGCCCTACAGTAAGTACAGGTTTGAATAGAGCCAAATGTGGCCTGGAGATACATTGTGATCCATGTGCTTACAACCGCAAACCCCACCACCTCCCATGCCCCTGTGGTCTAAAAGCTGGTAAAGTGCCCTCTAGTGTGCTGCTTCGTGCAAGAATAGGTGATGAAGTGTCCTCTAGGCTGCCCCTACATGTGAGGAAATATGATGAAGTGCCCTCTATGGTGTTCTTACATGTGAGAAAATGGGATGAAGTGCCCTCTAGGTTTTTCCTACATGTCAGAAAACATCTTGAAGTGGCCTCTTGGATGTTCCTACATGTGAGAAAATGTAATGTCATGCCCTCTAGGCTGCCCCTGCGTGTGAGAAAACATGATGGAGTGCCCTCTAGGGTGCCCTACATGTGAGAAAATATGATGACGTGCCCTCTATGGTGTCCTTGCATGTGAGAAAATGTGATGAAGTGCCCTCTAGGTTTTTCCTACATGTCAGAAAACATGTTGGAGTGCCCTCTAGGCTGCCCCTGCATGTGAGAAAACATGATGAAGTGCCGCCTAGGTTGCTCCTGTGTGTGATGAAACATGATGAAATGCCCTATAGACTCCACAACATGCCCTAAAAAGAGATGAAATGCCATCTGGAATATGTGATACGGCGCCCTTTTATGGTTCTCCTGTTTGTAAGGACACATGACAAAGTGCCCTCTAGGTGTTGCTACCCTTTTAATTTATATTGTTTGGTCAACCCATACTTCACATGCTGTATGTGTAATGTGTAATACAGTGGCATTTTATGGCATGCAAAGTTTTTGTAGAGCTAAGTAGAGCGATCAGGAGGAAATACAATGAATGAACTGAAAGTACCGTCGCGCCTTTTAAGATTTACTCAGCGAAGAGTGAAAGTAAATGTAAGTATCCACATACGTACACTCTTCCAAATGTCATCCAAATCTAACGGAGTAAAGATAGGATCTTCTATGCAACATTATTCACAAAACGTGAGACATGAAAATGCCAGATGTAAAGGGCTCCCCCGTCTCTGCTGTCCACTTGTGCTGGGATCACCCGAGACAGAGATCACTTTGCTCTTGACTTTTAAAAAGCTGCCTGTGTGTTGTTCTTTCCCGTTCTCTTGTCCACCACTCTGCACTCTGTGTTTGCAGTAGTGCCTTTGTCAGAGCTATTCACAGCTCTGTTATGATAGGGCAGGTTGATACGTCTGTTCCCCTGACTCCGTAGCCGGCGTGCAGTAACACTCCAGCCGTGGCATTTCAGTGTAGCGGACAGCTCCTCTCAGAACCACGACATTTCAGTACCTCGGACAACTCCCGTTCCTTCACTCCTCCAGTCTCTGATCTCATCTGAACCGCTCGTCACGCCGAGCCTCATGGGAAACACGGACGTCCTCCACATACCCGATGATTCACTGAGTGCCAGTCTGCAGCTTCCACACTTCGCACCGGAAAGAAAGGAGGCAGGGAAGATTTAGTGACAGCATTATGAATGAAATCCAGGATCCAGCGTTTTTTATTTTAGTCACACTTACCATCAGCATTTTTTTTTTTTTTTTTTTTTTTTTTTGTAGGTAGGGTGCAAAATGCATTACAGGCACTAAATAATAAATCAGCAATCCTCTGGGACAGCTTAAAACACAAAAACATATAATGTCTACTTTTAAGAATGTTAGTTGTTTATTTAAATTCTTGCCATATTCCCATGCATATAACATCATGTGTGAGATTATTGCTTTTTTAGTTGTGTCCTACTTTTATCTTTAACATCAAAGACAAAGACATGCAGTCCATATTTTCTATTCTCTGATTTTAAAGACTTAAAGGGAAATGCATTTGTTCTCTAGACAATAAAGCTGGTGCTCTAGGCACAAGAGACTTCTAAAAAAATCTGGCAACCTCAGAGATGTTTGCAAAATCTGAATGGTGAGCACTTATTTATGTGCGCAATCAGACTCTGAATACGAGTAACTTTCCCTGCATACATAATGAAGTCACACCCCAGGTGGTTCTATAGAATGGGTTGCCAGATTGGACCTTTTTTTTCTAAAACAATCAATGCTTAAAACAAGCCAGGGGATTACGAGTAACATCAAACTGCTGGCAAATTACATTGAACGTAATTAAATCAATCAGCACAAGGTCACCAGTTTCCAGACGACTGGGTTTAAGAATAGCCCAGCTTGTGGGACATGACCTGGCAACCCTGGAAGAAATCGATGCTTTTAATCAGTAATGTGCTGGAGTGTTAAATGATTTTGTTTTGTTTCGTGATTTATTTGCCATGTTTGCATCCCTAGATTGTTTAAAATGTACTTTTAATTTCTATAAGTATGAGTCAGGTCTGATTGTGTCTCAGTTTAGATGTGAACTAAAAAAAAAACAGTCTTTCAGACACTCAATACTACTGCTTTGTGTCTGAGTCCCCTACAGGCATGCTATTTCATCCCACTGTGAACACACTGTATATGTGGATGGGATGTTAATTAAAAAAGAAAACTCTTGAACGGTGATATAAACAGCAAATATTGTGTGGAAGTGGTGAAGCATGAAACAACATCGTCAGTCCTGCCCTTGACTGAGCTGACAAAATGGAGTACACGCCATCATCTGTTTTGAAATCTCAGCTGGTTTATCTCAGACTTGAGTTTGTGTTCGGGGGCGAGAGGCTCAGTGTCTTGGCAGCGGCGTACATTTGGCTTCACGTTCCGCTCTTAGTGGTTCAGCCAAGCTCTGTCCCGGTCATATAGCTTTCGGTGTAATCCTGTTAGTGTAAAGAGGCATGCAAATGGCTTCTTCTCACCTCTCCCACGTGCATGCGCACGTACACATGCACACTGCACAAAGCATCTTGCTTAAATACATGAACTATGACACGCTTGCTTTTGAAAGACTAAAAACTCAAACTTGCTCAGCTGACAAATAAGCCTTGCCACACTGCTTCTTTAGTTCTGTGTTTTTGCGTTTTAATTTGTACTCTTCACGGGTTTTAATTAAATCACGCAAGCATCCACAAATGTCAGCTGCGCACATCTGGCATAATTAGCCAAAGCTGTTTCAGAGGATTATTCGTTTTATTTTTCTCCTCATTGTGGCATGAGATAATGTTTTGTTTTGGGGTTTTTTCCCCGTTGTCAGGAAATCACAAGTTGGAGTCCTGATGATGTCACAGCTAGCCGTAGCGGGGTTCCTGGAGAGCAAACTTGGCCATTATGTTTTCTGTGTGGGAGGGCTGTTATACACTCTCTGCTGTCAATCACAGCAATGCTAGCCAATCATGGGTGTCTGTTAGCTCATGTGTACGGAAGGAGACAGTGCTTTGCACTGATATAACATGAGCAGGAGTTCAGAAAGATGCAGTGGCTGGCTTTGCATGTCTCATCGGAAGCACATTTGCCTTCACCCTGCCTGGTTGGTAGCTGTCGTGTGATGGAATGGGAATTGGCAAACGCATGTACATTTTGCACGTTAATGCATCGTTGAACTTACTTCGGAAGTTGGAAGTCGGAGCTGTACTCTCTCTTGCCTGTCAAACACCGAGATCGGCCAATCATGGGTGTCTGTGAGCTCGTGCATGCGTAGGTGTGCGGTTAGTGCTTTTCCAGATGCTACTGTTCGAAAAACGATGTGGTCAGCTATCGTTAGGAGGAAGGGAGGAAGCGCGAGAACCTTCATAGTCGCTGTCGTGTGATGAGGAGAATGGGTGGGAATCGGCCATGACTAAATTAGGGACAACACTGAGGGACTATTCCACAAAAAAAAAAAGAAATGATGAGTTACGAGTTGCGAATGCAGCATTAGTTTAATGATTATACAATTTGGGACGTTTTACCAAAATGTGCAAAATACAGGGCAGAGTCGATGCAAATCAACTGATTTGGCACCTCATTGACTTAGTAAAGCTGAAACCCACTTTAGGAACAGCGTGTACGTGCATAGGCTAATAAATCCAGAGTGCATATATTAAATTTCCAGATGCCTGTTTCTGTCAATTGAAGACAAAATTATACTATTTGCTGAGCCATATTAGATATTCGCTGTGAGTTCACACCTGTGATACCATCAGCATTCAAACGAGACTGTCAACAGGGTTTCATTCACATTTACCTGCTCCTCATCTGACTTCACACATGATGTAATTCACCCAATTATTCTTTGTAAATCAGCCATAGCGCACACACACGCACACACAAACGCACAGTTGATCCCATTATACATGCAAATTAGCACTTGTTGTTTTGGATCTTAAAAAATCAGGCCACAATATATTGTTGAACATTAACGATAGCGTTGAAGTACTCGGTGATTTTTAAATGCTCAACTCTTCCTGGCTGATTGTAATTACATCGGGGTGAATTTTTACCACCGCAGTAAATTCTAAATGAAAAACTATTACATGCATACAGCCTTCCTCAGCCGTCCTGTGCTTTACTCGTCACATGTTTGCAGGATGAAGTTTTCGCTACAGACCCCGGTGCGCAGAATTGTGGTTATTACGCTAACATGATATTTTGTCAGATTAAAATCGTTGACAATACGGCGGCGCGAATTAGGACTCGGATGCTGTGAAAAGTGTGAGCTAGCTAATCTGGGATGACAGTAGGGCATGGGGGCATTCGTAATTTGCATATTCATGAATATTCATGACCATATTAATAGAAAGGTGCAGAGATGTTCAGCTTTAAGTCATTTCTTGCAGTGATACACTAATCCCACTTCATCATTTTTGGTACAATCAGGGCTTTTTTAATGATATGGGATACTGTATTATCTACATCATTTATTTTACCACTTAAAAAGGTGATAACGTTTTACAAGCAGTGTCTGCACTAAGAATCACTTCTCAGCACACAGAACTGACAGACGCCCTGTCCTGACGGAGCGCAGAGGACGTTTCACACACAGGAGTATTATTTTGTCTTTCTGATCAGCTGCCTCACGTGTCTGAAGTGGACAAAACTCTCCGATTCTCATCCCTGCTGTCTAGTCTCTTCACTCTGTCCTACAGCGTGTCTCAATTTCTCTGGCGTTTGCTTTATTGGGTTCTGATTCTGCTGCATATATTGGGATTGATTTGCAGTAAATTATTGTAACCTCAATGCTGCTCTCTAAGCCTGAAGTGTGTTGTCTACACCGCGTGCGTACGATTCAGTAAATGTGTGTATAACAAAGGAACTGCTAGGGACGCAATAGTACGTGATACAAGCGTAGTACATGTTTTTGGTACACTGTGATACCTAGTGAAAGAACGAACTATTTAGTATTAATCAATAAGGGGCATCACTCTGTCGGCGTCTCCGTGGTGTAGGTAGTGGCCCTGTAAAGCACACAAGCATGTCCACGCTCATACACTACACTGTAAAAATACAAATTTAGAGAGAAAACAAGAAAAAAATGTACCTAATTTTGGAGACACGAGGAGAGATTGTGCAAAAAGCACCAAATTAGGCAAATCCTAATTGTGAATATATTCACCAAATAAGTAAATTGACTCGGATTGAATGAATATAAAGGATTTTTTTTTCACCTGATTGCTTTCATTTCATTTATACTGTTCAAAAGGATTTATTTTCTTGTGAGCGTTGTTTTATTGCACAGTTGTGTACTTCAAACTTTGTAGAAGCACATACGGGTGTGCGTCAGGTGTCCACTTACTTTTGGCCAACTTTGGATTGAGGAGGGCTGCCAGGGCTTTTATTACACTCCGTGAAAGCTCTTCTATAAAGCTGTAAATAAAGTACGTTTTATTGTCTTTGTTACACCAGAAGCTCTCGCTGTCAATCACCGATAATAGCTGATAGTCAAGAGCAACATACTGGGTAAGGGCTGTTATTTTTACACCCCTAGTGCTGTCTCTAGACATTTTTCTCACCTAGGCGGCGTTGGATATTGAAGTGTGGTGCTAGTGCTGAGCTTCATCTTTAAAATGTTTTATCAGGTTACTTGTGTTGTAGGAAGATGCTGTAGTTCCCCCTCTTGATATTTCCACAGAGCACAGTTTGCAGTCTGCTTTGCTTTTATTAACTGCGAAATACATCCCGATCGCTGTCATTTCCTGTCGTCTGTTCATTAGTGCAGAAACGTACACTAGGCTTACGCCACATGTTATCGCATAGAATTGGTCGGCGGTATTGGAGCGTCTTTTACACGTGCGGAAAAAACGAAGCACCTATATCGGTACCAGTGCATGCCATCAATTGGACCTGGGCTGAAGCTTATGATGTAATAACCTCCCAAATAAACTCGACTCATCATTTGCTGATGCTGAACGTGACAGTTTGGCAATGGATTGCGATTTAATCTCTTTTTCTCTTCTCTCTTCTCTTTGTCAGGACACTTCTCTTCCTGGGATGGTGCCAAACAGGTAAACAGACCTGAAATCTCTACTTCTCGATATCTCTGTGTCGTCTGATGTTTGACATGTAATATTTAGATGTCATGAATAACTGTAGCCGTGACACTTTTATGCGGATAATCAGAAACCAGAGCCGGTTTCTGGAGGAGCGTCATTTTAAAACGAGGTATTGTCATGGTTACATGACATATAAATATATCTCCGCGAGTCACATAAAAGCAGCGGAATACAAGTACAGATATTATTTCTTTCCTTTCCTTTCCTATCTGCAGTGACAGTGCTGAAAGATTGGAAAGCCTCATGGGGTAAAGGATCAAATCACATCTTTGTGTAGTATAATAGGATCTGGCTGCCAGTAGAGGTTGGCCTTTAGCGCTGATCTAACACCGTCTACTCTTCCCCGAAGCCTAATCTTACTTTTACCCATTCTCAGAGAGTCGTGAGCGCAGATTTGCAATAAAGTAATATTGCTGCACAACAGGTAAGTCCCAGCCCGTAGCCACTGCATCACCGAGTGTCATAAATGTGGAAAGATAAGAGAACAAAGTGACAGACACCTTAATGCAGTCGCCACGGGTGGCGTGCCAATTCAGCGTGTCCCCCATGTCCCTGTGTTAGAAAACAAAGACCTGTACGTGAAGATGAGGTGTGTGTGTGTGTGTGTGTGTAAAGGCAAAACGCATTTGTCATGAAGAGAAATGATACCAGGTCCGACGATTATGCAGATCATCCTCAATTGATATTCCTGCACCCTGTTCCCTGAGATCCCGCTGTTTCATCATGCTGTCATAGAAGGCGAATTGCTTTGCCAGACCATGAACAAGCTTTTGTCAGCGCCGGATCCCGACTGAATCTAAAAACGAGAGCTGTCTCATTGTGATTTTCGGCCCTCATCACGCCGGGATACGGGTTATGGTGTAGTATATTTCAGCAGTGTATTTTATCGTCGACTTCATGAGTCCTCCAGAACCCAAGACTTTGTTGCAAAAAATCCACCTTTTACTATGGATGGTAAAAATAATTGAGTTTTCTATGTCACATTTTTGCGGGTGAAAGATTTTTCACTGATTCATATAATGGCATAATCTGGTTTTTGTATGTAGAGTTGAAAAATGAAAAATGACAATCGTACCTTTCAGGTTAGGGACTTCAATCAGGGTACATGTTGCTTGTGTGTAAAATTACTTTGATATATTATGTACATATATAAATATGTTTAAGCAGGGCTGTTGCGTTCTTGATTCTGATAAAGGTGTATCTATAACTGCAGATTAGACAGTCGTGTTGGCTGCATCTTTCTATTCTATTCTATTCTATTCTGTTATATTAATGCACACTTTCTATTTGGTATCATTCATCATTATCAACACAGTACGTAATTTAAATCTCATGTTTAAGAAAAGAAAAGAAAAGAAACAGGGCATGGTGGTGCAGTGGTTAGTACTGTCGCCTAACAGTAAGAAGGTTCTGGGTTTGAACCTGACAGCCAGTTGGGGTGCTTGTGAGGAGTTTGCATGTTCCCCTGTGCCTGCGTGGGTTTCCCTCGGGTGCCCTGGTTTCCTCTCACAGCCCAGAGACATGCAGGCGAGGTCACCTGGCTACTCTATATCACCCGTAAGTGTGAATGATTGTTCGTCTCTGTGTTAGACTGGAAACCTGCCAGTGGTATATCCTGCCTCTCACGCAAAGTCAGCTGGGATTGGCTCCAGCTTCCCCGTGACGTTCAACGGATGAAGTGGTATAGATAATGGATGGGTGGTGAAGAGACTGTTGTGTGAGATCAGCAGTTTGAGATACTCAAACCAGTCTATCTGGCGCCAGCATCCATGTCACGAGATCCTGCTTTTTCCGCATCCTGATGTTTGATGTGAACATAAATTTGTATCTACTTGATTTTTTTAATTGTGCCGTTATCTGAGTTTAAGTAGCATTCCGATAGTGAATTTATTTTAAATAGTTATAATGGAAATATATTAATTATCCATCCATTATCTATAGCGCTTTATCCGTCTGGGTCGCGGGGAAGCTGGAGCCAATCCCAGCATCTTGGGGCG
>JAQQZR010000002.1:19427488-19442261 GCA_030068235.1 Notoglanidium macrostoma
GGAAAAACTCCCTGAGATGGCAAAAGGAAGAAACCTTGAGAGGAACCAGACTCAAAAGGGATCCCATCCTCATTTGGCTCGCACTGTATAGTGCAATTACAACTAACACAATTTAATTCTAGGGTCAAGTTTTACAGAGCAAGACTGTTCGTGGTGATTCGAGTCCTCTGCCATTATAGCAGAACCGCTCATGTCACAGCAGTCCAACAGCATCATCACAGTTCTAGGTGTATGTTGAGGCAGTTTATATGGTGCCATATTAAACGTTTACTTATGTCCTTTTCCTTTTTCTGTGGCTTAGTTGTGTTTTTATGTTCTAGATTATGATTTTACAACTGTGATAGGATAGGTAAGTGACTAGGCTAGGATGTGTTTCGACTTACACCAAAATTCGGGTTACATCACTGATGTAGGAACGGAACTGTGTCGTAAAAGGAGAACCCCCCGTATATCAAAATTCTAAACCAGTTCTGCTTATTTCAAATCTTAAATAAAAAAAAAAAACCTCAGATTTTCATTGTAGTCTCAGACTTTTGGACTTCATTGTGTATATATAAAATCCAAGGCAAATGCATGTGGAACAGCATACATTATCAGCATTACTACAAGAAGGTGATTGAACAAGAACACTATTGAATAATAGTCAAAATGATTTTGAATCATTCATTAATCTATCGTGAGAAACGACTTTATCCTGGTTAGGGTAGATCTGGAACCTATGCCAGGAACACAGTGTTAGGTGGGAATACAGTCTGGATGGGATACCTGCCCATTGCAGGGCATCATGCACACACTCAGTAACACCCAGGGGTGTGGCATAGTTAGCGTAGCCAATCCACCTACAGGCATCTTTTCTGGAGGTGGGAGGAAACCAGAGAACCCAGAGGAAATCTTTGGAGATTGAAGGAAAACATGCAAAACACAATGCCTTGAGTTTAGGATTGCTGAATTGTTTTTCTCCAACTACATACTATGTTGTTTAGCTTGCGTCGTGACATAATGTAGAAAAATTCCAGTTTGGAGGATCAACACATTGAGATGTTTCCATGGTGATTTGTCTAGATATACATTTAATTTGGCTTGTCCTAAATCTCTTCGTTTGTTCAATTTGAAATTCTTACAGATTTCAGCCTGTTTATGAACGTCACGAACAGCTCCTCTGTTTCTTCAGGTGTGGAATACCAGGAGGTAGAAGTTCACCTGCTGAGAGAGAAGACGGGCTTCGGCTTCCGCATCCTCGGAGGAGACGAAGCGGTGCAGGCTGTGAGTCCGGAGGCCCGTGACAAGGCTCGTATGGGGCAACCGAGGAGATCCCAGCAGTCCGTCTCCCTCATTCCAGCTCAGGAAACGAGAGAGAGAAAATCAGATAGAAGTTTGTATGAGGTTTAACGAGCAGGCGGAATTATACCAGAACAACAGGCGATTGTTGGAAGCTGAAGCGCTTTCCTTTGCTGTCTCTTGGCAGGACAGAGCTTAGCTTGTCATCTTCAGCACTTCTTGCTGCATAATAATTGCTTGTTATCGTGGGTAGAGCTGCCCACTCAGTTGCACCTTTTAATCTAGCTGCGACTAGCACTCCAGATAAAGCCTACAAACAAATTAGCAGTGAGGGACCGTCTGGGGTCTACAAACAAACCACTGCTTCTTCATACCACCTCACTATTTTTGCTATTCATAATAATATAAAGCCCTGTTGCCTTCATATTAATATATGATCGCCTCTGATTAACTGTCACAGATCGTAATCGGAGCGATTATCGAGAACAGCCCGGCGGAGCGGGATGGCCGTCTGCGCCCGGGTGACGAGCTGGTGTCTGTTGACAGGATGCCGGTGGCGGGTCGACCGCACAGCTACGTCATCGACCTCATGCACGCGGCGGCACGCAACGGCCAAGTCACGCTTACTGTGAGACGCAGAGTTCTGCCTCATCCCAGTGAGTTCCACACAGCATCAGACTGAATCATACACCCGTTCAATAATTCAGGACCTTATTTACCACGTCAGCAAAGCTGCATTGCATTTCACACCATGCTATGAGGCAACTCTAAATAAATATTAATACATGCGCTGGCACAGACGCTAGTGCTAAAAGCAGAATTTCCATCTCCAGAGGCAGCTGTGCTCTCTAACATGAGTAACTGTCGGTGACTGGATGTGTGCGGTAATCCCAAGAAGGCTGCCGTCAGTTCCACTGATTTATTGAAACAGTGTGTGACTGACACCTGCAAGGTCACGAGATGGACGTGACATCATAGCTAACCTCTTAAACTCTCAGGCTTTCATGGTGGATCCAGATTTACGTTCCTCACTCTTGTAGCTAAACTCATTTTCTGTTCGTTTCTGTGTAAATAATTCATAGTTATTCCTAAATAATACGCTTTAAGTTCAGTAACTGAATAATAAGCAAGGACTTTAAGGGGTTATTAATCTCATCTTAATTTATTGACATAAATGCTTTTTACTGCGAGTCTATAAATGCTGTCAACAATAAATATTTTCTGGATTCCCGTGATAACTGAGAAATAAAAACAGCAGCACAAATGAAAGAAACTGTTTTTGGATGATCAGAACTGATAAAGTGAAGTTAAATTACATTTTAAAAATCCAACGGAAATCTTGCAGCCACCACGATTTAGCTGGTTCTCACTTACCTGCCTGTAGAACACATCTAAATATTGTTTCCTGTTTGTTATTCCTGGGTTGTTTTTTTGTTTGTTTGTCCTTGCTGTTCTTTTCTTCCCAATTTGATGATTCCCCAGTTCCCACCCACTAGCTTGCACTAGTTAGAAGGGGGTGTCGTTGTTAGTGTCGTTGCTTTGCGTGCAGGAATTAGGAGGTCGGAACAATCTTTCTCCAGAATCGATGACTGCACCTTTAAAGGAAAGCACTACCGGCCCTCTTATTCATTCATGAGTTGGTGTTCGCTTTTTGCTTCTGCCTTTAATTTAGATTTGTATTGCCCTTCATTGCTCTCTTCGATCCCTGTATGTTTTTTGACAGAGTTTATCTACTGCTCTATTTGCCAGACGTTTTACACCAGAAGAAAACTAAACTGCCGACTTAGGTCACTTTTTTAAATCTTTTCCTATATCGAGTGGATATTTTGTAAAGGCAGGATCCATTATCTACATAACTTTTATAACCCTTAAACTGTTTTGCTGTGTGCAGCAGTATTTTATTATGAATATGTTCTTGAAGAATATGTTCCTTTAGGTACAGTTTCTTCTCTTACAGCTTGACAAATGTGCACACTTTATTTGAGCAAAGTAGAATAAAAGGATTCTATATGACTAAATAAATTGTAGCTAAGACTGAATAAACAACTGCGGGGAAATTAGCACTGCAGGTTAATCGGAAGGGAAGCAGCAGGATAAGCCGGCAGTCTGTTAAGTACTTTGAAGTGTGTGGTGTCTGGAAATTTCTCATCAATCAGTGAACTGATTAAAACACAAGTCCAGTTGTGTAGACTTTTAAGTAAAACTAAACCCTTCTAAATTACCTGGATGCCAAGAAGTTTCTACAGGAATATTACCAAATTGATATATCTATCTGCGAGCTGCGTTGGGGCAGAACTGTTCAATTTCTAGATTTTTAAATGTTCATGTTCTCTTTCTAAAAGGGAAACATTTCAAAGGGAATAATCAGCAACCACTGATTACTTTATAGTGCACATATGAACAGATCTGAACAGATAAATGTGCTGCCCTGTGAGGGTGACAGAGATTCAGTCTAAAATGTTTACCATCAGCCAGCGAGCACTATATTAGCATCCAGTGCCAGTAGTTCTGTAGTTATGCTATTGGGTACAGCTTTGCGGTCAAGGAGGACCGTTTTGTGGTTTTGCTTGGACACTTATGTTGCACTCGGTGTAGCCATTGTGCATCCTGCTGCCAGCTCAACCTATTAAGTATCTATTAATGTGTCTGGAGGGTTAATGGATAATTAATATGTTTTAGCCTGGGCTAATGTACTTTAAGTATATATTAGCCTCGCCAGAATGGCAAGCTGGTGGAGCCAAATGGTCAGCAGATGCCACATTTAAAAACCAATCATTTGAGCGTCACTTCAGTGTTGAAAGATAAACAGAATTGTGGGTTCATTCACTGACAGTTGATGACTCTTTAATTGGTCAGCCTTCCTGTCTCTGGCCAGAACAGAATAGCTTTCCTGTGTTAGGTAAGCTAAAGCCTATATTAAGCGGTGACTCAGACTGTAAATGCTGCCCCCTGCAGGCCAGCCCTGTGGAGAGAACGGATCAGCAGCCAATCAGAGCAGCTCTCCTCGAGGCCGAGCCGTGTGTCCAGTCAACCTGCCGCCCACCACCGATGTAGTCATCCACCGCAAAGAGACGGAAGGCTTCGGCTTCGTCATCATCAGCTCTCTGAACAGACCGGAGAACACCGCCACAATCTGTTAGTCTCTGTTTCCTTCTTTCACTTGCTTAGCGAAACATACCGCACTCATTTTCTCGGTTGAAAGTGCGAACCATAACCCTAAAGGCTGATAGAGCAGAGTATAACAACAGAATTTCTGAGCTCTAATGTAGGTTTCACTCGGCCTTTTCAAGTGATTGCATATACTCCCTGTGTACACTGTAACTGTCTGAAGTCAAGCCGATCTCGCACGCTTCGTTTCAGCCGTGCCGCACAAAATCGGCCGCATCATCGAGGGCAGTCCGGCCGACCGCTGCGGGAAGCTGAAGGTTGGCGATCGCATCATGGCAGTCAACAATCAGTCAATTATCAACATGCCTCATGCTGATATTGTGAAGCTGATCAAAGATGCAGGACTCACTGTCACTCTGCACATCATACCTGAGGAAGGTCAGACAGGACGTTTTACCATGTTTAGGGTTTTTTTGTCAGTACTGCTGTTCTCTCTGATGTAGGGATGAAAAGTAGCACGTTGTGATTATATTGCCTTTTGACGTGCATTTTCCTTAATGTCTGTATAATGTATAAAACCTCGCAGAATTGTTATTTAGAACCTTGGATTGGTTTCACAAGAAAAAAAAAATGTAGCTTGTTCTAGTGCTCATATTTATATATAGCTCTAATATAATATCAAACAACCTGTAGACTGTGCTAATGGTTGGGCTCCTCTCTTTCCTTTGATTGCTGCTTATTTATTTTCTTCATGTACAGCTAGTCAGTGAAAATGTAATTGTAATACATATTTATATATGTATATTTAATATAATATCAAACAACCTGTAGACAGCCTGTGCTAATGGTCTGCCTCCTCTGTTTCCCTTGATTGCTGTTCATTTCTTTTCTTCATGTACAGCTAGTCAGCGGAAATGTAATTGTTGACTAATATTCCTGTTTTTAAGCGTCGTTTTACTTTCTCATTCTTTTCCCTTGACAGATGTAAATGGCCCCCACTCTGGCCCTACCTCAGAGAAACAGAGCCCCCTGGTGGTCCAGAAGCAGAGCCCCTCGACCTCTGCAACTCAGCCGAGTCCCAGCGTGGCCAACCCAAGCCCACCAGCCCCTCACCCGAGCCCCGCCACCACGCAGTCCAGCCCCCAGCGAATGGAGCCAAGTCCTGCAGGCGCACAGAGCACCACTCCGGTCACACAGGCCAACCAGCCCACTAGTCAGCCCAGCTTCGAGGCAGTGCACTCAGGCCCGATGGTGAGTCAGGCAGGACCTGCGGGGGATCAGAGTGTCCCTGTACCGACCATTCAGGCCATCCCGGTGGTTTCGGGTGTCCCTGTTGTTCAGGGAATCCCGGTCATCCCAGGTGTCCCAGCTGTTCAGCTTACCACCATGGGTGGGGTGCCAGTCGCAGTGCCGCCTCAGCTCTATCTCCATGACAGCAGGTACAGTGTATCACATTCTCATGGGGTGGGTGAGAGGCCAGAGACACTCACTACACACGTGCCAATCAGTACATAGAAGACTCCTGAATATTGAAACAAATTTATACAGTACATAGAACAGAAATACTTCGGATGTGCAATTTAGAGGGAGTCACACATAACTAAAGCAATAAGGAACAGAAATTGCCACGAGTCATCAATCTATCAGCCAAGACGGTTTTATCTCAGTGTGAATTATATTATATTATATTATATTATATTATATTATATTATATTATATTATATTGTGTATTGTGTGAAAATTCATCTTAGGTCAATGTGAGGAAAATAGATTTTAAAGCTACCCTGCACAATCTGTGTTTTCTTGAAAAAAAAATTTAATATGAATAAAAAAAATTTTTTATATGAATAAGTATAATAAAAAGACTGTAAAAAGTCGCTATTTTCTTTTGTATTCAAGTAAGGTATATCATCTGATGGACTGTGCTATCATAGGGAAATAATTCACACTAGGATGGTGTGATATGCTACCAACATCAAGTGGATTATTTTCCTTTTTATCATGTCACGGTTTGTATTATTTCTCAAGTAAAGTTTTTAATTCATTACTGAACAGCACGTAATACTTGTGGACTGTATATAGAATTTTTTTCATTTAGACATATATAGAACGTCCATGAGACAAGCTTGATCCTATTATCATTATAATAGCTTTAGTTGTTCCCTCAGCAGCCTCTCTTTTTTTCCCATTTCTTGAAGTTAATAAAAAAACCCAAAATGGAGCGTATCGTGTTACTGATGAACAGAAATATGCAAACTTGTCTGTCAGAAAACCTCTATTACTACTATCATTAATTTATCAGAAAACTTTTCCATATCAGCGATTATATGTTTTTTGTTAAATGACAAGATGTTTTCTTACTCTATTTATTATTAGCCTGGCATTATGTGAAGCATCCGCCATACAAGTTCCTGTGAATGAGCTGTTACTATAGAAAAAATAATGTATTAGAACGAGTGCATCAACATAGACTCTGAGAATTCAGCAGCATGGTGGAATAAAGTGTATCATCAAACCTGCCTTAGTAACAGTCTATTTGTAATTATGCCAATCTTACAATCTCGTAAAATTACGTCAGTCTTACAATCTTATAAAGAATTTGGTTTAGTTAAGGGTACACGATGTGGGATTTAGAGGGATCAATTAGCAGAAATGGAATATAGCATTCATAAGTATGTTTTCATTAGTGTATAATTACCTGTAACTACGAATCGTTGGGTTTCCATAAGATTAGAATTAGCCTTTATATCTACACAGGGCCACAGGGCTATATCCCACAGGGCCGCCATGTTGTGCCGCTATGTTCTAATTCATACTTGGAAAGGGAGGTGTAAGGGAGGGGCATTCAGTTAGTTGCAATAAACTGAACTCTACATAGAATCAGGTAGTATATGTAGCTGAAAGATGACAGATATGTAGAATAGCTGGAGTGCCTCGAGAAAAAAGTTTGGACATTAACAATTTGGTGAATAGACTGTATGGTGCAAAAGTCCTGAGCCCCAACTCACCCCTCATTTCTTTATATTCTTCTAGGAAAATGAGACAATAGTGATTTATATAGTGATAGTGAATAATGATACAGTGACTTATTGCAACATGTGCATACATACATGTAAATACAGTATACAACACCAAGAGAGTTTATATCATTCTAATGAGCTTTAAAGTCAATATTTGGTCATCAACACAGCCTGAACTCTCTCAGGCAAGCTTTCTTGTAATTTCTTTAAGTAGTCTTCAGGAATAGCTCTCCAGGCTTCTTGAAAGACGTTCCAAAGCTCTTCGTTGGACATTGGCTGCGTTTTGTTCCATTCTCTCTCAGGATGATCCCACACTGCTTCAATAATGTTGAGAGCCGTGCTTTGTGGAGGCCAATCCATAACTGATAGTGCTCCATCATGTTGTTTTGTTCCGTCAAGGCATGCAGGAAGCCTGAAGAACTGTTCCTCAAGACTACATTAAAAAATACAAGAAAGTCTGGCTCTTTGGCTCTTTTTTCTCTTCTCTCTCCCTCTCTCTCTCTGTCTGTCTGTCTGTCTGTCGAGCTGCACATGCTACTCCTGAGACTCCAGTGATCCTGACCCCTTCTGCTTTCCGGACCTGCCTGATCCATCCTGGTGTCCTACTCCTGGTTGGAGTCATCACTTGGAAACCACTTGCTCCTGTTGAGGATGGCACCATACGAACTTCCTCAACATACACCTAGAACTGTAAAGATGCCGTTGGACTGCTGTTGACATGAGCGGTTCTGCTACAATGGCAAAGGACTCAAATCACCACAAACAGTCTTGCACTCAAAACTTGACCCTATTATTAAAGTGTGTTAGTTGTAATTGCACTATACAGTGCGACCCAAATGAGGATGGGTTCCCTTTTGTGTCTGGTTCCTCTCAAGGTTTCTTCCTTTTGTCATGTCAGGGAGTTTTTCCTTGCCACCGTCGCCATAGGCTTGCTCATTAGGGATATATAAATAGATAAATTTATAGATTCATAAGTTAATATTCAGAATGTATATACTTCTGTGAAGCTTCTTTGTGACAGTGTCTGTTGTTAAAAGCGCTATACTTATAAAATTGAATTTGGAAGCACAATATGAAGAAATGAGGTCTGGCTCAAGACTTTTGCACAGTAGAGTACTTTTTAAAAAATGCAAGAAAATCTTGCATTATTTTAAATTTAAATCTGTTTTGTCTAAAACAGATACATTTTTGATCGGCTTTGTACCTCGGCACATAACAGACTGTAGAATTGGATATCGTTTAATATTAAAGTTTCTTTTGTTCTTTGGGATGGCGAGTGCTGGTACCTGAAGAACCAGTCTGTTCTTGCATATTGCTGCTTAGCTTCTGATTGTGAATTATTTACCAGTGGATATCTGCTCAATAAAACATGGCTCTTGGCTCAGGAATCTCTTCACATGTCTTAGTGAGCTTTGAGATGGGAACTGAGCCTTGGCAGATTTGGCTCCTACTCAAAGCCAGAAGAAAGCAAAGCTTCTGAAGCTTTATGTTAATGGCCTGCTGACATTGAAAAAGCCTATGGATGTGTACAATGTTACGGCAGTATCTTAAACACCCGTGAGCGGTGTAGAGACATTTGGAAAACATGTTGAATGTGTTTACTGTGACACGGCATGCAGCTGATTGTAAGTCTGAAAAAAAAACGGGAAAGGCTTTCTTCTAATTGAAACATGTTGGCAGCTACAGGTCGGAGGTAAAAGCCAGACAGGATGTTAAACCGGATATCTGCCAGCCACCGTACACAGACTACAGGCAGCCTCCGGTGGACTACAGACATCCACCAGTAGCAGACTACAGACAGCCTCCGACTATGGACTACAGACACCCGCCTCCTCTCATCGACTACAGACAGCATTCGATCCCAGACTACAGGCCACAGGTAGGACTGCAAACAGCAAGTGTGTGTACAGTGGAGTTAATACGGTGTGTTGAGGTCATGAATTATAATTTAGTATTGGGTTGAAGTACAAAAATACAGCAACCTAATATACATTCCAGCTGAAAATATCACTTATTGCATGTCCTGGTCATTTTATAAGTTCATTTTGGCTCACTGTAATTCTGAAGCTGTATTTAGAATTAGTTTTTTGTTTGTATTCAGGATTCCCGTTCAGCCTGAGTTCATTTAAAATAAAACTGCTTTGTCCATAACCTGTGTGAAAAACTGTGATAACCTTAATATCAGTATTGAGAAAGATACACACGGTTCACATTTTAGCCGTTATTGTGCAGCTCCTTGTTTAACGCTCTTAATAGAAGTCGGCGCTCGAGTCTCAGCTGTGTGTGCTGACTCAGCCTAACCCTGGGCATGGGAATTAAAAATCTATTAGAACATGAGCATTAATATAGTGTCACTTGCAGAGGGCCAACATAATTAAATAAACAGTGCTGAAACCGAGAAGAGCGGTGACTCGTGCGTCGTCTTCTGTGCAGGACTACGACTATTTCACAGTGGAGCTGGAGAAGAGCGTGAAGGGCTTCGGCTTCAGCATCAGAGGAGGGAGGGAGTACAAGATGGACCTGTTTGTTCTCCGTCTGGCTGAGGATGGCCCTGCTATACGCAACGGAAGGATGAGGGTCAGTGTGTGTGTGCGTGTGTCTCAGTGCTTGTGCATGTGTGTGTCCCCAGAAGCCTTAATATTCCAGAGACCAGATCATCTCTATTATGCTCTGTAAATGAATTTGGACATTATAGTCTGTTTTTGGGAAGCACTGCAGGCTTGGGGGGACTGAAAATGTCATGAAGCAGTGATTTTTTTTTCGTGTGTGTGTGTGTGTATAGGTGGGTGATCAGATCATTGAGATAAATGGCGAGAGCACACGGGATATGAGTCACGCCCGGGCCATTGAGCTCATCAAGGCGGGCGGCCGACGTGTGCGTCTGCTGCTCAAACGGGGCACGGGGCAGGTACCTGAATATGGTCTGTATCATAACTTTAGATAAATATTTTTATCATTATATATAGCATACAATCATGTATATTGTAAGATTAGCAATAATATAGTGCTTTCTTTGGTACATGAACTGAAGATATCTATCATTTTGATCACATAGTATATTACGAATGATTATACGACCAAATAAGAAATTCACACAATTTCCTACTTACAGCAAGTGTAGCTGATCAGTCGATGGTGTTATCAAATAAGAGAAGCTTTTATCCTCCAGTTTAGCACCATAACACATAAACTGCAACCATAAATCAACAGACACTCACTTCAAACCGGGCTGAACTGGTACGTTTCTCAAAAGTATTTACTTACAGTATGTTTTTTTTTTTTCCCGACACTGTATTAAACTCTGTTTAAAGTAAAATAAATAAATAAATAAATGTAGCAGCAATCTTATATCCGAAGCACTTTCTCTCTCAGCACGTTTGGTGTTACTCGACGCAAATATCAGACTCGTACAGAAGCTGTGGCCTTAAACGTTAAAAGGATTTGGAGGATTCATTTTTTTATGAATGTGAATTCTGCTGATGTTGCTCTGCGTAAAGGCGTCTGCCAAATGCTGTAGACGCACATTTTTATGAAACTAATGAGGCAAATGGTAGTACTTAGCCAGATTGTGTTTTTGACGCAAGCGTGTACTGATTTATGATTATGCAATATGTGGCTACAAGTTTGTGGACACCTGAGCATCATATCCATATGTGCTTGTTGAGTATCCTGTTCTAAAATCCATGCGTATGAATATTTTGGAGCGTAGCAGCCATAAGAGCATTAGTGAGGTCAGGCACTGATGTCGGGTGAGGAGGTGTGAGGTGTTCATCCCGGCCTTCCAGTTCACCCGAAGGTGTTCAGTGGGGTTCAGGTCGGGGTTCTGTTCAGGACACTCGGGTTCTTCCACTCCAGCCTTGGCAAACAGGTTTCATAAAGCTCGCTTTGTGCACAGGAGCATTGTCATGCTGGAACAGGTTTGAGCCTCTTAGTTCCAGTGAAGGGAAAATGTAACGCTACAGCACACAATGACATTCTATACAGTTCCAACTTTGTAGCACCAGTTTGGGGAAGAACCACGTATGAGTGTGATGATCAGGTGTCCACATACTAAAATAATGCCTAAAGCTATAAATGGAGCCCTACCAAATTGAAGTCTGAGAAAAATGCATCATCATGGTTCCTCAAATCAGCTTTTCTTTCTGTTGAACTGACACTTTGGGGGTTTTTTCTTTTTTTTTTTTTTGACGAAGCCAAACATTTAAACAAACATCTAACGTTAGCTAGTATCAACGCAGAACCAACAGCAATTTTTTTGAAAGCAGGTCATGTACACCGTGCACACGTTCTCCTTTTGACAATGGATTTCAAATGTACTCAAACTACCTTTCCTGGCTTTGACAAAAACCATGTACATCAGAAATACATACAGAAAGTTTTTGAACGTCTTTTCAACCAAGGTTGCCTAATCTTGCCGATCTACTCTGACACCGAGTGTTGACATGAAGCCTAGTAAAGTCACCATTAAAACGATTAAAGTAATTTCTAATAAATGCCATGAATATAGGCTTTCTCTTTTAATACCTGTGCTTTTTTTTTTTTTTTTTTTTTTTTTAAGAAAATCCGTCTTTGAAATAAAAGCACGTTTTGCCGTGAATTTGATAGGGCTCCGGCTATAAGCTTCCATCAACTGTTAGCAAGATTAGTTTCAAAAATAATAACTAGAGAATATCATGAATCTTGCCTGATTGACATTTGAGGTAAGGAAAAATGTGATTCATTTTTATCTGAAATACCTCTTTAGGTCTGAACGTTCTTCATGCTCTGGTCTCTACTGGCTGTGCTCATGTAGTCACTCTAAATGAAAAATCCATAAGAACGTAAAAATTAATGTTGGGTTGGGTTTTTTTTTCCCACTGATGGCTGAAAAAGTCAGTAATAACCTTAATTAAGGGAATTTAAGGATCACACTTTTCCCCAGAGGAGTTCAGAGTATACAAAGGCAGCTGATTTAATAGTTTATATAACTTTAATTGTCAGTGCGCTTGGCTACCTTTATTTCTAAATACTTCATTGAACATGAAGTATGTGTGTATTGAGGCGGCTCTCAGATCTCTGGCCAGCAGCCAGTCAGCCTCATCACACAAATTCACATTTGGATCGGGAGGTAAAAGCGGGCCGACTGAGCCAGCTTTGAGCTGCTTTGCCAGACTCTAATGATAAAGCGGATGTCGGAAAATCAGCAGGCTGAAACCTGGCCAGTAGAGATAAGACATTTAGCTTGCATCACGCTGTTCTTTAACTGCTTGTAGTATTTAACTGGTCTTCTTCTGCTTCTACTCCTAATGTCAGTGATAGAGTAGGTCTTTACTCCCTGTCTTGTAGGAATGGTATCTTCCAACCTTTCCATGTGCATGAAAAGCGACACTCTTGCCTCTCCCTATTTCTTCATAATGGGACACTCTAAAGATACGGTTTGTGGCAAACTGCATGCTTGTTTTTTCTCTGTTTCTACTTTCTTCTTCCTTTTCACTCACACATAATGCCTATTTTCCAGCAGAGATAGAGTGCTTTATATCACTTGTTTGCTACGTACTAATTTAAAGGAGCAGTTTGTAAGTTTTGAGCCCTCTTTCACTATGAAATCACTGACCAGCCTAAAACCGCTTCGATCGTGCGAGTTGCCATCTAAAGTTCCACCTAATCATTTATTGTCTTTACTCTGCCAATGAACTTCATCAACAGGGATATTATTAGTGACAAAAGCATTATAATACAAGATACCAATCTCTGTGTAGAATGTAATGCAGTGTAATGCAACACCTGTGCGGACATCGCATATCCCACGGACAGAACTTTAAACAATGTCTGCAATGAGAGAAGAGTCAAAGCAGGCAAGCCCTATAGTGTCAGAAGTGTGGGAGTTTTTCCAGCATGATGCTGTGTTGTATATGCAAAGCGGAGTTGGCCTTTAATCGCAGCACATGGGTGATGCATAAACATTTAAAGCTAACACAGCAGCACTACGGCTCATCTTCAACTCCTACTTTTTAAATAAATTAAACTTTCCATTTTACTTTAGCCCCATATTACATAACGCTTCATGAAAACGGCTTAATATTTTACTGATGTATGGACAAAGTAATAAAATCTGTGCAATACTAATATGACAGGTTTATAGTTTAACAAAAAAAGACTTGACTTGTTATTACCATTTAGATAGACATGATACAGTTATGACTTCAAATGTCGTGGTTTTTGTGTCATTGTTTAAAATAGTCAAATTCCTTGTTAGTTTACTTACTGAAAATTGAAATCTATTATTGCTATTGGAACAAAGAGATTATTGGATGATGGACAGATATTAATGGATAACGGATGAAATAATGGACTAAATCATATGTGAGCCGTCATATCAAGTCATACCGCTATGGCCAATAAGGTGCGGTAGGTGAAATTGTTCAAATCTTCCATTGTAGTAAAAGGCGGTTGATAAATTCCTTACCTTCCCGAACCTTCAACAGAATTGAGAAATTTTAATCCTAAACGTTGTTTTAAAGCACTTTAATGAACAATATCCAAACTTTGGTTTTCTATAGAAAACCGTGCGTTCTTTCACTACAGTGCGTTCCACACTGCTGGCGAGGACATTTTTAGGGTTAGCAGGGAAATCCTGGCGTCAAAACGAGGCCGAGGATTCCCTCTTTCTTATCACGTCATGGGATCCTTTTTTAAATCTTCTAAAAATAAGATTCCGACTGAGTTTTCCAAGGCCCTCCTCATAAACAAACTCGCACTGTTGCTGTGGTGACAAATGGACTGATACAGTAATAAACTTGGTATCAAAATGGAGCTTAATGAACCAGGAATCTGAAAATATGCAGAACTCAAATCACCAAAAGTGCAACTTAATACGTAATTTGATGCGATGTGTCACATATATCTTTACCTTTTATTAAAGCTATGTGTAAATATTTACATTAGCCAAACCACACTAAGAATTTCCACCAAATTTACAATAGTCTTGGATTTCCTTTGTATTCGGACGCGCAGGTTGACAAACACCAATCATCCGTAATGAAATAATGGACTAAATTGTATATAAATTTTTTTAAAAAGCATTTTGCAGCCCTAGTTTACATTTCGTACAAGGCACACCTTATTTAGCAAGACCAATGCCTGAGACAGAGACGAGTCCAAGTACACAAAACTTCTTGAGATCAGGCGCGAGTCCTACAGCCTTACTACATGGACTGAGTGTTTGAGACACAGTGTTAGTGTATTAACCTAATAGTGAGTTTCGTCATGTTGAAGAATAAATGAAAAAGGAAAAATTAGCAGTACACATATTGCTCTGATAAATGATATATAATGCATGTTCATCATTTTTATTCTTCCTTCCTTATTTGCAGTATCTTTTTTTACTT
>JAQQZR010000002.1:19453588-19469278 GCA_030068235.1 Notoglanidium macrostoma
ACGGGGAGAACATGCAAACTCCACACAGAAAGGCACCCTGGGTGACCCGGGGATCGAACCCAGGATCTTCTTGCTGTGAGGCAACAGTGCTAACCACCACACCACCGTACCATGTCGCCCCATGCAGTAAACTATTACTAATATTAGTAAGGACACATGTTTGTTTTCTGCAGTTTTGGGATAATTTATTTCTACATTTGAACGCCCTAGAAAATGGCTGACTCTTCACTTTAGCCCAGACGACCCAAGAGCGCTATCGATTTGATTTGAGACGCACCCTGTGAGAATGAAACCATGGCAACCAGGAGGCCGAGAGATCACATGCTGCAGTGTGGTTTGGAGTTTCACAGCGTTTTCATGCTGTTCATGATTAGCTTGTTTTCTGGATGCTAGTTTGGAGAAATTGAATATTGCTTTATTATGTCTGCAAAACGAAGTCTTCCAGCCTGGATGGTTACACCTGATGATAAAAGTGGCAAAACAGAGCAGATCAGAGAGTCACTGAAGAGGAACCCGGAAGTAAACACGAAAAAATGTGTACGAAAAAAGTGCACCAAAAGGTATAGTTGTAGAAATAAGCTTCAATTAAAGTTCTTTCTGTTCTCTGAGACTTATGTGAAAAGATGAGTGGCATCTTGGTAAACAGAGTTGGGTTATTGTTTGTTTGTTTGTTTGTTTTGTTTGCAGAATGATGTACTGGATGAATGAGCTCGAGCTCGCCGAAACGGCCCTCAGTGTTATAAAGAGAGATAATGGAAAGGTGAGGTTTTCTTGCGAACATCCTGCTTAATGAACGCCATATTTTTGGCAGAAAATATGGACAGCTTAAAAATAATAAGGCAGCTGGAAAACATGGTCTACCAATTAGACCAGCTAGGCATGCGTTTGTGCAACTGGTAGCTGCTTAGACCCATTTGGAGTTTTCATCCGGGTTATTCGCCTGAATCAGGTTGTATCACCTTTACGTTTTAACCCTTACCAACTTACGGAGCTTGTTTAGAACAGAAATAAAGCTAAGTTACATTGTGCGCATCTTGTCCCTGGTCACTCTCTAGCTGTCAGTCATTTAACCCTGTTTGTCTTGATATGAAAGGCAGCTGC
This sequence comes from Notoglanidium macrostoma, assembly GCA_030068235.1. Taxonomy (NCBI): domain Eukaryota; kingdom Metazoa; phylum Chordata; class Actinopteri; order Siluriformes; family Auchenoglanididae; genus Notoglanidium; species Notoglanidium macrostoma. The sequence goes on from JAQQZR010000002.1 coordinate 19,454,690, forward strand.
GACAGACAGATGTGCTCCACACAACACCGCTGTGACGGTGATTCCAGAGACTGATCATGAACAGACGACAGACTCAGAAGTTTCGGAGCCAGCCTTGGATATTGCTGAGCAAGAGACCGTACCATACGCCAACTGTTTGGAGGAGAGACGGTGCAGTAGTGCATCAGAGAGCTCTGGTGCGCAGCCTTTAGCTTCGTCGGTGGTTTTGGAGAAGGAAGCTCGGTCTGAGGAGAGTGATTCTGATCATGAAGCTCTGCAGGTGCTGCGTGAGATCTTTTTCAGCTGATGCTGGAACTCAAGTGCTGAAGGGTTTTGTTTTTTCACTGCACCAAAACTGAAGTGGACAACACCACATAGTTCTGGATTCACTGTCCTCCGTGCAAAGCCGTCACGTTTGCGTGGCCGCAAAGTTCAGTATAAGTCAGCTTTGGCTAAAGTGTCGGCGCTTGCGTTTCGGTGAGGAGTGAAAAGGAGAAATATAGGCATAAATAATGAGTAGCAAATGAAACATTGTGACTTAGTGAAGTGTTGGGCCAGTACCAACTCCAAGAATAAATACACACCATCTTGGCACAGATTCTCCAAGCCTCTGGAACTGTACTGGAGTGATGAACACTGTTCTTCCAAAAGATATTCCCTTAACTGCTGTTAGGATGATGATGTAGAACGCTCTACACCACCAGATGAACACTCTACACCACCAGATGAACACTCTACACCACCATTATTCTAACAGCAGTTAAGGGAATGTCTTATTTATGGAAGATTGTATTGTAGCTTATTTATGGGAGATTTTAGTGCAACATGTTATCCAGTTCTCCAGATTTATCTCGGGATCTCATGACTGTAAAGGCCAAAGTGTATGATTTCTATCATTTTCATCCCGGTTAAACTATTCAGTGAGCCTTTGTGCCGTGTGGATGTTGGCAGAGTCATCCTGAGACCAGGATATACATGTTATATCATAGGATAAAGGTGATCAGTCAGAAGAACTTTGTGTTGATTGGCAGTGTGTCCTGTCTTTAAGGGTACATGTGGACTTAAACCAGACCAGGACTTTAAAAAATACCCCCCAGAGCTTCTAAACTACACCATACAAGCACCAAGTCGAGGGTACGGTGAAGAATAGCACCTACACCAGTGCATTTTTTTCCCCACCAGTTAACCATATAAAGTGCATTCGGCTGTTTAATGAGTCCTTTATGCAGTACAGCCCTGCTGTAATATCCTACTCTGTATGACTGTTGATGATTTTTGTTGCCCGTGTCCTCACATCCTGCAGTGGCGTTCTGTTCTCCATCACCTGAAGAACACTTGCTGTTATGTTTTTAGTGCACGGTCATCTTGTGCTTTCAGCCACAACTTCCATCCCTATTTACTTCCTAAATCTAAGTGTGTACATCATTTCAGTCGCTGTTCTTATTGAAACCCAGCTAGTTGAACAGTCTTTGTAACTGAAGCTGATGCCGTCCTGCTCAAGAAGCTTTCAAAGTGATTACAGGTTACAGAGTATCATAGGATGCACATTGCTTTCTTCAGTAATCAAGCTTTCCTTTCATTTGTCACCCATCTGTACTTGTGTTTTTATATATATACACATATACATTTTGATGCATGGGACATCCTATTTCCCTGAAACTTTGCACGTTTGAATTTTATCACTGCTACATTCGTTACTAAAGTACAATTGGTATGGTTTGAATTAATTTCTATGAAAAATGATAACGGGTCTGAACAGCTGCCATACTCTTACACCCGTATGAATGAATACGTTGCGCATGTTCTATGTGATTTGACACGACTGTCCCACTATGTGAGAATGTTTATACCTAATAAGAGGTCAAGTGTGTAGTGCATTTCACAGAAACAGGACGGAGAGCGAAAACAAGAAAGCAAGAATTTATCAAGACTTGCATCAGGGCAAAGGACTCAAACCAACACAAGCACAAACGGTCCATCAGATGCGTGTACAAATTCATCTTAGTCAAACCTTCAGGTTCAGGACAAACAGAATGGGTGAGGGATTTATGTGCAAGAGGGTGATGTGGCAGTCAAAAATGTTATACAGTCTTTAAAATATGCTTCAATGGAAAATTTATCATCATCCCACTGCTGTACAGTTTATCTATCTAAAAGCTTCCAATCAACTAATCGCTGATAAAACAAATTCCCTTGACATGGGTTCCCCCGCTATAGCTAATCTCCATACCACAACAATGGAGTTATGAAGGTAACTTCCTATACAATTCCAGCTGATGTGAGGATTCTCCCCAGAGTCCTACCCAATACTCTTCACCTGTCTAACACAAAGCAGAAGCCACCCAGAATTCAGGTTCTCTCCACTGTTACGGTCCCATAATCACTCTCCTCATATCATTTCTTTTGGACTTCTCTCACATATCAACTCTCTGGGAGATGATTCAGTTGCTTCCTCCTGAGGAACGTGCCCAATTGCTAAAAACAAATCCAAAACGATCTACGTAACCGTATCCGCACACACCTAAATCAACCTGAACATGACGTGACTTCCACATCAATCATAATACTGCTCTGATTCATTGCATTCATTACAGGTTTTCCTGATACACTGAATGTATTTTTAAATTACCCCATTTATTTTCCAAGTCATAATTTATCAGTCATGGCCAATGATAGCAATGCCACTCAAGATGGGGGGGTTTAAAATGTATATCAAAAGAATCTGGGTAAAAAAAAAAAAAAAAAAAGAATGATACTGCAGTTATGGCTGGACGAAAGATAAACTGGTTTAAAACATGACGTTTAAACTCTCAGGCTGGTTTCAAAGAAATCGCTGCCTCTCAGAAGCGCAATAACCACCAATCAAATAATAAAAAAAAAAAACAGATTCGTAAGGTCTCCCGAAGATGCTGAGTGTAGGATGGAGTACAGAAGACCGACATTGTTCTCAGAAAGACAGAAATGTTGACATGTCCTGTTGGTGATGAAAGCAAACGATCAATACTTTTGTTTACAGCCTGAGTTACAGTTATGTGCTTGGAGCAGGCGGTCCTTCACAATACCACATTGCCGGAGAGGTCAATAAGAACAGCTTTGGCGAGCTGCTTGCTAGTTTAGTCCCGTGGTGTGCTTGTGTCTCAGATGGAGAAGATCCTCGGGGACAGGGCAACACTGAGCTGCTAGAGTCCACCGTTCTCTGACAGTAGAAGCGTTCGTCTGTCTGCATGGCCGTCCACGACGTTCACCTACCACAACACAGAGGATTAAGGTTACGACTCATTTTCAGGGTTTGAAATCGTTTACTGTGCTTCAGCATAACTTGAAGCGTGTAAGACAGTTATGTGATCTAGACAAATCACAAATGATTAACATCGACAAGTTTAGGTTTTAGTTTAACGTCAAATCATTTAGTGAGTTGGTTCCCCGGAAATGCAGTAAACCAGGGTGGACTCCTTTTTAAAAGAACACGTACGTAAGTAGAGAAAGCCGTATTTTACATTTCCGCTGCACTTCTGTAGGATACAATCTTTTCAAAATCTGTATTTCCTGAAAGGTTTACTACTTAACAGGTGTGGTCATTGATTTTAATCTAATACGTTTGCTCAATTCCAGTGCATATCTCGTCACTAGCGGTCTGTTCTGCGTGCTTGTACACAGCCCTGGTTCTGGAAACGTGGCTCGGATCGAGCCACACGACACTGCACACAGCCAAACAGTACCAGGGGGTGTATTCCAGCTAATCACGGGGCAGGAAGAAGGGGAGGAGGGAGAGCCGGGGGTGTCGTTGTTAGCTTCATTGTTTTGGCAGTTCAAATATCAACAACCTTTCTACGGAACTGAGGAGAAATGTCCTCTAAAGTCCCCCGAGTTCACTCAAAAATAAAATGTAGTCAATATACAGAACCTGCCCAAATGTAGCCAACAAGAGTGATGTAGGCAAAATATCTTGTACGATATTAATGTCTACAGTTACGAGGTTAATACTGCTAACAAGTAAGAGAAGCTCAAAGCCGATAAGTTAGTATTACACAACCTGAATACCTCTTCGACCAGCATTACTGTACACAGCGCACTTTTTATCAGTTACATGAAATATTGCCAATACCTGCAGAACAAGTTAGCTCCTCACCAGTCTCATTTCCTCGACTCTCTCCTGAAAGTTACAGCTTTCCCTGACCTCACTCATGCTCCTGCAGCTGAATGAGCACAAATCCCAACGGACACGCTCCAAAATCTAGTGGAACGCCTTCTCAGAAGAGTGGAGGTTTGTATAACCGTAAATGAGGATTAAATCTGGAATGGGATGTTCAGCAAGCGCATATGGGTGTCCAAGTACTGCCAAACTGAAATAAATCAACACGTTCTGACCAAGCGGTTCTGAGAATTCATCAGCACTCGAGGTTGAAGTAAAAAGGATGTTCGGAAACACAGAGTGTAACATGATATTAGGTGGTACAGTTATTATACCTCAAGTTATGGAGATGAAAACTTTATGAAAGTAAAAAATAAATAAAATAACGTACCTGTTTGGGCTTATAGACTCCGAGTTTAAAGCGACAGCAGATAGTCTCTACAAAAAAGCCAACCAGGTTGTGCAGCATGCCTAGGCAAAGAACACCGAGTACTCACACACGGAAAGGTTTTACACTTTGTATAAAACACAGCCACCAAATACATTCCTTGTACCTGTTGTAGAGAAGATGCCTCCAACGATGCCGCATAAACGCACGAGGAACTGCCACAGCGGCATGTGCTGTTCCGTTACTCGGACCATGAGCGAGCTGAGGTCATACTTCATAAAAATTCCCGAGACGCCGTGACTTCCTGCTGCATGGTTGATCGCCCGCTCCTGTAACGACACGACCAAAAGATGTAGGAGCTACATATAAAACAGAACAAATCCAGGAACAGCTGCTGTAAGAGTGAAGGTTGTTTATAAAGTGCTTTATATTGATTCTTTTTGTGGCTCCAGCTATTATTGGATCATTTACCAGCCACAGGACTCGCATTTGTCCTCCATCACGAAGCCATTTCACTTTCTAACCAATCTAATTTACTTTACAAAATAAAGGACACGAAAATGACGCAAGCCCTAAAAATAAATTCAAACATATCAGGATAAATCTCAAGACAATGCAAGACAAGGAAATAAGAGTAATATCCCTATACTGAATAAAACACCATGCCTAGGTGTTCAAGTCATTATTATTATTATGACGACTACCATTAATCTTACTACTCATTATTATTATTATTATTATTATTATAATATAATGTCCAGTTAGCTTCAGCCATCCACAAGGACCATCATAAACCTGGTAATATTTGTGTCTGACATTTTAAAGGCAACTATTTTAACAATAATATAGTTAAATATAATAGTGTTTAATGCAGAAAACCGATGTGAAACCTCTAAAACTGAATAAAATTAATTGCTTAGCATGCTAACTCAGTGCAGCCTGGAGTAGTATAGCTTAGCATCGTTAGTATAAATCAGCGTTTTACACGTAGGTGAGGAGGATTTACTGTCCTGTGCAGAGGAAACATCAGTAGCGACTGTGTACGAGGTTTATTACTGATTAGTTTAGAATTAAAGTGAAAATAAAGTAAAAATACTGTTGGTGAGGAGCTCTTCTCGGCACTGGAATTGTTTTATCTCGATTAACTTGTTTTCATAATCGTTGGAAGTCAAAATCGTAATTGAAAATAAAATTTGATTCATCGCTCAGCCCTAAGCGACACTAGCCAATCATGGGTGTGTGTGAGCTCATGCATGCTGAAGTGGGTGGATAGCGCTTTCCTCTCAGAGTCTTTGCCCCCTGACGTGGCATGAGCAACAGTTTGAAAAGATGCGGTCAGCAGCCTTCACGTGCCTGACGTGTGATGGGGAGAGCTGGCTGGACGGTGGGAATTAGCCGAGAAATTAGGGAGGAAAATTAATTTGAAAAAAAAATCATGGAATTTATTTTTTTTCTTCTTTTTTTTTTTTTTTTTAAAACGTGGAGTATATATATATATATATATATATATATACTGTATATATATGTGCAGAAAATGGCATGGCAGAAAACATGATCGGCCCTTTATTTATTTATTTATTTATTTTTTAAATCACTTAACTTCCCTATACTTCTCAGACGCACATCTGTGCTGTTGTTATGGCAACTGATGTGGACGAGCAAGCACATGAGACTAAGATCTGGACAAACATATTTTGCTTACTTGGTCTAAAAATCAGATTTAGGAAAAAGATTTGCTCTGCTGTCTAAATATAGGCTGAATTTAGATCTTTTAGAACTTTAGATTAGATTTGCTCATATTCAGATGTCTAGATTAAATCAGATAGAAGGTAGCTAGTACCATTTTTCTTCAAGGCCATGGACAGAAGCTATAAAACGCCTGTGCCAGACTGCTGTGTATTTAGCTGGTTTAACTTGGACTGCAATCCTACACGTCGCTGTTTAGTGACAGGTAAAGCCAGTTGTAAGCGGAAATGTCAGATGCCTCCGTAACTGGTCCTGTAGCAGGTTTTTGCACGGTCCACGTGAAAAGACGCCACACCTTTTCGTGACTCGTTCCATGTTCACTCTTACTCCTCTTTTCTCCATATTGAGTCAAGACAAAATCTCAACACATATACTGAATTTCCATGATTCAGTGGATCACTTGCTTTCCTACCTCTCAGGCTGCCACAGCTGCTGAAGTTCTGCTCTTTTTACAGTTTACAGGACAAAAGATAGTCGCTGGTGTCTAAGCACAAATATCGTTTATTTTTCTGAACCTACCCGTTCCGTAACGGAGTACTGATGCGTATCAGCTGTCACTTTGTAGGTCTCCAGTTTGGTCGGTACAATGGTGATGAAGTACTGAAACATCTGGTTATCTGGCAAAAACGATGGATTAAAAAAAAAAAAAAGGAATAAACAGACAGAATACTGGGAGGAAAGAAAAAGCACAAGGAATCTTTTCTACTATTAACAAGACACAAGAAATAAGTGTGTAATTGTAAAGTAATGTGATTTCCTGCTATACACTCTCTGCTTGTGCTGTAAAACCTGTTTGGCGTGTCACTTACGATCTGTGCACACTTTCTCTGTGCCGTCCAGAGGGTTCAGGATGCCTGGGATTTCCTCGCCGAAGGACAAGTGGTCTATTCGGTGGGAGAAGTTGTACGCTGTGGATTGATAAGAACACGGTTTATAAGACGGCAATAAAGCTGTACGCTGAACAGACGATGGGTTTGCATAACAAATTTTTGATGGAAATAATTGACCGTTCACTGCTCTGTTATCACCAGACCACTTGCAAGCTCCTGGTTTTACTTTAACGTAAACAGCAGCACCGGCAGCTACAACACTGGTGCCGTGTTAGTCCTGGATCTTTCCGCTGACTAATTTCTTGTAACATAATTAACTGTAAGGGAAAACTTACTTTCATGGCTGACGAGTGCGGCTAAGTGAGCATGGCCTCGAGGATGTGGGATGGCCCTGCAACAGAGAACACACACTCGTAAAAAGATAAGGTAACGTATGTATTGCGCTGCAGATGTCGCCTGTTCAATCGGCCTGTGTTCAGTGTCACAGAAAGCTCGACCCCGATTTTAGTTTAGGAACTAAAATGATCACATGCTCAGTTCCTGAAATGTTCTTGCAGCGGAAAAGGGTGTAAAATCCAACTCACAAATAATAACGGACAATATTGCAATCATCACTCTTCACCAACACACACTATATGGTCAAAAGTTTGTGGACACCTAACCGTCATACGTGTGTGTGCTTGTTGAACATCCCATTACAGATTTAGTGTATAAATGAGATCAAAGAGAGATAGGTCGCGCTGGATAAGGGCGTCTGCCAAATGACGTAAATGTAAATGTGTGATACGGCGTACAGCGTCCACATACCTTAAACATATAGTATTTATTTTTTGATTGATTGATAGATAGATAGGAGTGGTATAATACATACTTTAAAGTATGTGTACTATAATACACACTTATCAGCATAATTATCACCACAAATGACTTATCACTGAACATGACTACTATTTAGGAGGAATATCTATCAACTGAATTAATCCTTGTTTTAGTGTTTGATAAATGAACTGGACATAAATGCAAAATGCTAAATTCAAACTGGCTGCATGACTTTGCTCCATGCAATTATTCCGGTGTAATGACGAGATGTTTTACTAGCAGACAAGTCGCGCATGTCTATCGCCCGAGTACGAGAGGGTTAAACAATAAACGCAGGGGTGATGATGAGGGAAATGCATACTTGCCGACCGTGATGTGGAAGTTTCCAGCCACTTTATTAACATAGAGGTGGCCGTGGATTCTGCACGCGTCGAACGGCTGCGTGGGATTGTCCTCTCTGAGGAGAGAAAAGCAACAGGATGATGATTAACTGAAACACTCCTGAAACAGCACTATACCAATCTTCTCAACTTTCACCAGCATGTCTGTTTCCAGATCTGACGCTGCATAAAGAATGCGTTGAGAAAACAGACTGCGAGGCGATGAGGACTGACCTTGGGGGTAGCGCAGTGGGGGCTCCTTTCATCACGCTTTTAAAGAGGACGTCCTGGAGGGAGTGCTCCTCACGCATCCGGTCCTGAATCAGCTGGAGTGTCCTGGGGTGGAAAAACATGGAAATACGAACAGGCTTCATCACTGACGTGCAAGAATGAACAACTGTTTAGAGAGCACGCATACAACACAACATGATCCTGAGTCATGTAAATTCATATTACGTTATATTCATTGTATATATTCATGTGGTCAAGCAAATACATAGCAGATGCTAATATTTTATAATGAAAATAATCAGTGACAAGGTGGCTTGATGCAATCTGACACCAAGTGGACTTACTGTTACCCAAAAGTTGATCATTTTCCAATAACGTGCCAAAATGTCACAGCGATTTCCCAACAATTAATTTTGTTATTAATTGAAGTACAACACGTGCTCAATTACAGCCATGTTTAATGCTGTTCTCGTTAATGCTGAGAAATAGGTGATATCCGAGGTAACTTGTAACGTTTATAAACAGTCATTCAGGCACCAGCCTGTTTTTTACTCTCTCATGAATTTAATAAAGACAAAAACATCCTGTCATGTTAACAAGAACCTGCAAAGCATAAAGTCCCCTGTCCTGTTACAGTGAACTCACAGAACAAACCGATTTTAAATAAACATCTCCTAACAGAAAACTTCAACACATCAACAATTAAATCCTTTTATGTAGAAGCCAGACAATGGAAATTACATCCTACTGCAACCAGCGTGTCTCATTTGCCTTGCAGATGGCACGAACGTCAGAGCTGCTGTTATAGGAAATTAACTCCTTCTGACCGATGGAGAATTCAACAGTGCTGTGGTATCAACAGTGGTCATCCGGGGGCTTTAATATCAGCACTGCTCATGGTTAAATAGAACCATTTGGAATGTTTACACTAAAATATTCAAATTTAAAAGCTCGAAGGGCACGCGTTCGCCTCACCACTGTTTGCTGAATGTGAATGTAACACTGGTTCAAAACTAAACAGGTGCAGCATTTAGACATCCAACATATACCGACAGCACAGAAGGAGGAATAAAATCACTTATTACAGCAAGTAAGTGTGACAAATCTACCTGTGCCATAGTCTCTGCTGAGGAGACAGCTCAAACACAACCTGCAAAAGAGCCATAAAACATGTTATAACCACTGACATTAGGCATTACTTACACCAGCTGTGTCCTGTCATACTCACCGGTTCATACTTCAAGCCATCGGATGCTACCATAGTTTCAGCCAGGTCCAACACATCTGCACCCACATCTAGACAGATAAAGATAATTTCACAAGATGGAATGAATGAGATTTTCCCAAAGCATATAATCCGATCACATGAGGCACCTGAACAACTTCTTCAGCAAAATGTCAGCGATTCCCTGACTTTAACCAGTCGGAAAATGGATCTGCTATTCAAACTCAACAAGTCCTTTTTATTAAATGGGGCAGCTTATCCTTCCCAGAATCCTCTGCACCAAGTAGCGAGTCGCCATTTTCAATGCACCGATGTTCAAAAAACAGTGCGCTGACATACTAGGCCATAGATCTTCAATTGTAGTGTGAAATTGAAGATATTATGTCGACGCATCAATATTTTAAATCCTTCTGACTGATCCATTCCACATTCGCACGGCACAGCAGAACCGTCCTTGGCCGTCTCGCGTGAGCAACCGTGAAGGAAAGAAAAGATAAGGCATACTTCGTTCAAAGTCTGCACATATGGCACGGCATACGTTCGAGATGGGTTTCGAAACTGATTCCTGAAGGTTTTGCTGAAAAACAGGGCTAGCTTTTTCAAAACAAAAACAACGCATTGGATTCTGGGAAGCTGAGCGTCAGTCAGTCCGGGTGCACTTCTTTTTTGACCTTTTTAATGGAAATTGCATATAAAAAAATAAATATACTCACACTGACACCTCATGGCGACTGTAATATCTATATTTAATCTTAATTTACTGTAAGAGGGGAGAAAAAAAAACAACAAGCATACATTAAGCATCTTGAACCCTCCATAATCTCATTACTTAACATTATTAGGTTGCATCCAGTCTTATACAGTAATTTTCTGCATTATTGAAAATAAAGTTCTTTTACCTACTAAAATCTGTATCCACTTCATATTCATACTTCATCCACGTGTCCCGGTAGACGAAAAACTCAAAGAAGGCCAGCAGTGCCATGGCAGTGAAGGCAATCAGAGACACTGAGGACAAGGAAAGCAATTTTCTAATGGTACTAATGGACCGATATCTCAGTGTGGGATTAAATCACAGGTTCCCCCAAGCCTGGTCCTGCATATTTTAGTGCTTCCCTACTCTAACACCAGGACCAGGACCAGGCTTGGGTGAACCTGTGGATGAAATGAATGGGGTGAGAAACTAAGGGCATGAAAACTCACCGGTTCCACCACTAGCTGTTGATTCCACATAACTCTCAGGAACCTTGGGGAACGCATCCAGCTCCTTTACTAAATGTATAGCCTTCTTTCGAGACAGTCTCCGCATCTTTGGAGAACAGACCACTCCTGAACCTACGAGGAACTGATCAGATGAATACCAGCACATCTGTACACTGGATACCACCACAACATTAGCAGCTAGCGCGCATTTTTACCCCCTACCTGCAGCTAGCGACTTTTGTTAGCTTTTCCCTAACAGCAGCTATTTCCAAACTGTCAGACTGACATCTAGCACAAAGAAGGCTTAAAAAAAAAAAAAAAAAAAAAGGAAACATTAAAGCCAAATTAGACCCGAAGCTAACCAAGCAGCTATGGCTAGCGAACACCTGTAATTTCACACGCTAGTAAAGCTAGCTAGCTTTAAATGCACCTACCTGCAAAAAAGCTCTGTTAAATAATCATCGTTGATTCACTGTTCCAAATCCAAACATGCCTTTTGTGAAACCAGGGTTAGTAAACATGTAAACGGAGTGAAAGTGAAAAATGTTGGCTCAGACGGACCCGCTGGGGCTTTGAGGCTGAAGTGGAGTCGTGACGATGCGTTGCTGTTGCATCATGGGAGTTGTTGTACTTCCGCGACGCCTGCCTTTAGTGAGTCGATTCCGAACCGAGCTTTTTCCGTGTTTTGATTCTTTTGATTCACTTTTTAGGACAGCAGCCTTAGCAGGGCCATTGATGGTTCCTGTGTAAAATTCGTTTTTTAATTTGCATTTTATAACGCATTTCACACTAAATATGTTCACAAAAAAGCTTTATAAAAATCCACATGTAGATTTAGATCCCTAATGAACAAGCAAGAAGTGACAATTGGAAGGAAAAGATTGCTTGAGATGTCATGAGGAGGAAACTTTGAGGAGGAACTAGACACGGATCTATGGGTGGGCCCAGGTCCACCCATATTGACAACCGGCACGCCTATTCAAATTCCTGTCTTTCGTTTGTTGACTGCAGTCATGTTAAATCGCACAGTGAGCTCCCTCTAGTGGTGCTCTTTAAATAGGACGCAACAACCCTGACGGTCAGGGCTGTCATTGTTGCAGTCACCCCTGTAAACTTTCCGAGATGTCATGAGGGGGAAACTTTGAGGAGAAACTAGACTCAGAATCAGAGGCGGATCTATGGGTGGGTCCAGGCCCAGCCAGATTGACAGCTAGCCCATCCATTCAGATTCATGAAAATAAATATTTTTTATTACACAATTTCTAAAAAGTTTACTTGTCACCAATTACCTTGAATGTGATTTTTTTTGTCTTACAAGTTATTAGAATTATGTGTTATATAATAATGTGTTAATAATAATAATAATAATAATATTTAGATCTTCCTCTCTTACGTTTGTTGACTGACCGTTAAATCATGAACTCATCTGCAGAAAACATGCAGTGATAAGTTTCCCTCAGGCCTACCCAGATTTTTCCAGGCCCACCCATCAGCCACTGTCTGTCTACCACTGTTCAGAATGGAACCCAAATCATTACTCATTTACAAATGTATATTCTAAGTCAAACTGTACTTAATGTGTTGATGGGATGTTCTCCAGTCTCTAGGTGCTCTGGTTTCTTCCCAAAGCTCAAGCACATGCATATTAGATTAACTGGTTAGTATAAATTTCCCGTAAGTGTGAATGTTTGTTCATTTCCGTGTTAACCCTGCGACTGTTTGGCGACCTTCCCAGGGTGTGTCCCGCCTCTCACCCAACCCTTAACAGAAAAGCGGTATAGATAATGACTAGATGGATGGATTGATGGAGTTCTGACGGAGTTGACGGAGTTCTGGGTTGAATACAGAAGTCTCTTCATGACTACAGCAGCAGTTCTTAGGTGCAAACCTACAGCATCCAGAGGTCATCCACCAAAGAAAGGCTGATCAACAGAAAGATTTGGGTCATGAACTACTCTCAGCACAGAAGGGTGTATTGTGAGTATGAGCATATTTTGGGGTTTTCAAACAAACAGTGTGTACATTTACTGACAACTTTATTAGATAGGCTAGTTGGTGAAACTTGTAGCTTCATGCAAGTCAAAAGATCAAAATTGGGTGAAATTGGGTCTATTTACTCACACTTCTATCTTAATATCTGCTATGGGTTGAATACTTAGATACACATAATGGGCTTGTTTTGGTGCACTAACTAAAAAAAGTATGTTTCAAATCATTTGTACTTGCAAATTGATTCTCTCGATTCACATTAGACATTTAAAATCAACTGGAAAAAATAAAATGAGTAATTATGATAAAGTATGACTTATAATAAAGTAACTTTATGATCGTGAGTGAACTTAACATTGACGGAATTAGGAATTTTGGTTAAAAAAAGTGTCCCAGTGTTAACCTTGTTTAACTCGAACACGTAACACAAATACAGGCTACTGAAGCACACACGAATGTTCGTTCATCCTGAAAGTGTTCATAATGTGATAAATGTGTTTACAGTGAGATATTAAACTTGTCTTTCCACAAGCTTGAATATCTACAAAATTACAAAATAAATGGATACGTTCTATGTCAGTTAAAGAAGCAATACTAAATGTAAAGTAATACATTACTCTAATCTTATATGAAATTATTTTGAAATAATAAAGCATACCATTTTATATATATATATATATATATAAACACTAATTCCTAGCAAAAGAGAGAAAGAAAACTTTACCTCAAAACCCGATTGCTTTGACGAAAAACACTTTTGGCAAACACATCTCCAGTATATTTTAGCTCTTCATGATGCCTAGGGGTGGTATGTTAAAGTGACTGGACTTGAGAAGACCTGATGAAGTATTAATGAATTCTACAAGAAACGTGACAAAACATTTTCACCGTTATATCACATGTGCAGCAGCCTTCACTTCCTGCTAGTGGACAGTGTGAATTGACCTGTTTTGTCAGATACACTCAGGCTAATATACGCAAAGCACAAGGCTATTGCAAATCTTTATCATGTCCCAAAAAACCCACAAAACAAAACATTGAAATTCTCTAGATATTGACTGAATCTGGGCCTTCATCCAGCAGCACTGCCCTCTCAGGGCTGTTCGAGGTCGGAGTGTCTGGATTCTCCTGAGAAAGCTCCTCAGAACAGCGGCTGATGGTCGGGGAGATAATGTCGGGGCTCGTGTCACAAGATTCAGTGCTCTGTTCAGACGTGGCAGTGGTGGTGGCTATACTGGGGGGGATAGGGTCAAAGTCGTCGTCATCATCCTCCAGACTGGAAGACTCACGAATGTCTGTGAATGAAGAAAGAGATGGGAGCTGAGCTGAAACTGGAAACGCTGGGAAAATATGGACAATATGTGAACAGCAAAATTCAGTGCTATTCAAATAGATTTTGCTTTGTTATCAAAGCCATGGCCTCACATTAAACCTCAGATTTACTCAGTATATCTTTATAAGTAAACCGATTCAGCAGTGACACATATGAGCTTATTGTCACAAACCGTTCAACAGCTTTGCTCTCATATGCAATTTATTAAAGGATGACAGAGTAGCTTGAAACTTTTAGCCACAGAATACTGAAATCACAGCCAATCCCAGCATCTTGGGGCGAGAGGCGGGGTACACCCTGGGCAGGTCGCCAGTCCACCACAGGGCCGACACAG
>JAQQZR010000002.1:19469378-19488935 GCA_030068235.1 Notoglanidium macrostoma
ATTCACACCTATGGGCAATTTAGAGTAGCCAGTTGACCTAATCTGCATGTCTTTGGACTGTGGGAGGAAACCCGGAGCACCCGGAGGAAACCCACGCATGCACGGGGAGAACATGCAAACTCCACACAGAAAGGGTGACCCAGGACCTTCTTGCTGTGAGGCGACAGTGCTAACCGCCGTGCCGCTAGTATTCTTATAGCAAGAAAATGTAAAGAAGTTTCTAGGCCATTTTAGTAGTTTCTCTGGTAATATGCAAAACAGTATATCAAGGTATTATTCTCCATCGATTATTCTTACTGGTCTAAAATGGCACTTTAATATAATGATAAGAAAAATAAAAGTGAAACTCACTGCTAAAGGCCTCTGGATACTGCTTAGCAATCTTGCCTTTCAACGTCCTAAAAAAAGATTCAATAATTTACATTCAATTAGTCCATTTACATAAAAACTATCCCTCATACCTCCACCTTATGCCAAGCAAAAAGATAACTTTCATAATAATCAGCACCTTATTCTGCGAAAAACGCCGTCCAGGTCCTTCTTCATTTCAATTAAAGTGCGAGTGTGGAGCAGGAAACGGTCATTCATCTGCTGCAACCGCACATTGGACAGGCCATTAAAGTTAATGAGCATCTCGTTGGTCTTTTCGAAGCGGTCCAGCCTTGACAGTGAGTTACACAAGTGTTTAGAATTACAGCCTCTGCATGGTAAGCTGTATGAAAATGTGATGATTTGAAAAGGACTCACATGTGTCTCTGGGCCTGGATGATTGCGTTTACGTCCTCAGAGTTGACCATGCTCAGCATCCTGCTGCAGAAGACTCCAGACGCGGTCGGATCCATTCTGCAGCGTTAAAGCAAGCATGTAGGTCAACTTTAGCTAATACTACCGTGTCCGAACATTTATATAACACGGAAGGTGTTCCAACTTATGAGCTTTTTGCCCATGTATGTTCCTAATCAGTAGAGTTGTGAATATCTAGTTGGGGTTTTTTATGCCATCAGTTTCCTTTACTGTATGATAAATGGTGCAATAGTCTATTTTTTTATTCTTTAATAGTATAATAACAATTTTTTTTATTGTTTCAATTTAAGTCCCTGAGAAAACCTGATGCTTGGAATGCTTGTTTGTGTGTGTCCTGTCAATTATTTTATAGACACTATATATGCCTCCCAAGATCCTGAGGCAGAACTTCCTGAAGATGGGCAGGAATCATTGAATCAACTGGCAGAAACCTAATCTTCAAAAATAAAACGATCAATTATACATAGTGCACCTTTAATCAACTCAAACATACAGATACAGTATAAGCTGATTTATGTTATATTAAGAAAACAAATTAGTGATCCTGAATAATCACATCCATTTTCAGTCAACCGAGAACACGTCAAAGGATCTCCAGGGATGCCCCAACACACGAGTGCACTGAGACTGCCCTTAAACTGTGTAATACGGGACGATTTTCATTTCCTAGGCAATGAATGTGGTCAAAATGTAATATCTATCAATCGCTCAACAATGAAACCATTATGGTTGAGCAATGCATTACAACGCATGGTCTCATCATCATTTATAATAATAATAATAATAATAATAATAATGATGATGATGATGATGATGTGGCACAAATGAACACACACACACACACACACACACACACAGTTAAAAGCAGTTAATAGGCAGTTCCAGATGTGTAATGCTCTACAGGGTTCATGCTATGCTTCATCTGAAACCCAAATATGGTAAACAGAATAGTTGTAACCCTTTTATTCAAAATTCTGCCGTCTGTCCTTTTGTGTGATTTTTTACTTTGATGGGACAATGTGCGTTTAGTCTGTCTACTGTCTACTCTATTTCTCCTCTACAGATATTTGAGGGAGGAAAAAAAAGTCGATGGTGGTGCGGTGGTTAGCACTGAAGGTCCTGGGTTCGATCCCCGGGTCACCCAGGGTGCCTTTCTTTGCGGAGTTTGTATGTTCTCCCCGTGCATGTGTGGGTTTCCTAAAACAGTCCAGAGACATGCAGATTAGGTCAACTGGCTACTCTAGATTGCCCATAAGTGTGAATGCGAGCGTGTGTGTTGGCCCTGTGGTGGACTGGCGACCTGCCCAGGGTGTACCCCGCCTCTCGCCCGAAGATGCTGGGATTGGCTCCAGCTTCCCCGCGACCCAGATGGATAAAGCGATATAGATAATGGATGGATGGAAAAAAAGCCGATTAAATAAATAAACGAATAAACAATCCGCCTTCTTAAATCACTGACATCAGATGCATCACTGAAGTAAGCTGAAACATTTCAGCTCAAATGAAATATTTAAGACATCTGTTAACAGCAAATAATCTGATGTGCACAGCACATGTATACCTCCCAGCCCTATTCAGAGGTACTGTACAGATCCCACCCTGCCTCGCCTTCTATCATAACATTGATCTCAGCAGCTTTGCACTTCAGCTCCAGCCACAGTCAGACTCACATCAGTGGCTTAACTTCCGGAAACAACAGTGATCATTAGGGAAAGTCACAGCATCCCCTAGAGACGAGAGCAAATCACAGACCAGGTCCAAACTTGTGATATGAGGAAGTGATCTCCTTTTAACTACAAAACTAAAGAAGAAATTCATAACATGTTTTTTATAATAGACACCTTTAGACAATAGTGTCCAGGGTTCTGGGTGAAAAATAAATAAGCAGGAAAAATGAAATCCATTGATGTGCCATTATATACTTTTACACTGTGTGCAAATATCTTAATTATCTAAGTAGCACACATGCAATAATCTTCACAAATTATCAATCTGAGCACTGCAAACCTGTTTGTAGTAAATTCCTAGGATTATCACTAGCAATAAAGAACTAATTAGCAAGGTAGCTAGCTAGGCTACTGTGTAAACAAAACACTGCTGTTACCTGGCAGGCTTCTTAACAAACCCAGTGTTGTTATAGATCTTCAAATATAAAAACAATCTTCATAATATGCAACTGCAAATAAATACCCTAATAAATAAAATAAATGGCCTACTTTGTGAAACGTATGAATAAATCTATCAGTGGATGCAGTCGTGTCGTTGTTGTCAAGATGTCACGTGACATGAGTGTCGCTACCGGATGCTCTTAACAATCGTATTTATCAGAAATATTAGCCCTGTGGTTTTCTATTTTGAGATTTGTAATTTTAGCATCACGACTGGATATGTATATATATATATATATATATATATATATATAATGAAAATGTGTACATCATTCTGGATATAAAGTCTAAAATATATGTTTTGTTCCGTTACTTCCGCGTCATGTTGATCTCCATAACAGCAGGTGGCGGTAGTGGGTTTAGTGCGCACACAGCGCTTCATATTGACCCCCCAACGGTGTGTAGAGAAGTTCAGCGAAAGAGAGAAGAAAGGAAGAAAGAAAGACGCTCTACTGAAATTTATTCAAACGTTATTTGCTGATTCAAACGTTTATTTAAAATTTTCCCAGGTGTGTATAAGTATGGGTCGTTAAAACCGTCAACTTTAAGTGAGCCGTTAGCTAGCAAGCTAGTTACTAAGTAGATAGCTAGCTGGCTAGTTGAAAAAGCCGAGTGCTAGCGCCATAGCTAGCTGCTGCGTTATTTGTAGTAGAGAAGTAAGTTAGCCAAAGTATTTGTTTTGGTTTGAGGGTTGTATATTTGTTTGTGTATATTAGGTTATCCTGGTCGCGCGTATTGCTGTACTATATACACATTTGCTTTAGTCTCTTGTTAGTAGGTCAGGCCACTTTAATGTTAGAACTAGCTAGCTAACTTGGCTAATGTGCTGGGAAACACTAGCCAGCTCTGAAAATAAACTAATCCTACGAATTAGCTGTTTTAGCGGGACCCCACAGTAATATTAATTTTTTTTTAAATCAATAAATCGGTCAATACTGATGCAAATAAGTTACAAGTCATTTGCTTTGATAGTGTATTGAAAACAGGCGAGGTTGCCAGCTTGTGTAGAATATGGTTTATATTGTGAAGATGCATGACTGCATTTACAGGATTGAACACACCTGGATGAGGCTAAAGCTATGGAACTGTCCACATTACTCTGTGCTTCTTTCCCTGATGAAGGTGATTGTCAGACAGCATGGCAGCAGACTGGTTGGGAAGTCTTGTTTCAATCAACTGTGGTCCAACTTTGGGAGTGTACCAAGGAGAAGTATCGTCGGTTGATCAGACCAGTCAAACCATCTCCCTCAAACAACCGTTTCACAATGGTATCAAGTGTCCAGTGCCTGAGGTCACTTTCAGGTAGGGGCTAAGGTTCAACATAATTGCAGATGATTACATTTAAAACTGGTGTGGTTCTGGGACGTTATTCTCTAGATTAAATATATTTCCTGCATTCTGACAGTACTTCTTCTGTGTCTGTACAGTGCTAGGGACATTAAAGAACTCAAAATCCTGGAAATCCGTAATGGCTCCAACGGAGTCACAAAGCGAAGTGTTCCTGAATCTGTCTCCACTGTAACTGGTTACGCTGGACGCAAGGACAAAGGTGGAGGTAACGGAGTTAACAGTGTTCCTGTAAATGTGCCCAAAGCTGAGCCTCGGCTTCACGATGGAGGCATGTCTCCTTCACAGCACTACTCCAAAAGCTATGTAGAGCGCCATGTAGAGATGGCAGGCCAGAGTAAAGGCTTCAGACGAAGACACAACTCGTGTAAGTATAAAGGGACTGGTTGTTCAAAGCATTATTTTATAGAACTTGTATACATTCGACTGAAATGTTTCTTCTGGACAATGGTGCAACACCCAAAAGGACTGCCTAGAGTTAAATTAAATGATCACGCAGACTTATGAGACTAATGCAATACCTACACTAATTGCACAAGATAGACAGGGCAACAGAAGAGTATTGACCAAATTATTGTCAAAACAATTTAATTAATATTTGTCAAACGCCACAAATTTAAGCTGTGTCTTATGGCACTATTCCAGTGACTGGAGAAGAATCTGACTACACATGTTTCTGGCAAGGTGTAATTTTTACACCCTGTCTTGGTGAAAGTTCATTCTTGTTGGCACAGCAGTGTTAGTTACACTCCTGTAGGTATAATGGACTTAACCAGTCATATTATTGAAATGCTTGCATAAAGATTAATGCGACATGAATTAGTGAAAGTGTATACAAATCATTGGTGCCCGTTTCTTACAGGGTCGTCCAGCAGTAGAGGTGTAAATCAGGTCACGCCGAAGAAGAACGGTGCAAAGAATGGCCAGATGAAGAACAAAGATGACGAATGTTTCGGTGACGGCATGGACGACGTTCTAGATGAGGACTTTGACTTTGAGGGGAACTTGGCTCTCTTCGACAAAGCCGCCGTCTTCTCGCAGATCGATTCATCAGATCGGCGAGGCAACGGTGCGCGGACACGGGGGAATCCTGCAGAGCAGACGCCCTCGCGTTACCGACATGACGAGAACATTCTGGAAGCCAAGCCTGTCGTCTACAGACAGATCATAGTGCCTCAGTCGGGGGCAAAGGAATATAGCACTGGTAAGAATATGATTAATACTGCAAATTAATAAAGGTTCTATTTTTTTTTAGAAGGTGAAGGTGTAATTGTTCAAATCCAAGATTAAAAAGTTTTTGATCTACAACTTGTTCAGTGACGTAGCGGTGTCATGGGCTCTTTTTTTTGTGTATTTGAAGATTCAGGGCTGTTGGTCCCAAGTATCTCATACGAGTTGCACAAGCGCTTGCTGAGCGTGGCGGAGAATTACGGTCTGTCTCTGGAGCGCAGGCTGGAGATGACCGGTGTGTGTGCCAGTCAGATGGCTCTCACGCTGCTCGGAGGCCCCAACAGGTCAGTGTGAATAATGGTGTTGAAGGCTGTATTTGGTTTTAATTATTTTTGGTTCTTATTTTCAGTCAAGCTGCATAATAACTGCAGCAAACTTTATAATTCAGATTGGCAAAACATGAAGGTTTTGCCAGAGCAGTGTCGAGCTCCTTTTGTGGAATAAGCAAGGACTGGGTTATTTATACTAATTTCTTTTGTAGGCTCACACCTAAAAATCTGCACCAGCGTCCAACGGTGGCTTTGCTGTGTGGGCCGCATGTACAGGGAGCTCAGGGAATCAGCTGCGGCCGCCACCTGGCCAACCACGAAGTGGAGGTCGTCCTTTTCCTCCCCAACTTCGTCAAGATGTTAGAAGCCATCACCAGTGAACTTGCACTATTCGGCAAGACGGGTGGCAAGCAGGTTTCCAGCGTCAAAGGTACTTGTGCAATCGAACCTCTTGTTACGGCTGTACTTCCATGCAATGACTTATAGAATCATGTACAGTTTTGAATTAACTGCATAGTAACGGCAATTAAAAGAAAAGTAGAATTTTGCATTTATCTTAAATGGTATTTTTAATTCATTTGTAATTGTATAAGTAGTTTATCTGTACAGTACATTGGGTAGCATATTTGTATTGCACATAGTATTCTCAAAAGACATTCTCGCAGCAGATTAGAAATTTTAAACGGATACTGCAGGGAAAACTCAGTTACAGCCAAAATGAGGGCTGCTTTTTATTTATTTATTTTTATTTTTTTTAAAGAGCTCCCAGAGTTCAATCTCACTAATGTTCTTGATTGTTTTCAGATGGATGTAGGCAGTTACAGCCTTTAGTGAAGCAGTGAGCAATAGTTGGAAAAAGTCGCAGTGCTTTAATGATTGAAAAATGGTATTTATTTACATAAGTATATGTAACGTATATCGAGTCTGAATTTACCTCTAAATTGAGGTCTTCACAATTCTGGTTTATTTTTTCGTATGCGCTTTTTGCATTAAAACGATCTATTAAATGGAAGTATTTTTGTCGTTACTTTATAGATTAAAGTGATAATTTATCACCAGCCGTGTTAAGCTACAGTCGTTTCTGTGTTCTCTCAGATTTACCAGATACCCCAGTGGACCTGGTTATAAACTGCCTCGACTCTCACGAGAACACTTTCCTGAGGGAGCAGCCGTGGTACCGGGCAGCAACTGACTGGGCCAATCAGAACCGAGCCCCTGTGCTCAGTATCGATCCTCCGGTGAGCGGGCAGGAGCATGCTGTGGAGGCAAAGTGGTCCCTCTGCCTGGGTCTCCCACTCCCACTGCCAGAGAGAGCGGGTCGAGTCTACCTGTGCGACATCGGCGTCCCTCGCCAAGTGTTTCAGGAAGTGGGCATCAAGTACCACTCGCCCTTCGGCTGCAAGTTCGTCATCCCACTGCACTCGACATAAACATGCTGTAACCCAGCCTGTAGCAGGGTCAGTGAGCCAGAACCTGCCTTAAACCCCAGGGTGATCAGATGTCTGAGTGCGAGCTCCTTCTGTTGTGGTACTGAATCCAGCATTTTATTTCTGTTACATTCTTTAAAGCTATATACAAATCCTGGATGTTGAATTGTGAAACGGGAAGAAGACTCGGAGGAACACACCCAGCTTGTGGCCCTCTTTCCATCTGTCTGCGTGTTATCATGGAACCAGCCTCTGACACACTCCGCGTTTTATTTAGAATTTAGCTGTCTAATTGATCATAGTCTTTACAGACTAATGATGTGGTTGGAGCTGCAGGGCTCCGATCTATTTGCACAAAGATGTGATCTTTCATCTTATTAAATGCTGTGTTAAGATTACATCAACACCGAACCAGAACGATCCTGCTTGGGACTCGTTTAAGTTAATCAGCCTGTTTCGCTTAGGTTCCTTTCAGTGCTCAAGAGTTGGGTTTTTTTGTTTGTTTGTTTTTTTTTTTTAGATGAATTCATTCAGTTTGGTTCTTCCTTGTCTGTAATGAAATTGTAGCATTTAGGGATTTTATTTAATTTTTTCAAGCTTGTGCCAAATATGATCAAAGTCAGCACTGATGTGTGGAGTTTAAAGTCCTTGGGTTATTTAAAGAGGTAATCAAAGTCTTGTTTGACTTTCTGTTGCCCAAGCAGGTGGGATAATTACTGAAAATATTCTTTAAAATAAACAAAACATAAAATAGACAAACACCAACATTTCACCTCACTTCTTCAAACGGTTTATTTTTCTTACAAGATCATGCGACAGTAATGTAACCTTATTGGGAAACGGCTACACATACGCTACATGATGTTGCGCACTTTTATACGAGTTTCAGGATAAACAGACAAACAACCATAAGCTGTAAAATTCCAAGCTGTTTGTATTTGGAGGTGTAACCCTTTCAGTTTTAGTTTAAACTGACTTGTCTTTAAAGAAAATTTACAGTTTGTTTGTTCGAGAAAAGGAACTTTTCAAATTGTTTAATGTTAAACATTTTAACCACGTCAGTCTTGTTGACCGAACAATGTATTGTTTTCCTCACCCTTATCTTTTGTAGAGCTTTTTTGTTTTGTAATTTTATTACCTGCCCTCTTTTTATATGTTTTGTCTTACTTTATCTTTAGTTTTTCTCATGCACTGTTCAGTGGAGAAATTTTACAAATGGATTGGCTGTACGCTGATATTTCCACAGTTTAACCTCGCGTTACTCACGAGTAGGAAAGCGTGGCGGTACCCAAGATGCCACATTTGATATATGACAATGAAGTATGATTAAGGAGACACATGGGTAGAGTGTTTTTATTCTTCCCTGTCTCTGTGTTTTCAGTGTCCTTAGCATTAAAGTGGCTGTATGTGAGTTCCTGGATAGGCCACCTATTGTGACCTTTAGTGAAAAATGTTCTGTACGTGTTTGCAGACAATGTTAGAATAATGAGAAAATGTATATGAAGTGCTTCTGTGATGGATGAAAATAATAGTATATTGCATATCGTCGCCTATTCCCCATCATAGGTGAAGTAATCATTTATCAAGCGGCGACTATAGCTGGTTCATGGTTCAGTTTTCAGATGAAAAACTGCTTTAAAATGAAGCTGGTGTTTTAGATGACGCTGCTCATTTTTGCGAAACATGAAGCTAGAATCCTGTGTTGGGAGGAAAATGTAATGTATAAGAATGAACATGCAGACGTTATGTCAATCGTAAGACAAGATGGCAGTTGTAAAAACGTACAAAGTGCCAAATGTGTCGCTGAGTCGAAGTTTGTGATGGATCAGCTGCACTTGCACTATCTTTCCTGAAGCGTAAGGCATGACTTGGCTCCGTGTCAGAAAGCAGGGACACTAAACACATAGCTATAAAAATGTTTAGCTTCGTTTCCTGATGTTAATGACTTCTCAGTCTTCTAGTTCTCTAATTCACAGCAATGCAGCCAACAAGGTTTGGACTTTTGCCCTGTTGTCATCGAGTTATTTGCAATATTATATCTTGAATTAAACATGAATCTATGCAGTGATGAGGCAAAGTAGTCAGCGTTTGAGAACCTCTGACTGGCCTTTAATGTAAGGCATTCTGCTCGAGTTTTCAGCATTATAAAATTGAAAAAATTTGTTTCTCGCTTAAATTCTTTGCAAGCAAGAATGGTGAGAACTGAATCTTCATAATATTCCTAAAAATAGCCCTGGTCATTTATTTACATGTTATTTCCCCCTTAATATTTAGAGGTTTTGAAACCTGAGAGGAACTAGTCAATGCTTGTCAAAGGGTAAAGAACTTATTTATTTTGCAGTTTTGTTTTTTTTTTCCCCCCATTTTGTTTGTGGTTCACCTCAAAGCAGCCGGCTTCTATTGACTGGGGTGTGGTGTTTGGGGGTTTTTTGTTTTGTTTTGTTTTTTAAATAACTAAAAAGCAGTAACTCTGTTCTGCACTGAGTTGAGCAGGGAAGTGCACTTGTATCATTCCAGGAATGTGAGGTCTAACGTTTTCTTTTTTTTTTTTTTTTTTTTTCAAGAGGTTTAATTTTTTCTTTTTTTTCTTTCTGAAAACAAACAAAATATTTTCTTTTTCTTTTCTTTTTTCTCCCCACCAAAAAAACTGATGTTTTTCCTGTGGTCATTTGCAGTTGTCATAAGCCAATAATTAATTCTCTTTTTTGCTTTCCTGTATTGCAGTGAGAGTGGATGTCGGCCCCCTGGCCATCTAAAGCCAATGTTGGTTGTAATGGGGCTTTCTTTTATTTGTAGTCATGTTCACTGTTAGGATTTTAGGGCTATTTCAAAAATGCAAAACATTTCCTGTTGATCTTTCCATTTTTTTTTTTGTGTTTAAGAGAACCTTGCAACAAAAGTGACAACAATTTACTCTCCTAGTTCATTGTTTGAAGCATAAAGCAATCACAAGTTTGATTTAGTTTGTGCCTACTGTGGCTTGGTATGTGAAAGAACTACCTTGTTATTTCTGAGTCACTGGTGATGTATAACATCAATGTTTAGAAAGGTTTGGACGTCAATGCATTGTTGTTGACATAATTCCTCAATTCTCTCAGTTGAAATGTTGAGGTTGAATGAATAAAGAAAGTCTTGACTGCAGTTCTGTTGTCATGTAATATTATTGGACATCAACGCTACCTTTTTTATGCATTGTATACAGCCTACATATAAGGAACATGTCACGTGAGGGTGAGTTTTAGCTCTCACTTGCACAAAGTAAAAAAACATTTTATTAATATGGGATTTTTTAGTATCTCTTGATTTTAGAACTATTCAATGCAATACTAATAACAAATTACTAATTCATCACAAGGTGGCAACACTGGACCAGAATGCAGTGTGAGGGTTTCATATTTCCACCTGCACCATAAAAGAGATTGGATCTTTCAGTTGTATGGTCTGTCCTCAAAACTGAGTGGTTTAGTCCGCATATCTAGCTCGTGTTGTAGGTGTAGTAGGTAGCTTTATCAGAATCCATAAGTATTAAAAACTACAGTGGAACCACGAGAGTAATACAGCAGTGTAATTAAGTAGACCATCATCTTACACCATGAAACATCATTCTGTGAACCAGTGGTTCTCAATCACTGCCCCACCACAGCACAGATTTATTTTACAAACATCTAGTTTTAAAAATTAGGCATGTTATTTAAATGTGTACAAATTTGTTGACTATTTAATGGAGCCACTGAGTGTTTGGAAATTTAGAAATTATAACTCATAATAACCCATTGTATTTCAGTTGTCATTAGATTCCATTTGACATTATTTATTGGCAAAAAATACTTTGATAATGAAATTATAAAATCATGGACCTTATGTCTTACAGACAGCATTTTGAACACCATTGCATGTAACTTTATTCTAGCAGTAAATGCAGTATGTGGTGGTCCACTGGTCTAAAAACCTGGACATGTGATTAGATTGTTTATTCTTTTTGGCTTGCTTTTTAGTTAATTAATTTATAATTCATCTTCACTAAATGCTCTATCTTGGTCAAGGTCAAAGTGGATCTGGAGCCGGGCCCTGGAACACTTGGGTGTGAGGAGGGAATACACCCTGAAGGGGACAGACGTCCATCACAGGGCATCATAAGCCATGTTTCTATTAACCTATTAATGCGCAATTTGAAAAACTATAAAATGAACTAATGGAAATGCATGAATTCTGAAAAAAAACCTCTCAAAGTACACCAATATGTGGTGGTTTTTCAGATAATTCGATAAAGCAATATTTTGCAAAACCTAAATGGAATCTTCTTTTGCATTTAAGTCAAATGACATGACGAGCCAATGGAAACGCTATCATTCTGAATAAAGAGCACTCTGTAGGAGCTATCGCGAGAGGAGAAAAGCCAGCTTTCATCGCATAACATCACCCAATGGAAACAGACCATTCACAATTGTGTTCTGTCTCAATTTTTTAGGTACCGTTTCTACTTCATGCAAAACTGCAATGGAAGCCAGTCTAGAGACTCTCATTCACACCTAGGGGTGAGTTAGAGTGGCAATATACTGTACCTAGGGGCATGTTTTTGTGAGATGGGAGGAAACCCGGGAACCCGGAGGAAACCCACACAGACATGGGGAGAACGTGAAAATACACATCTTATTATTACCTAAGCTTAGGGGTGTAGATAGATAGATAGTCAGACAGATAGATAGATGAAATATGATGTTATCGTATTTAAATATGAAAAGGTAAATATCTGATGTATGATCATGCTTTATGTTTTTTTATGAATTGCTCAAAAGTAAAAATGAAGCCACAAATCTGATCCGGTTTGTCAACTTAAACCAAGGATTCGACCGAACCCAGCTTACTACTGTACTAAATGGTATAAAAGGTTTGTTTCCCTTTTATATTTTCTTCGCACTCGTAACACAGAAGTATGCTTGTGTTTGAAATCTCTCTACGTAATTCCACTTAGGGGGTTGGCATGGAGATACTCGCGTGCCCGTATATGCGCATGCGCTCTGGCGTTTCTAATGTGTAAAGACAAAAAAAACAAACTAAAGCAAAATAAATTTTAAATAATAATAATAATAATAATAAAAAACCGGCCCCTTTCCTTTTCAGAGCGCTTTTTTTTTGCGTGTGTGAGAGAGTGTGTGTGTGTGTGTGAGAGAGAGAGTGAGAGTGTGTGTGTGTGTGTGTGTGTGTGTGTTGGCGGTTACCGAGAGCAGAAGCAGGTCTGCTGAAGGCTTTTGCTCTCATTACAGACTGGCTCTGTGCATTGAGAGTCTTTGTTTGAGCTTTCGAGCTGCACCAGTTTGATTCCGGTTTATGGTTAGCGCGCTGGCCTGAGTGTTGTGAGTGAAGCGTTCACACTGTTTTTAGGCTTTAGGTTTACGCCTTCCTCCTCTATTGTCTGTGCTGATGAAACAGGCTGAACCTCAGTAGAGAGGAAGACCTTGTGTGGCGGCTGTTGCATGTTTTTGACTCGTCAGGGACTAAACTGCGGCTCTTGCTGGGACTCGGACCTGAAAGCGACGAATTATAAGGAAAATCTTGAAACCATCCTAATTTGCTTCTCTCCATCCTGCAGTGCTGCGCTCCAGCAAGCAAGAAGGTTAGTTTGTGTTTATTTCTAACATCTGCCTGCCTGCTGGATGTTTAACACCTCAACAAGTGCTTTATCTCTTTCTTTTCAGATCTATGCAATCATAAATGTAGTCTTGCATAATGTCATAACTTCTGTCTCCTCCTTTCTGTGTGCCTTGACTTCTCTCTTCTCAATCCTCATCCATGCACAACTTCATTTGTACTCGGTACACAATGTAGTCATTTGAAGAAGATTTAAAATGGGCACATTGTGCAGGATATTAAGTATGTAGAGGGGCTTGGCCTCCTCACAGCTGTCCCAGTTATGCTGTCTCAAGTGGCCGTGTTGAAGCTACAGTGTCTCTTTGAGACCGAGCATATTAACTCTCAAGTGCTCCACTGGGTTTTGTTAATGGCCTGGTATTCCCAGTAAATTCCCAGTAATGTATGTTCAATAGCACACAATGTCCTCTCGAGACCAGCCAGCTTGTCAAAGTGGAGGAAGTGAGTGATCCACTCGGGCGGTGACCCCCAGTGCACTATGGTTACCCAGAACCATGGGGATGTGATGGCTTCATGTCCTTATAACAGATCTGGGAACTGAAGAAATAGCAGTTTTGGCAGTGCAAGAATGTGGCAATAGTAGTCTTGTGCTAAGACAATAGATCACAATATTCAGTGTCGATGATGGACACTTCAAAAGCCTGCGTAAGTAAGCATCACTTGTTATGAGTGATGAAGTACGTTATCAGAAGGTTGCATGAAGCCAGTTGTCTTCTAAGGGTCCTTAACTGTCCTTCCCAGAAAAGACTAGACGTATACTGTGATGAATTGTTATTGAGGTAATAATCTTGCATCAGGGTTGGTCTGCTCCTTGGTGCAGTGGGTAACTTGGTGTCTCACATGCTCCACGGTGCTCAGTTTTACCCTGAACTTGGGTTACTATCTGTGTTTCGCATATCCTGTCCATTATCTGTGTGGTATTTAGGTGGCAGGAAAACAGCATTGCTCTAATTTTGGCGTTACTGCTATGCTTAGGTTGATATTCCTGTTGTCTTCATAAATATCACTACTCACTACTTGCTCTGTATACCAGAATTCTTGTTACTGTGTAAACAATATATCTTTGTGTATTTTATTATTCCCTGACATCTACTTTGTTCTTATTTATCTGCCTGACATGCCATTGTAGTTCTGCAACTTAAGAATCTCACTTACTTGTTGTTTCTATATCTAGATTATAAATTGTGATGTGACAATAAATCTAATCAGGTCTATGTCTAAAATCTAATCTAATTTAAATCTAAAACATTTGGGTTTCAAGTATAATTAAATTTAAGAAACTGTAGAAACATTAGTAGAAATGTATATTTCAGTAGCCAGGATTCCATTAACCTTAGTGCACAATTTGAAATCGTGAACTAAAAAACGATTAATGGAAACGTGAAAAAAAAAAAAAAAACTCTCAAATATCGCAAAAAAAGTATATGCTCGCTCAATGCAATATTTCACAAAATTGAAAAGGAAATAAGTTTTTTGCATTTAAGTCACATGATATGAAGAGGCGGTAGATGCAATCGAAATCACCATGCCAACACTTATCAGGTCTTGGAGGTCCGTCGGCATGATTAATTGGAATGACTTGTCACGAGAGGAAAAAGCCCAGCTTTAAACGCATAACATCACTCAATGGACCATTTGCGATTGTGTTTTGTTGACTTTTTAAAGTAACTCACTTCTGATTTGTGCAGAACTGCAATGGAAACCTGCCTACTCTCAAGTTGCTCATGGAAAGTGTGAAATATTGTGTTGATCCTTCAGGTTCCTTTCTGTCTGGCTCCTTAAAACATGCTGGCAGGTTAATTGGCTTCTCTAAACTGCCTCTAGGTGTGAATGTGTATCGCACTGACTCTGACCAGGATAAAGCATGTAGTAAAAATAATCAATGATGTCGGTGATGATGATGATCATAGTAATTCAAAATTTCCACAACAGTAATGTCTGTCTGTCTAATCTATCTATCTAATCTAGCTATCTATCTAATCTATCTGCAAAACCTTCTAGGCATGTCCTATTAGTCCTCAGTACAAATATTTCTTGAAATATTTCCACGAACAATTTCCTAAAATATAGCAAAGCATATTTTATTTAAATAAAACCGTGGTGCCTAATTTACAGCCAATCTGTAACCTGAGTTTTAATGTCTCACTTGAATTGTCTATTAATTCATGGTACATTTTCTCACATCTAAACATGAGGACTATATTGCCTCAAATTTGTCATTCATGTTCATAAGCGTACAAATGTTAGGAAAAATGCCTCCTTTGTTATTAAAATATTATGGAACATATAAAAAAATTCCCACCAGTCAAATGGGCAATTATTCAAATGCTTGTCTTCTTCTGGTGTCAAAAAAAAAAAGGCCCAGTGTGGTTTTTTTTTTTGGAGCTCATTTGAATTAATGAACAAGAGATGGATTTAGTTGCGCTGGCCTCAGAAGGTCACTTCCTCCTTTTCGGCACAGAGCGCACACTCTGACCTCGCTGGCACTCCGGCAAGTTCCAGTCAAATCCCACAGCCTGCACCATCCCACACAGTCAGCCGTGTTATTACAGATCAGCTTTGTACCGATAATGTACAATGAGCTTAAGGATAGTGTTGATTATTGTAATACTGGCAGTAATGTTATGATTGGTGACCAAAGGCACTCCTTTGTAAGACTGATCGTATTAAATACAAGTCACAGTTTGATCTATACAGCTTGGCCACTGAGAGTTTTTAGTTTTTTCCACTGAAATTTTCATTCCGCATGTGTTTAGATGCTCAGCCTCTTCATTTGCGGTGGGGTTTCCCCTGCTCTGAATAATTTGTTATTTGCTCTGCCTCCTTTCTTTTATGCCTTGAAAAATACTGTGGTGAAATGTCATTATTTAGGCTTTTATAGGCCCCATTTTGTGGTATATACAGTAGTGCAAACCTGTCACTTTGTTTGCCGTGTCCATACAGCGCGAACGCAGCTACCTGCGTTCAAGCGTGCAGTGGTTTCAAAAACAGGCTTGGCTTTGATGCTTCCATCGCTTGCAGCAGCTCCGGCGTGTTTCACTTGCACATGGTCTCTTGATAAAGTCTTCAGTTGAAATCCACCCTCGTAGGCAGAGTGTAAACAGGATGAACGTTGCATTTGGTGTGCGTCCCCCGGGCCTTTGACTTTGGCAGCTGCCTTCTCACAAGCACACGCCGCTCCCACAGAGAGAGAACTTTTCAGAAGGCCGAGTGTCAGCGTGGCTGTAAACAAGCTGTCGCGCTGCATCAGCGGGACACACTCGCGTCGATCGTGTGATGTGCCACGCACACACTTAATTAAGATGCAAACAGAATGACAGCAACACCAAAGTCTTAGAGTTTATTCAAATGTTGCATCATCAGCAGTATGGGAAGAGTACAGCTTGCAGGAGTGTATCTACAGGGCGGTAGCTGTGCCACGCTAATTACAACTTCACATCTACAGCCCATATATATGATGCAAAATCATCAAGCACAGTGCAACTTGACTGCCAAAACTCCAGAGGTGATACATGTTTAAAAATGGCTCAGATTCGACAAGTCTCTGGAGTGGTACTGGAGTGATGAACACCGTTTTTCCAAAATATATCCCTTCAGTTAGTGTCTTCCATAAATGTTCAATTGTGTTGCAGTTTGATTGGACATAGAATATGATCTACGTTATCGTCATCCTCATGAAACTATTCTCTGAACCCTTATGCCCTACGTGGGGCGGAGTCAGTCTGAAAGTGACCACTCCCATCAGGATAGAAGAACTTTATTGATTGTAGTTATGCTTCTCACTAGCATGATAAGTGGATCCTTGGGAGGACAAGTGGACTGAAATCTGCATCCTTGATTACTGAATGATGCCAATTATGAAAAAAAATCATGAGTAATGATTTACATGCTCTGCCCATAGGCCACAAAGTTTTTTTTCTCTCTCTCTCTCTCTCTCTCTCTCTCTCTCTCTCTCTCTCTCTCTCTCTCTCTCTCTCTCTCTCTCATTTTTTTTAATTTTTTATTTATTTTATTTTTTTTGTGTACACTTTTCTGGCTACAAGCTTCAGAATCTTGGAGGTCGCAATCGCGTTGGCTCTCCTCATTTCTGCTTGCGTTCATACATGCACCGGCTCATGACAGGAAAACGAATATTTGAACCCAGTGAACCTTTCAGAGCAAGATATTGACTGACTTAAAAGTGATTCAGAAGATATTTTTGAAGAAGTTTGTGTTAAGTTGGCTGTTTAAATGTTAGCTTCTTCCTTTAAAAGTAGGTCACATTTAGTAAGTCACATTTAGTGATGTCAAGCACGAGACTGTAGTGGAAACGAACTTTTCTGTTCTTGCTTTGCCTATCTTGTTTAAGACGCTTTAGATCCAGCACTGGGAACAATTATCCCTCAGCTGTAGTTTTATAGCAAAGTGTAGCACCAAGTGCGTGGCCATAAAAGTGAATGCCACTCAGTGACTGACATTGCACACACTTTGATTGTTTTTGGACTTTGGAAGAGACTTTATCTTCTCTTCGATGATTTCTCTTTTCCCCAACGCCCAGAATGTTTTCGTATCAGGAGTTCTGACGTGTTTGAAGTCTAATGTCATATTTGCAGAGCATTAAGTCACAGACTGAGACAGTTATTAGCCAATATCATTTGTAGTGTTATTGCCCAGCTGTTTGCAGCTGTTTCACTGTTCTAGAACTCAAGTCCCAGAAAGACAAACATCTGTAGTCGTTCAGGGTGGAGTAAGGTTGGCCAACTCTCCTGTTTTTTTTTTGTCAACTCTGTCACACACAAAGACACACACACACACACACAAAGACACACACACACAGAAAGAGAGAGACAACACAAACCCACGTTGCTTCCTCACATGTTATTACAAACCCAGCTCTCTTCCTTGGATGCTTTTTTTAGTTCCTGGAATCCTGCTCGTTTTGACCTTTTAGCACCTTTTCTCCAACTTGCTGCTTGCTGGATTACTTGTATTGTTGACGAGGTCCAGATTCTGACCATCACACGGAGCTGGACCAGCTACATTGGCCAGAGGGAGGTGTGATCAGAGAGACCCCTGCTCTGTGAGAGTGCAGCAGAAGCAGAGAAATGGAGAGGTTGGTTGGGAATAATTACTGAGGCGAGGGACATGCTGTGGGCTCAAACTGCACGTCTTCCTTCCAGCTTCTATTTCTGCTGCACAAAGCCGAACTCATTTCAGCCTCGCGTTTTTAACCTCGGTCGTACTTTAAACTCAGTTCAGATGTATCGGATTCAAAATGTGTGTTCCGTAAAAGGTTTAGTATTTAAATGCATATTATTATGCAAATATTTTAAACTCACTTTCTGGACCAACATATCACAGTAGTGCTGCAATGACTCGTATAGCAGGTGGAAGGAAGAAAATCACAAAAACAATGTCGTACGTGTATCAGAAATTTGATTCCTTTTGAATTTGATCTACTCATGATGTGACAAAAATATCACGTCACGATTCTCAAAGGCTGATGCTTCGTGACAGGGATGAATAAAAAAAAAATCTGTTTAATTATTTAAAAGGGCTACAAAATCTTAGTTTATTATTTTGAAATGGATTTTGTATTTGTGAAATGGAGAAAGAAACAATTGGAAAAATGTTACTCAGAAAAGTGTATTGTTCTGTACATTCTGTGTAGAATATTAGACATTTTACATTTCTTATACCATCCAAGAGCCCCATAAAACCTTTATGCATTTTATAATTCTTTTTCATTTAAAGCCCTCTAGCAGTTGGTTTGCCGTTATTTATTTATTAAGCCACAGCATTTTTTTGTTAGATTTTCCTCTACTTACTCCGCCCTAGGGCTACATAATAATCATAATTATCATATCCATGTGCATTTTTATAAATTATTCTATTCAATTCCCTCTAGCATACTGGTATGTTTTTATTTATTTACCCACAGTCCTGTTCATGTTTTTTCTCAGAAATTTATGTAGATTTTACATGTTTATACCTCCGTCACTAAGTCAGGGAGGCGTCATGTTTTCTCATTAAATATCTCAAGAACTTGACATGACTTGAATGTTTGTAGAATTTAAATGAAAAATTCATTGTAACCAGCAGATGAACTGATTAGGTTTTGCAATTGATCTAAACAGGATCGAGGTCACAGCAGGGTCAGGTGTCTAAAATAGTTCAATCTTCAGTAGCTTCCTGGTGGTGAAGGCATCCCTTTCAACGCTGTCGGTGTTGGGGTCGACTTGTTTACGCTTGTCTTCTTTCATGAATAATGTTCTTCATGTTCTCACCATTTGTAAGTGCTTCTGGAAACTGTTACCCATTTGGATTTGTATTACTTTTGGGGAATATACGTACTTTGGTTGGTTTTTATGTAAGAAAATTATTAGGTGTTTTCTTTTTTTTTTTTAATGTGAAATTAAAATATGCCAGATGACACTCCTGCTATTCATCAAGCAACACACAAATGGTCAAAAAGTTTAGTAAATAAAATGCAATCTAGTGACAAAATCATGATCTGTCATCTTCAACATTCAAAGTGTTTCAGTGGATCTTTTTTTTCTTTTTGAATATATATATATATATAATGTGTGCATATATATATATATATATATACACACACACACACAATGTGTGTATGTATGTGTGTGTGTGTATATATATATGTGTGTGTGTGTGTGTGTGTGT
>JAQQZR010000002.1:19489035-19509609 GCA_030068235.1 Notoglanidium macrostoma
ATATATAATGAGTATATGAGAGTGTTCAAACAAAATGTAAAATTCAAATTAGTCTCTAGTGAAAAGAAGGCATGAGCTGATGATAATTATACAAATGCTCTGCAGTTATGCAGTACTTGTACACCCAGGTAGATATTGTTATGTCTTTGCAAGATATTGTCTCTGTCTTTGCTTTCAATATTTGTTCCTCAGTACTTCAGCACTCCTGTCGTTTTATTTGCTGGCTGAAAAATGTGCAAAACCCAGCTCTGATCCCTCTGACTAAAGGTCATTTAAAAAAATCCAGCACTGTGGTAATGTTTTAAAGCAGAGGAGAAGGATAGGCAGTTGTGATGAAGTCTTTATACTCGCTGTTTGTTTTCTAATCCCACTGCTTTGCATACAAATGCAACTTTTCCGTGAACGTTCAGAGGCATAGCTGTTTCTCCTGCTGTGCGTATGGCTGTGAATAAATACCTCTAATCCTTTAGCCTTTCTCTCTGCGCACCTGCCACTGAATCCCGAATGTGTTTTCTGAAGCAAAAACAGAACTCGAGTCTCGTCTAGTTCAATGATTTGCAATGCAAGTACACATTCTCATGATTTGCAGGCTAAAGACGGCTGTAACATCTGCCCTGCCTGCTGTTCTCTTCTAAGCTGAAGACTTAGAGTTTGAGGTTTATGCTTGATTAATGAGATAATTTGCTAGAGGATTTTTTAAAAACAACCCAGCATTTTCATAATGATGTAGTGGTTATTTTTCTGAGCCTTTTGAAACATTCTCGATGTGGAGCTTATAGAACTGAAAGTCTGGATTCTGTAGACTGGTTTCTGCATTGCGTGGTGTTTAGAAGATGATAAACGTTTGCAACATTACCTGTTATTTCCTGCATAGCAGGGCAAATTCTGTAGACTTATGGGTAGACAAATAATAAATGCATTAGCTAGCATGAAAAAGCTATGATTTGCTGCCCAATCCCGTGTTTCAGTTATTGACATTAATTGTCTAGGCTAATTTAAGGTAAAAACATATTGTAAGCTTGTTAACTAGTTAAGTTCATTAATACAGACTAATGGAAACTGTTATTATTGAATTATGAAATTATTATCCTCTTCTGCATGTCATTATTTGCTTTTATGTTTAACAGTGAGGTGACTGACTTATTTATTTTTCTCAGTTTTGTTAGTTTCCACATGTCGGCACCTTTGGACGCTAATTAATCCTTGTAGTAAAAATCATTCTACCATCAGCCAGATTGCACCAATGTCAATGTGTTTAGTGAAGCAGATGATGGATTTGATTCGGAGGATGAAATGGAGGATCATATTTATTATTTAGCACAGAAAAAGCAAGGCAGTGTGAATGTAAGTACCCGGAAGTACGCGACGGGCCACCGTACGCGCTAATACACACTTAAAAAGCGAGGCGTATTCAGTTGGTTGCAATCAACCGAATCCTACATAGTGGACCTTTAAAACTACTTCAAATAAAAACGAATAGCTTGACCATGAATCCTGCTTGTCCCAGGCACCCATACTTTTGATTTCAGTTCCACAGTTAACTAGAGATCGCTGCGCTGGAGATTACTTAAATGAAATGGTGTTCTTTCTGATAAACGCACAACAGTCAAATCTATTTTAAGGTACATTTGCATCTAGTTAATAATGGGAAGTGAGTGTTGACATGAGTAAGAGTGAGAATAAGAATGCTCTATGACCAGGGGTCAGAGCGTTCCTGGCCTGTCTGAGCTTGCCCTCACACACTCGCTTTGAGTGAAGAATCATTCCACAACATGCTTGTAACTACTTCCTCTTTCAGATCTCTGAACACTGATGCTATTCTTTTAAGATTTGTGGTCATTAGGGTTGGGTATCGATTCTGATTCTGCTTATCGATTCCCAGTTTAGATTCCAAAATGGTTACATTTGTTTAGATAACTTTGGACCGTTGACCACTTTAATTAAAGTGTGTTTACCGCATGATTGCATTGAAGAGACTTTAGCTAACCCTAGTTCCGTTTGTGCTTTGGCGAGAGAGCCACAAGGACCTTTATTTTGAAATCTCCTTGGTGCCACTGCAAGCTAGCCACAGCGAGCCACCACTACAGATTCTCCCCTTCTTAGGCCGTATACTTTTGGATAGCTAGCACATATATAGTCTGTTTATAGCCGTTGGTTTTTTTTGACAGTATATATATTTTTTTAAATAAAGGGATAACACAGAGCCAATAAGCAGAACCGAAATTTCTTTCTTTCTTTCTTTCTTTTTTTTTTTTTTTACAGGTACCCAATACTTGGCATTTTGGATTCAGTTCTAATTTGGAGCCAAGTTTTAGTTCACATCTTAGTGGTCATGCGCTACCTGTGGAATTGAATATTTTCCACCAGTTGTCAGAAGATTGCCATTTTGAATCCCTGTGTGACTGGGAGCTAAGTCAGCCATGCTCTTTGGGAGGGAGGGATGGCATTCTCTCTCTCCCTGTCAATCACAGCAACACCAGCCAATCATAGGTGCCTGTGAGTTCGTGTATGTGGAAGAGGGTAGATCGCACGTTCCTACGAGGGTGTTACACTGCTCTGTGATGCAGCATGCACAGCAGTTCCAAAAACCTGTGCCGTTGGCTGATTTCACGTGTCTTCCTCTGAGGGGAGTGTCACCAGTTGGTAGCTACTGTATGATCGTGGACAGCAGGCTGGTGGGGGGGAATTCTGGTGGGTAGGTGGTCAATTTAAGGAGAAAATGGGTCAAAAAAAGCATAAAGATTTTACATAGGAAATTTAGACAAAACTACAATAATAATGTAGAAAAATGATACACTTATGTGACATTTGTTTGCAATAAACAGTGCAAAATAAATGTTAAAGGCTTCAGTTGACTCACCCTTACAAATATGCATTAAATAGTCATATGTTTTAAATATTAACTTACAAAATGCAGCAGCGGCTTTTTTGAGTAAACAGGTTTTCTGTGCTTTTCTCAGTTCAGCGAAACAAGTCCGTGCATGTCTTTGGTTATCACGCATGCACTACTGGCACAAACATTCCACTGGAATATTCCTTAAAGTGGCCAAGTCTGGGTAATTAGATTAACTATCAGTTATTGATTTAGTTGAAAGGAACAGACAAACAATCCGTTAGACAAAGCTAAGGACAAACATTTGTCTTTTTTGTTTACTGTATTTGATTTCTAAAAGCACTCAGTGATTTAAGCCAGATTTCTTCTGCAGGAAGAGGGAAAGCACGAGATTACTGAATAAAATGTACAGGAATTAATATGCGTAAACAGGAGACAGGCGGTGTTCTGTTTCATCCCACGGAGGCACAGAATTTAATACACCTTTAATGAATATTAGCAGCGACTCTGTTCAGCTAGACCAA
Organism: Notoglanidium macrostoma; assembly: GCA_030068235.1. NCBI lineage: Eukaryota > Metazoa > Chordata > Actinopteri > Siluriformes > Auchenoglanididae > Notoglanidium > Notoglanidium macrostoma. The sequence continues at coordinate 19,492,393 of JAQQZR010000002.1, forward strand.
ATAAAAAGACTCCAGAAATAGCGACGATTTGTTAATGATTGTGCTTAATCACAGTGATTTGGACATTTCTAGAAATGGAACACTATGGTGTATTATATTGTACTTTTTGATGCAAGGCTCTCAATTTTAACTTGGTTAAGAACTTGGACTTTCTTCTGTACCTTGATTCTGAATAGGCTACTGAGGTTTAAAACACAATTCTCCTAAGCATGCTGGTTTTCACACTCGCGCTAGGAAACCTGAGGAATATAGTTCGACAATCCTTTTTTTCTTTATTGAAAATTATATTGTATTAAGTCACCACTGTATCACATCAAATAGAATTTTATGTACAGTTATATAGAACAAATCTTAAAGCTACACTATTTTGGGGGAATTTATTAGGAGAAATGGAATATAGTATTGATAAGTAAGTTTTCATTAGTGGACAAATACCTGTAATTACAAACCACTGTGTTTTTGTAAGCTTAGAACGAGCCATTTATAGCTACATAGGGTGCGGGCCTACGTCAAATGGAGGCCGCCATATTGCACCGCCATGTTGCTACATTAGTCCAGAACGGACAAACCTGTAAAGAGCACCTTCTGCGTTTCACATTTCTACAAGCGGCAGCGTGAGGCCAGAAGAAAGACGAAGTAGAAAGTAAAGAAATCAGTGTTTCCTGTCTAGCATGTTTAAGGACCCATACTTTGTAAAAATGGTTATTATTACCAATATAAAAATGGTTATTATTATAATATAACACATGACAGTAACAGTAAGGAAGCATGAAACTGCCTAAAAGAAGTGAAAGCATGAAGCAAAACGAGGTGAAATAAGGACAACGCAACAGCAGAAACATGGATAAACGGAACACGGTGTGGCTTTTCCCAGTTGGCTTTTCCCCACTGATGCCAAAGTTGCCTGTTTTGCGCTGGACAGGTAATTGGGTTTAAATTATAATAACAAAATATCGCTGCCTGATACAGTTCTTATAATATTTATATAATCATTCATTAGCGTCTCCGATGTTTTGCAAGTAATGACTCCTATTACACTACGATAACACACCAAACTACAGACTACAGTAACACTGCTACATTTAAAGCACAGAGCTGCTGTGTAAATACTACTCACTCTTCTGTTCGTGGTGTTCATAGCGCGCAGACCGATATAATAAAATCATTTTAGAAATACGAACCACTATTACTTCTTGTCTCTCATTTTGAAGGGTTTCCACTTTTTCATTTCATTTCATTTGAACAGCCGCAGCTCAGTTAGCTCCGCTTCCATGCCTGGCCCTTTGCGATCCTCTCTCTCTCTCTCGCTCCCTCTCTCTCCCTCACTCTCTCCCTCTCATCTTCTCTCTCTCAATCTCTCCCTCTCTCTATCCGACATATAATGCTTCAAACGGAGGAAAAAAACCAAATGTGTCCTGCAAATGTTAGCGATAAAACGCTTCCACAACACGGAACAACTAACAATAACATTCACTAGCAATAAAACACTAACACACCGCGAAACACACCTTATCTTACATGGAGGTTATGACCTATAGTTTTACAGCCTAAATCACTAAATACAATTTCTAAATATCTATTTAAATTAACCTCATCAGTTACTCAATGCGGTGATAGATGGCTACTTGATGCGATGATAAATGATGACATCATTATGGAAGCACTCCGATTGTACACTGTGAGCACCTGATGGCCAGCGTACCTTCTAACACGCACCTGGCGAGGGAGAAGGGCATTCAATTGGCTGCAAATCTGCAGCCTCAACAGTAGAAAGCAGAAATCCTACATAGTTGGTAATGCTTATTTAGTAAATAATAGGTTTTTTCGAAGTATATTAGTGAAAATGATTTTTATTTGTCACATTTTGCATGATTGTAAGTGTGTTCTGATGATTCAGCTTGTTTTTGACATGATGGACTTTGCTGGAAGCATGAAAAGCTGCAGGTGTGGATCTTGCTGTCCTACAGTGCCTGTAAGTCATGTCTCCATGCTCTTATTGAAGCTTCCTGGTTCCTCATGTCGCCAAAGGCACTCTCACGCTTTCCTTTTTTGTTCTTTTGCGGTTTAACACGTCAAATCCAGTCAGGCTCGAGTTCTCCGGTCTTCTCGGTGTGACTTGTATCATTGGTAGACTTTCATACATGCTGCACTCCTCACCCTTTTCTCTGTTGATGGGAGTGTCCTGATCTGCCTTCTACACAGTCCTTTGATCAGACTTTCTTTATGAAGCCTGAATGGTTCACACCCAGCTTACACGTGCCGATGCATATCGCACCCTTTGTGAAGAACAAGCAAAGACACGATACCACAAAGATCTGTCACGAGAAATCAATTCCTCCTCACTACATCTTCCTCTGCATGTTTGATCCAGACAGCGTGCAGAACTGGGTTCATCTGATCATGCTGGACACACAGAAGCACTTGTGTGCGCTGAGTGAATGAAGAGAAAAGCTTTGGCTCTTCTGGAATTTTCCATGAATTTTTCATCCAGATGAATTTAGTCCCATTCTGCAGCATGCAGGCATCCAGTTGTGCAGCCTTTCTTAAAAAGACCAGCGATGAAAAGTGCTCTTGTGCTAGATTGGGCCTTGAACATGCATTCCTCAAGTGATGATATCATTTTTTTATGGGGTACAAGTCTGGGCACACCCTTAACTGTTGCACAGAAAAGAATGGAACTCGACAATTATTTACTGGTGAAGGCTTTGAAACAGAAATGTCAAGATCATATTCCACCGAACGTACAGTTTGTGCTGTTTTGCAAAGCGGCAGCATCCTGCTTTTTGTTGTGGTATACAATATTTTTTATTTCAAGGTGTTTTCATGCGATTGCATCATATTTTTCCCCTCTGCAGTGTCGTCCTTGTATCTCTGCACACTGATTATCTTTTTAGAGCTTTCAGAACAGCTTGAAGGAAAAATCCACCCTGAACGACTCGCATATCAATACTTCTAACCAACACAAGATATTCACTGACGTTGCCATCGAGTTGACATTTTCAGTTTCAAAATTTTCACTTTGGTTAACGGTTTTCTACCTCACCCACAATGACTTTCAGCTGCACAGTGATCCTGGCGGCAGTGAGATTTAAACCCTTACTTCATCTCTACCTGAACAGAGCGATGCAGCGGCGCTTTAGTACTTTAGTCACGTTCTGAATCTTGATCTTTCATAGTCACCGGACAGTTAACACCATCGCTCTTGTCATCTTGTGGAGCGCTATCTAGCTATTTGGAGTTCAGTGTTTGCACCAGTGTCTCCACTGCTTCTGCGTTGGGCTTCTCATTAATATGATCCTGAACTTCACTGGAAAACGGTGAGTGAGAAAAGAAGCGCCTCGTTTTCTGAGCTAGCAAGGAAACCTGACTGTTATCCTATTAAATGTCTTTGTAATCATTGTAAATGTCACACCACAGACTGAACTGTTATCTTCTCACAGGATTAACAAAAATACAGCATCACCCAACAAATTAGCACCACAATCTGTAAGCAAATGATAAATATATACTGTACGTTTCCATATAAGTATATTTAATGTGTTGTGTGCTTCATTTGAACGTGGAGTTCAATGTGAAATCGTGGTAAAGCATTTTTCTGTGCACTGACTGAGGGTTGATGCTTTCACTCTGAACGCCTGAACGTGTGTGCTGTGTGTAAGTACGTGTACGTCCTCTTCCTTACTGTAGTGGAATGTCACAGATGGTCAAGTGGTAAATGGAGCTGAGAGAGTTATGTCATTCGAGACTGAAAAGCAGCTGAAGAATCCGCCTGTTGGACACACCTCCTGAAGCTAACGCTAAATGATGAGCTGTTCTCACGAGGACACCCAGATTGTTGAATAAATTACAGTAGGCTCAGGAATTAAGGAATAAATCAGGTTTGGGAAGGACCAAAAAAAGAATTAGCTTTTACAAAAAGACAACGCTATTTCTACAATTACAGTCTGTGTACTTGTGAATTTTGTTGATTTCGTAATGTTTCCTATGATATTATATGCATGATGTATTTATTTTTTTTTTTTTTTTACTGTGTAACTACATGTAGACGATGTAGAGAGTGCACCCGTCAAGAGTATGAGACTTGTTGCCAGAAAAGTGGCCAATAAGTGTCAGAAAACCTGAGTGGGCGGAGCATCGTTTTGGTGCTTCGTCTCAGCAAATCTGCTCTTTTAAAAGCCATCTTTTCACTGTGTCGTCTTTTCTGAGACCTGACAAAGCATTTTAGCCAGCTGGCTACTAACCGTCTGGACTTTCGACTCGTCTAAAATGACAAGTCTCCCTTCAGGCCTGACAGCATGCGTTCTATCTTTTAATGATTCATGCTGTTCCTGTCCAGGCAAAGTAAAATTAGGCCAACGGAACAGCAGAGGAAGAGTGTGTTTTTAAAGGGAAGTGGCTTATATGCCCTAACTGCAAAGGCTGCTGTGTACGGGAGCTGCGGTCGGTGCCTCAAGCCCACACCCATCCCGTAACATTCATCGTGCTGTAACGACAAGAACTCTGAGCAACACGGGAAGTGAGCTCATACTGTAAAACTCATAGCAACACAAAATAACTTGACTTGTTTGGGATGTGTTTCGTGTTTGTCGGATGAACGAATGCAATTTCAGCTGACAAATCTCTGTAAATCAAAATATAGCTATAGATATTTGCAGGTTTTTTTTTTATTGTTGTTTGGTGATTATAAATGATATTAGATGTATGATGTTTCTTGTGGAAACCTGTATAGTTAGTATTGTGTGTCTGTGTGTGTCTGTCTCTTTGGGCCTACGTGTCTGTGTGTCTTTGTGACCGGGTGTGTGTGTGTGTCTCTCCTTGTCTGTCTGTGTCTCTCTGTATGTCTTCCTTCGTCTCTCTGTGTGTATGTCTGTGTCTTTGTGCTTTGTGCTGTCTCTGTGTCTCTTTTTGTGTTGTGTCTCTCACTGACTCTCTTTGTCTCTCTCCATGTCCGTGTCTCTCTTTCTACCTTACTTGTCTGTGATTCTCTGTATTGACAGACACAGAAAGATACATAGACACAAAGAGACCCTTTGTGTCTGTGTATCTTTCTGTGTCTGTCAATCCTTGTCTCTTTTTGACATTGTGTGTCTCTCTGTTTAACTCTGTGTGTCTCTGTCTCTGTATCTGAATGTGTGTGTGCATATTTGTGCCAAAAGCCTGACTAATCCATTTTTGCCTAATTAGGATTACAGAGAAACAGTAAGTAACTTCCAGAAAGTAGGCTGTAGTCCAGTGAAAACAGGAAGTGCAGTCAGGAGTACATGACATTAACTCTGAACAGGAAGTGCTGGCTGAAATTTGTAGGGCATTTTCACCAGTGATCGAACCGTTCGTGATCAAATCAAACTGCTCACACCTTATTATCCATGTGTCGTCAGAGTTTTTCTGATCAGATGTGTTGTGGAACATGATAATATTTCATTTTGATTTCAGAAAACCTTTTCCTTGCCCAGTACGCTTCTTGGGTTGGGCTGTTGCACAGCTGCAGTAGACAGATGTGTTACTGTGGTATGGTGAGAACTATGTCAGTGTTTTCTTTTTTTTCTCTCCCTTTTTTCTTTTTTCCCTTTTACAGTAAGCTGATGTGGTGCCTGCGATGATATTACGGATTGTGGTTTTAGACAATGCCGATCCTCCCGCGCTTTTCGCCCGTGTTTGAAAACAAACTCGATGCTTAACGACACTCTCTGATCTGCTCTACTCTTACAAGCGCCAGTTCCTGTCTGAGGCATCGGAAAATCTGCAGCCGACACTTCCTCTTCGAAAGTGTTTGTGCTTCCTGTTATTAAGCTGCTCATGCTTATATGCGCGTTCATTTCTGAACCACTGGTTGGTTTGATCGGTTGATTCTGGGAGGGACGTAGCGGCTTCAAACAAGACTAGAGCGTCATTTTTTTCATATTTGAATACAGATTAAAGTGTCTCACAAACTCACACGGTGCAATGAGGCTGTGACTAACGAGGTCATGCTGGTAGGTTGTCATTTCGCAGGTCTTCTCATGCCTGCATGAAGCATCTCTTCTGCTTTCATAGTATTTGATTTCATTTCATTTCTGTGTGATTTATTTATTTATTTTTTCTTTGTAAAAATCCGAATTATACTGTTTGTAGGTTCTGGATGCACTTGATGGTGGATGGTGTCGCTTCAGCGCTGATGGTGTTTCTCAACCTGCTGGGACACTGAGAGGATATTCTCCTTCCCTCTCCTCTCCCTCTTTCCTTCTGTCCTTTCACCCACGTCAATATGTCTGCTATACAGGTGAGAGCAAAAAAACTAGCTAGAAGGAATGAATTTGTGGGAGCTGCTTAGCATAGGTATTGCTAACAAGCATTAGCTTCTGCGTTAAATGTAGTAATCTTGAAATCTTTTTCTGCTCTTGGAAGTTTTTGCGGTTTATAGCTGCATAATTATAGCTAAAAGATTTTTTTTTCTTTGACGCTGAAACTGCAATTATTTATCAGAATTGTGCGGCCAATTTAGAAAGAACATGAGCATTTTGCTATGTTATATGAACATCTTTTTTTTTTTTTACAATGTACATTATAAGTGGAGAGATGGCACAGATTCAGTGCCCAGGATCAGCATCAGGTCGATAACCAGTACAAAATGGTGGATCGGATATCGGAGAAATAAAGAATGAATCAGATCCGACCCTGTAACAAATTGAAAACTGAAAGCACGTAAAAAGATCATTTAGAAGATTACTTTGAAATTTTTAAAAGGAAAAGATACGGGCTGGGCATCGATATCGGTTGGCACTCCAGGTTTCAGTATCGGTATCGGGAAAGAGAAACTGATATCTTAAACTGGTTCTTGGGAATATCAATCAAATGTGTTTTTAAATGTTCGGTAGAACCAAATACAAAGTTATCACTTGTTAACTTGAAGTCATCAAACTCTGATATCTACCTTTAAGCCAATCTTTTGCTCAATTCTCCAAAGTGGCTGTTGATCACGTGTAATTCAGTGCAGAAAACAAAAGTAGTGATTATGATGCTAATTATTATATTATGTTAATTATGCAATATTGCTGGCCTGCTCTGAGTGTGCATGTGTGTCTGTGTGTATTTTAAATGTTTTGTGTCCACTGACTGAGCAGTATCACATCATCTCCCCCTTATTAGACCATCTGGCCTCCAGGCACGGAGTGTGTCGCCAGGTACAACTTCCCCGGCACGACTGATCAGGACCTGCCCCTGTGTAAAGGAGACGTCCTGACCATTATAGGGGTCACTAAGGTGAGTGTCATTACTGTTTCAGTCTATGTGACAGAATATTAATGCTCCTGACACTATTGTGTTCTCAGTTTCCTGCCCTGTAGGACCTGCTGCTGGTGCTGGTGAGTAAATCTCACAGAAATAGTTCATGAATTTTTTTTTTTTTTTAATAACAGGACCCAAACTGGTACAAAGCCAAAAACACAGTGGGACGAGAGGGGACCATCCCAGCAAACTACGTCCAGAAAAGAGAAGGGGTGAAGTCTGGTGGGAAGCTCAGCCTCATGCCGTAAGTACTGATCTATTATGATGAGGTGAGATTTAGGGCCACGAGATCAGATTTCCCTTTTGCTACACTCTGTTTTTGTATTGTATCTTACATATTTTCATTTTTTTTATATCCAGGGAAGTATAAAAACGAGCCCCAGAAGTGATGTTTATTTTTTTATTTCGATGTTATTTTTGATTTTTAGATTTTACTAGCAATTTTTCTGTGGCTCAAAAACACCCCATGTAGATTTTCAAGTGAGTAGGATTCCCGTGTGAAGAGAGTTGTGAATCGTGTGTAGTATAGGAAATCTAGCAAATATTAGCAAGAGGAAGTTCTTACTGCGGTTAAATAAATAAAAATGAGCATCAGACATTGAGGTTTATAATTATAGTGCTATAACCTTCACCTTCTGTGCTCTGGGTAATGCTTGTTAGAGATCATCTAAGGAATTTTCTTTAAGGAATCTTTAAGTCTCAAAACTATATTTGTCTTAGAATATTTCTGAAGACCAGATATATTCAACAGTAACAAAGTAAAAGTAAAAAAAAATGTTTCCGTGTGAGGACATTATATCAGGCCATATGTTTAAAATTAAAATAACATCATGGATTTGTGAGTGTTTTGTAGTGTTTGTCTGAGAGAGACACTTTCACTGTCTCGGTGTGTGTGTGTGTGAGAGAGAGAGAGAGAGACTGAAAGAGAGTTTTGAATATATTCAGTCATTCACGAGAATACAGACGCACCGCATTTAGCCTGGACGAGCTATATTTGGCACATGCATTCATGATATCATCGATGTCCTCTTACTATAGTCATGCTCATGACACACGTCTTCCTGATAATAAGTCCAGCACTCATCATTAAAATAGGCGGGATAATGTGATAAATAATCCTGTTCAGATTACTCAGGGAAATGGAAAAAACCAGCCACTCGATTTTCTGATATGCAAAGCTGCACGAGGATATCGAGCTGGGAGTTCATCGGAAAGAGTACAGCCGTCATTCTTCAATTACTGCCAGTCAGTACACCATGATCGCATGAGCCAAGCTCATCTACTCCAAAGTGTTCTACGCTGAAATATGAAATATGTGTCAAAATGATCTATTCTGCACAGCTCACTTCACATTTCAATCAGGATAATGACTTCTTCCTAAAAGTGAAATACATTTACACGCTCTTCCGTCAAATAGACGGCGCATTTTGCGGTTTCTCAAGAAGAGGCTGCGTTACTTTGGTTTGTTTGTTTTATTAACTTGAAGAGAAAGTGAGGCAATGCTTTCTAACTGCTATGACGTAAGTGATGACAGGAAGGAACTTGTTTTGCAGACGTTCCACAACATTAATTGTAATTTGAATCGGCTAAAATGTATGACGGCATGTAAACATGTATAACATAATAGCAGGAAAATATGTTGTAGAAAACCTTTGTAAATGTTTTGGACAATATTGGACAATAGTAACGGCATGTTTTGTCCTTCCATCCGTTATCTATACCACTTTCTCCATCTGGGTCACGGGAGCACGTTTTATTCCTTGCATAATCAGCTACTATGTTGGTGTAGATAAGGCTGACTTTACACTTTGATGTTATTCGTTTTAGAGCATTAATTCACGAGCTTCCCGTTAAAGGGTCAGCTCACCGTTCCCAGAATCCAGTGCGTTGTTTTTGTTTAAACGCACATGACTGCTGCCTGCTCTCAGTGCAGCAAAACCACCACAAATTCACTGCTAATGATCCCTTCAAAACCCATCACAAACCTTTTCTTCATTCACTTGTCATGTGTGGAAGCTTTGAACAAAATATGCCTTATTTTTTATTTCCTTCATGGCCGCGTGACTGATAGCCGGGGCCGGTTCAGACTCATTAAATACAAAATAATCATATGAAAATGGAATGGACCAGTGGAAAGAATTTAAAGCATGCACATTTTGACAAAATATCTTCAATTTCATGTTGCAATTTAAGATCTATGGCCTAGGATTGTTGTGGATTGCTTTTGGAATGTTGATGGCATCAAAAAAAGACCAACACACATAAATAATCCATACAGAGGTGGTCTGATGTCAAGTGGAGGGCCATTAACCAGCGCCAAAGTGTAGTATTTTGATATAACCACATAGTCTGAAATGCCATTCCTCTTATACTGCAGCGATTTTCACAACATTTACAAATTTTAATTCGTTACTGAATGACCTCTTGCCCTCTTCAGTCCTGTCTAGGTACATTTAATGTTATGGAACATTCACAAGACAAGTTAGTTCCTGTTATTTCTCACATTATGAACAGTTCTCACCTCTTTCTCTCAAAGTTAACCAGAAAGTGTGACCTCCTCTGTCCTAAAGATTTTCCTATGTAAAGGAAAATGTACGAATCACTGTGATCATTTACAAAGCGGTTCTGACTCAGTCTGGAAATGTTACGTAAAAGTCTCCTAACAAAAAAAAACCCCACGTTAATGATTATATGGATTTAAAAAAAAAAAAAAATTTTTATTAGTAGTCTCCGATTAACTGAGTGTCTGCGATACAAGGCCATGTGAATGAGCTGTTTCAAGAATGAGCGCATTATTACCTTATCGTTCATGTCACAGCTGGAATTACTGAGCCCTGCTGTTGGACAGAATTATCCACACCGTCTGACCAATCGTATTTGAGAATTCAGTCACACAGTGGTGTAATCTATAAATCTGTCTGACCAATTATATCCTCTTTATCTATTTAAGTTCCAGTCATGTTTATACTGTATTCAGCATTTAAAGAGTGAATTTATTAATAGGACTTATTTTATTAGAATTCTGAAAGACAGGGTTTATAATGTACAGAAAAAAGTACAGCTTATGTAGTTGTCAATTTTTAAATAATAAAACAGGTTCGTTCCTTAACTCACTGAATAATTGTGATTTTGATGGTTGTACAAAATAACTGCGTTCATAATTTTATTCGTTATACTGTCAGCTCTAACAACCCCACAGAGCTTTATACACTTCAAGCTTTAACTATTCCAATGCAGCAGGTTACGTGAACAGGTTTCGTTCTTTCCTCCTCAGTGGTCAGGCTGATGTTGGAGGGTAAGATTCACTGGGGATTGTGAAACACAGATTGCATGGTTCTGATGCCAGAGTCTCCGCCGAAGCGTCCGACGCTGTGCTCCTTTTGGAACCTTGTAATTTGTTTTTTCTTGTCCTGAACTCTAGCTTTGCTGTGCGTGCCTGTTTTTATATCTTAGTGGGGATCAAATGTCCCCACGAGGAAAGGAATACAAGACAGTTTTGACCTTTAGCGTTTTGCTAGTCCCCATTAGAAAACTAGTTTGTTTATTTGCAGAATGTGCAGCTTTTATAAAAAAAATAAAAATTAAAAATAAAAATAAGGAGCCAAAAGGTTTTATTTTGGTTACTGAGGTTAATCTGAGGTTTAGATTTAGCTATAGCATAGCATTACATACAGTAGTTGCATTAATAATTATGTCAATGGAAGGTCCTCGCAAGTATAGCTAGACGAAAGTGTGTATTTGAGTGCTGTTTCACAGCTGTGTGTCCTTTAATCTTTTAAATATTATGCTGTATACACCAACTGTACATTTCTTAAAGTAAAGTTAGGGTTTTAGAATAAAATGGTCCCGTTGGCTAGGGCGTGTTCAAGTTTTTTGCTAGATTGGGTCAGTCTGAAGAACTATAGCAGCATATATATTTAAGAACTATAGTAACATTTAATTTAAATTAAAACATTCGGCCACCTGAATGCCCCGCCCTTTCCCTAACCCTCCCATTAACACTCTCTTGCTTTTTCTGTGCTAAATAATAAAAATATCATCCTCAATTTTCCAAAACGTGGGTTCTCAAACTTGATAGCCAGCATCAGCAAACAGTGATTCCTCTTCTTTCTTTGTCCTTGTCTTCCTTTCTTCTTCTTTGTCGTCTTTCCGGTGCTTCCTTCCTGATTCATGCTTCCGTTTATAAAAACGCATAACGCAAAAGGTGCTCACTAGAGGTTTGCCTGTTCTGTGGAAAAATTGTAGCTCTGTAGATGTACATGTAAAGGGCTCATTCTAAGCTTATAAATACACAATGATTCATATTTACGGGTAATTATACACTAATGAAATTATACAGAGGAATTCCATAAGTATATATATATATTCCATTTCTGCTAACAGATATTATGAGATATGCAGCTCATAATAGGTTTTTATTGTGGCAGGACGACATTAATAACAACATAGCTTCAAACGAAATAAAGTCAAGAGTCTAGAACACATGCTAAAGGCTGATATCTAGTGAATTTTTTGCGTAACCTTGTAATAGTTGTTTGTAACGGTAACGCTTGAGAGTCAACAACATGCAGTCGTCCAGCATAGAGGTCTGCGGCTTGTTTTGAAAGGTTTTAGACGTACCGAAGTTTCAAAGGCCACACACAAGATCTGAAACTGGCTCAGGAAGGAGCACTTTGGGGGGAAAAGGGAGATATTTTCATCTTTACCTCAGCCTGAAATACTTGGTAACCACATATTGCTGATGTACAGACATTACTCCATAAGCCACCTTTCCCACTCCCAGTCTTTGCAACATGTCTTACAATAGAATTTGAACACTGTTTGCAGTTACAATTAGCTTTTTTTTTTGAAAATGTATTAGATTTATGGTTCTTCAGGCAGCTGCTGAGTATTTTTAAACTAGCCCAGTCTAGCAACCTGGTCATTACCGGTCACCCCACTGCTCCATCTCTACTGAAAAGCGAGTGTGGGAGCAGAGTCATTCCTGCCCCTTTTTATTAGTGCTTGATGTAGTTCCCATTTTTGAGCATTAAGTGAAGTAATAACCTTATGGAAGCTAAATGAAGTGAACACGTTGCCCCATGATCGGGCAGCACTTAGATAGGTGAGCAAATGATCAGAACATAAGCTTATATCTGTCAAATAGTGACAATTTGTTTAAAATAAGTGGTCACTCAAAGAGGTGATTGGGATGTAAACTGAGTTTAAAATGTATGGAGTTGTGAAGAAGGACTTTATAAAGGTTAACATTGGTTAAAGGGCTGGTATAAATGTTGGGGCTCTGTCATACCTGTGCCTCTGTACAAGCCCCCGCTGATGATTATTTAGCTCCATTATTCCATTGATTCAGACAGGAACATAATAGCTTTATTGAAGTTTTAATGTGTTATCTCAAGAGAAATGAGCCTTTTTATTCACACTTATAATATATGAATAAAAATAAGACTGCTTCTTAAGCACACTTTTTCTTTTTTTTTTCTTTTACATGCTAAATCGAAGCATAATTAGACTCGAAATAAATACATACATAAAATATTGCCTTCACAGTTAGACCATACAATAGAGCTTTTGATTTGATGCGAAGCTCACTAACATGCTGGAGATGAGGTTTAATAATTATTCAATTATTCATATGAATAAAGTGAATGTAGTATGCTGCCCAGTGCTGGTCATGCTCAGTGTTGAGAGTGTATTTTGCTCTGCCTCCCTCAGATGGTTCCATGGGAAGATAACGCGTGAACAGGCCGAGAGACTGCTGTACCCTCCCGAGATGGGGCAGTTCCTGGTGCGTGAGAGCACCAACTACCCCGGAGACTACACGCTGTGTGTGAGCTCCGAGGGCAAAGTGGAGCACTACCGCATCATCTACCACAACGGGAAACTCACCATCGACGAAGAGGAGTACTTCGAGAACCTCATGCAGCTCGTCGAGGTCAGGATCACAGAAAAAGTCTGAGTTTTTAGGGTTGTTCTGGCATTAGCGCTTTTGATTTAGCTTTTTTTTTAGTGCTCCTTCTTTATAGTAAGTGTAAGTCACTGTCGTATAACTGTGAACAGGTGCTCACAGTGTATCTTGTCACATCGAAGGTAGCAGACTGACATTGGGCCAATATAGTTATAAGTTATCTCTTCCCACCGAGTGTGTTACCGTGCCCTATGATCGCATGGGCAACAGTTAAAAAAGACTTGCGTGTCTCACAGAAATGAGCGAGGGGGCTGTGATGTGAGAAAAGCACTGGCGCAGTTTTGGTGAGCATTGTAAACATCTAATCTGCCAATTTGTGTGCTCTAGCTCTAATTCTTTGGTCGTTCCCAAACAATTACATTCTAATGATATTTATGTTGGGTTTGTGGCCAAAATATTCAGTTATTCGGAATGGCGAGTGTTCCTTACATGTACACAGCAAAAAAAAAAAAGTGTATGAACAACAAAGAAAGACTGAAGCAAAATGCAGCAAGTTGGTACAAACTGGTTAGTGTTTCCTTTTTGAGGTAAACATGTCGACAGTCTTTTACACCTCTACATGCTAGTGTTGTTTCACTTGGTTGTAGTGGCCCTCTTCAAAAAATAGATAGGCCATCAAAAAGCTGTGATGAAGCTGCTAACATGAAGACGGTATTAACTTTGAATGATTTGTAGCACTTTTGCGACACAAAAAAATCTTATTTAAAAAAAAAAAATATATATATATATTTATTTTATTTATTTTAAGCCTACCGGAATGTCTCCCTATATTATACAATTAAGTATTTAATTAAAGTAAATTGTACCGCCCAAAAACACATCAAAAGGAGAACAAAAACTTTTTTTTATTTAAAAATGTTGTGGTTGGGCCAACAGATTTTTTAGAAATGCACCTTTAAAATTAAAGGTTAATGCTAGTTCACCTGTTTGATCATTGAATTAAGTTCTTTGATTCGCATTATAATTAATATTTGTTGCCAAACGCACAATACAGTACTTCCTATCTGATTTGTTAGAATTGCCTAATTCCTAATATGGCTTATTTTAGTTTCGACATGAAGTATACACCCCAAGCATGCGTACAGCGGACTTTCTTCGTCACAGCCTCTTTTTCTTTTTTTTTTTTCTTTTTTTTTTTTTAAGTGATGGTCACAGCCTGGCTCAAAATAGCCATAACAGGAAGCAGCCCACATCAGAGACAGCCACAGAGGCAGAGAGAACTCAAGCGTCAGGAAACACACACATATTGTAGCTCCTTATAACCACTTCTTTTTTTTAATATCCAACTTTTTGCTTGATCACTCTGTGCATGGGTGTATATATTAGTTCACAAGTTGCTGAGACTATTTTGACTCAAAAATATCCCCTCGAAGTGCTGATCTCTGAGCTTTGCGCTCAGTTCCATGTTGCCCTGCGTGTAGTCGAGCTAAGGGAGAAACTTCATCAGGAGCAGTTTAAGGTTGCAAGTGCTTTTTTTTGTTTGTTTTTTGCACTTTTATACAAATTACTTATCTGCTGCTGTTTGCTTACTGACAGCGATGATCCGTCTGTGTGGTGCGTGCTGATTGGCTGAACGTTAATAAGTTTGGACGAGGTGCCGAGTAGTGGTTTGGTGACAAATTTGAACTTGGCTCTTGTTTCCTGTTCTCTCTTCTTTTCTCTTCTCTTCTCGCTTCTCTATTTTTGCATTCGTTTAAATTTGTACATACTCCAGGAGGGTCTGTTTGTGTGATATTCAAAATATTCATATTCACAAGTCTTAGGCAACCTATTTTTTTTGTACAAATTATGTAATAAATATTTTTCTACTACTTAAGGGCGGGAAGCAAGCAGTCAGTCTCTCTACTTGTTCGCAATTACTTAAGTTGTTGTCTAGACAGGTTTCAGGTTCTTGTTTGTTTTTTTTTTTAATGCTGTTTCCATTTGTCTTAAATAGACGGCTATTGAACCGAGTGTATGTTTTTGCTTTAGTTTGAATTTCAGCACCACTTATTCCATCCTCAGTCTGCTCAGTAAGACCCATTAGTCAAGAGAGGAGATGACCGTAAAATGATACTTTATTGATCTGGTCCTGGTTCACCTAAATGTATAGCATACAGCAGTAAAATCTAAAGATCTCATGGCGCGGGCTTGATATCAAGCAAAGCTGCTTTGCTGTGGAGTTTAGTTATAGTCTGACTTATTTAGCCATCATTTATGTCACTAATGTATCATTGGTGTGATCATGGAACTGTGGGCGTGCTATCCTGGGCATCAGTTGTGGGTTTGCTGTGTGTGTATGATTTGCTTTGGATGGTGTGCCAGGGAAGCACTCTCTCTCACGTACATGGTTTTGCCTCACCTGTTGCCTGCTCTTCAGTTCCTGGAAAAGTTGATGAAAAGGAAGTGACAAAGAGGAAGGACAGACATTTAAGAGGCACGATTGTTGCACTTCTGTTGCAATGGTTACGCTATCTTCTGTTCCTACCTGTGAACATCTTTGACATTAAGACTGTGAGGCTATTGGAGGAGTTGAAATATTTACATGAACGTCAGAGACTCTTAGTATGTGGTTTGTCCCCTTTTTGCTTTGAAGATACCGCTGGCATGCACAAGTTTGTGTAAAACCTTGTGACCCATATTGGATCAAATCCATCAGTGTCGTATGAACACATACATCAGTAGAAGAGATTAGGCATCATGAGGAAAATCTGACCTTTTGTACAAAGTAGTTAACATGGTCAATATCAAATTTTGCTTACATTTGAATAAGGACCTAGAAATAGTGCCAAATCTTGAATATTAAATATTCAAGATATTGATCATTCGGTTTAAGTATTTCGAAATGCTAAAAACCTGTTTATTTCCAGTATTAAATGAAAACGAATAAGAATCCCAGATTTTCAGTATAGTTTCAGAGTTTCACCCACTGTACGGGTCTGACACTGCCCTCTGTTGATGAATTCTGAACGTAGGAGACAACAGAAATTCTATATAAGACGTTACAGAAATGCTACAGCAAATGACACTGCATATGTATTTTCTAACTTTATGTCTGGCTGATAAAGGTGGACACTGCAAATCTGTAGATCTGCAAGGTGTCACAATATCTAATTGCAGATGTGATGTTTGTGCGCAGCACTACACAAAAGATGCAGACGGGCTTTGCACCAAACTCCTCAAACCCAAGCTCATGGAGGGAACAGTGGCAGCGCAGGATGAGTTCTCCAGAAGTAAGAGCACCGAACATCCTTCATTCCTCTTATACTACTGCAGTCTCTTGTATGTTTGGAGAAATTATTTTAAAGTGCTGTTTTTTTGGGGGTTTTTTCAACCTCTGTTTTTGTCAAATTTTCCAAATCATGTATATGACTTTATGATCTTATCTGTACATTTGTAAAGTGTTACAAAGTAAGATACTGCAAAATATTGATGACAAAAAATGATAAAGAAAGTGTGAGCTACAAGTGCATATGAGTACTTGCACAATGAACTGACGTTTTGTACATTATGGGCAAAAGTTTGCATCCCCTATGTGTCTTGAATGGACATTCATTACATTTCTTTTCAGTCGATCCCAGGAACGTTGGATGTTTTCTCCCAGCTCCTAAAAACATGATAAACATGAAACAGTGATTGGTGTCTCTAAATTGCCCCCAAGTGTGAATGTGTGTACGCATGGGGCCTTGTGATGAACAGATGTTCCTTCTAGAGAGTATACCTGTCATACGGCCAGTGCTAATGGGATTTATTAGAAAAGCAATTACATGTTTAAGATGTTAGTGCAATAATGCAACACATAAGCAAAATCAACATTTAAAATGGAAAAAAAAACACAGATGTCACCATCCTGACCTGTATTATGTGATGGCTGTAAGCCTTCTACAGCAGAATACTGTTCTGTGTATGTCATCTTAAAGACAATTGATTTCTGATGTGGGTTTTGGATGCCAAGTTTCCCTCACTCGCTCTCGCTCGCTCGCTCTCTCTCTCTCTCTCTCTCTCTCTCT
>JAQQZR010000002.1:19510388-19521059 GCA_030068235.1 Notoglanidium macrostoma
TATATAAGAGAGAGTGAGATAGACTTGTCATCCAAAACACTCTCTCAACACTATTAATATGAAAATGGTCTTCATTGTGTTGTTTTGGTTCGGTGTAGCAGTAGTCACACTTCCTGTTTCTGTCGCACAGGTGGATGGGCACTCAACCGCAAGGAACTGAAACTCATTCAAACTATTGGAAAGGGTGAATTTGGAGGTGAGTTTCTACCTAAGAATATCCTCTTTAAAGGTATTCACAGTATTCTATTACCAGACATGATGCCAGTTCTGAAATGATATATCCTGTTTCTTCTTTCTTAAGACGATTGCTTAGATTGATCTATTATTCATCTCTTCCCGATTTGAATCCGATGCGATGCGTAGGCAGGTTAAAATAAATATAGAGCTACATATTCAGCTCCTAAGATAAAATTTGATAAACTCAAAGCATGTTGCTAATCTTCAAATGAATGATGTGACATGTTTTGCCCAGATGTTATGGTCGGGGATTACAGAGGCACGAAAGTGGCTGTGAAGTGCATCAAACATGACGCCACAGCACAAGCCTTCATCGCGGAGGCATCGGTCATGACGTAAGTCCTCCGCTCTTTCGTAACACGCTTATGAAGTTTACTTCTACTTAGTTGAAGCTTGATTAGTCGCGTATTAAGAGTTATACTAAGTAGAATTCTTTATAGTGAAATACTGTGTAGCATATTACAGTGTAGAAGTGGGTACAATGAGAGGAGGGAGGATGATTATATAAGTCATCTGCCCCGAAGGCATACGGTGTGTTAATGTCCAGTCAGCAGTCGGTCTTGACCTACGAAAATTAACTTGCACCTGTATTTTTGTGCTATGATTATAGTAATTCAACTTGGCAAAATATTAAACGCAGTCCATGTTTTGTTGTTGTTGTGTAGGCAAATGAGACACAATAACCTGGTGCAGCTGTTGGGAGTGATCGTGGAGGAGAAAGGAAGCTTGTTCATCGTCACAGAGTACATGTCCAAGGTTAGTGCCATGAACAGCATTTAACCGCCATAGTTCAATTCTCAAATCTGATTGGTCAGAAGGTGTTGATTTAATTTTCTGTAACAGACAGTGAGTGCTCGGACAGTGTAGCTTTAATTCTAATCAAAGTGTAGCTTTAATTCTAATCACTGGTTTATATTATGAGCTTGCTCTGGCTAGTTCACGGAGACCTGAATGGCGAATGCTCTACAATTTAAGGCTAATAATGAATGGATTTTAAACATGTTTCTGTGAGGAGACTTTTACTTTTATGGAAGGAGACGCCCATGTCACCGTTTTGCAATCACTAGTAAGTTTTCTGCCACAGGAGAGAATCCGTGGGTCCATCTGAGGTTCTCAAGAACGAGTAGTTGAATATTTGTAGGATTTATATGGAATTTCGATTGTAACCAGCAGATGAATTGATGAGATTTTGGAAATGATCCAAGCAGGGTCAAAGTCACAGCAAGGTCAAATGTCTGATGTTTTTTATTCAATGACTTCCACTCTAGCGAGTACAGTGTCTTAGAAGTAAGCAATTTTCCTAGAACAGCTTTACTCCTTATATATCTTGGTGAAACCTTTTTGGATTGTTACACTCTGGTTGTAGAAGCACTCCGTTTACTCAATTTCAGTCTACTGAATTTGAATGTAAACTCCCATTATGTTAGTATTGTATACAGTATATCGTATTACTACTCAAAGAATGGGCACATTTATTTACCAAACATAAACATATAGAAAGGAAGGCTACATTAACACAGAATGACCGTGTCTCTGCAGGGAAGCCTGGTGGACTATCTCCGCTCCAGAGGACGCACTGTTATTGGAGGAGACTGTTTGCTCAAGTTCTCCATGTGAGTTTTTATACTTGGCTGGTAAAAGCGTGTTAAAAGATTATTCCAGTGGTTTTCAACCTAATAAGGGCAGCTGTTGAATTTCAAGAACAGAACGGGTCTTACCAAAGATGTCCTTATTAAGGTTTATCCAAATAATTGAAACCTTCTCGATGCTTTTGTGGTATTCATCCATGATAAGGTGTAAACTGAGATGATAAGGATGATATTATCTTTTTAACTGTTGCACCATCCATACATGTAAATAGGGCTCAGAGTGAGTGTGTTATATAGTATAAAAATAACCAACTAAGAAATAAAGAAACTGCAGTCAAAGTAATTTAGTACTACAGGGAGGTAGTAAATAATAATAATTATTATTATTATTTAAGTAATAAATAATAGCAGTGACCGAGGGAAGAAAATAATAACTAAATTTATTATGTAATTAAAATAATTTAAAAAAGGCAATAATTGAAATGATATAAAAGTAAAATTGCTATTCAAAGTAAGGCAGATAATAGAAGCGTTTTAAGTACTAAAGTGGAAATATGTTTTCGCTGGGTTTTTAGATGAAACCTAACAAATGTTTGCTGCATAAAAACAAAATGCAACAGTCATTTGTGGTGTTTAAAAATGTGTTTTACATAAATGTTTATTGATGTCCCTTAAAAGGTGTTTTCTCACTTGGTCCCTTTAAGCCCTTTAAATGAGCTCAGAGTGATCAGTCAGCATTTTTTGCACATATGTGAACACTCCGACCCCCGCTGAAACAAAACAAACTGAGACCACATCTGGAGGAGACCACCTCTGGACGTGGCCTAAATCAGTTCACTTCAAGTCTGTGTTGCGGTTTGGTTAACCTGTGCACTCTGAACACAAAAGAGCTCCAGATTCGCTTCGCCATTTGCCATTGTATTTTAGCCTCTAGGCTTGCCGTAGACAGATCACATGCTGTTGCACTTAGACGCTCGACAAAATCGACCAGACGGAACCACGGCTGCTGAGCTATAGTGTAAACATAAAAAGGGCCGAGACCTCATCAGAGCTGAAGAGAAGGGAGTCGCAAAAAATGAGAACGCAAAAAGAACAGAGTCACTTTTCTGTTCGTCCACTTTTTTAGAGGACTGAGCTTGGTTCATTTAAAAAGAACTATATGTGGGGGGGGATTATTAGAAAAAAAAGTATAAAAAAAAATGATTAGAGTAAACAGGATTTCTGGTTTAGTTTCTGTACAGAAAAATGTGATTAAATGTGTGTCAGTCGTAATCACACACATGCTACAGATATGACGGATAGAGATTGGATTGACAATGGAGGAAAAATATTATTCCATTAAAGTCATGAAATGTGTGGTGTAATTCAGTCACCTTGACATGACTGGATATTTCCAAGTTACATGGAAATTTTTAGTTTAATAATTAAGTACTGAATAAAGTGAAATTATGTGTAAGTACTGTTATTTGGATTAAATGCTTTCTCTTTTCTCTGTGCAGGGATGTGTGTGAGGCCATGGCATATCTAGAGGCCAACAACTTTGTCCATAGAGATCTGGCAGCTCGGAATGTTTTAGTGTCCGAGGACAACATCGCTAAAGTCAGTGATTTCGGTTTGACCAAGGAGGCATCGTCCACTCAGGACACGGCTAAGCTGCCCATCAAGTGGACGTCACCTGAAGCCCTGCGAGAAAAGGTATTGTGTGTGTCTGAACAGGCAGATAAGCTACAGACACATGAGATGAAGACCATGGCTAAATTCAGTTTTTCATGTGTGTGTCTGTCTGAACAGAAATTCTCCACTAAATCGGATGTATGGAGTTATGGAATATTGCTCTGGGAGATCTATTCTTTTGGCCGTGTACCATACCCAAGAATTGTGAGTATTCGAAGTTATTTTGTCTTTTCAGTATGTCTTTTCAGAAAGAGCAGAATGTGTCATTGTTGTTTGCTATGACTTTGTCGAAGATGAAGCCACAGTGTTGCGTCACAGGAAAGTCTGCATTACTTGGAGCTTTGCAGTTTCTCAGTAACTTGGCAAACCATTTCTTTTGTTTTTTTAATTTTTTGAATCTTAAGAGAGATGAAAAAAGAGCCTGTGACACAAGTGATAAAAACTAACTTGTTTCATTAGTTTTACGCCATTAAGTGTTACTATACGCAGATAAAAAAAAATATGCTGTCATTCGTTAATAAATTGTTGCTTTGGCAAATTGCAATGAACTTCAGAGTGGCCATGCATCATACTGCTCTGTTGTTGATTATTTTCCTATAACAGCATGCCCTATCTTGTTTTGTTCCTTACATAAAGTATAAACTAGTGGGCGGCGCAGCAGGTAGTCTTGCTGTCTCACAGCTCCGGAGTCTCGGGTTCGATCCTGAGCTCGGGTTACGGTCTGTGTGGCGCTTGACATATTATAGCATATTTGTTTGAATGAATTTGGACAAAACAATAAACAAATGACTCTATAATTTACAATACCTGCACTAGTAACACATGGTAGTCCCCAACAGAGGGCACAGTAGTCCACAATTTATAGGTTTCTCTACTCCTAATATTGATGATTTTCTTTCTTTCTTTTTTTTTTTTTTTTTTTTTTAAACCTGCAAATAATTTAATTGCAAAAGTTAAACCAATACACCCTAAATATCTCTCTCTTGTCACAGCCTCTGAAAGATGTGGTGCCACGTGTGGAAAAGGGCTACAAGATGGACGCCCCAGACGGCTGTCCTCCTGCCGTGTACGACGTCATGAAGCAGTGCTGGACTTTGGAGTCGGCGATGCGACCCACCTTCAGTGCTCTGAAAGAGAACCTGCAGCTCATCCAAGATAAAGAGCTGTACCTGTGAGAGCAAGGACACCGAGATGGACTAACTCTGTGAGGGAAAGCACAGAGGACTGTATAGAACTGTATACACACGCACACTCGCACACTCTGAGAACAGCACTCTGTCATCATACACTTGAAAAAGAAGAGACGTACATGGAAATATAAGTATGGCCGAATAGTTTTACTGATCCCCGCTTATTATTCTTCTTATTATTATTATTTGTCCCTTTCTTTTGCTGTGCCTTCATGATTTGTTTCATAGAATCTGAGAGGCTGGCCTTCTCTTGTGTATTTGCCTTTTTTTTTTTTATAATTTAACGGTCTCCAGCCTCTTATGACCAGTTTGTCTTTATCTTCCATTACTTTCTCCCCTCATACAATAATATTCCATTTTGCTAAGTGATGCTCACACAGCACAGCATCATAGAGACCGATTCCTCTTTCAGCCGCGTGTTCACGTGACCGTGGGTTTGTGTGGATGTGAAGTGATCGTCTGTGTGTACTCCTCTGTGGATGGCGTGTTTCCGGAGCACTGGACTCTTCCCAGCCCCTGAGCTGTTGCTCTTATTTAGTTTTTATTATTTAGTGTTCACACCCTTAGATTTTAATGTGTTTCATTTGATTGAATGGGTCTCGTTCTTAACCCTGGAAAAGTTTGAACTTGAAGCATGTGTGAATTCACATATGGGGGGGAAACTGGAGAAGGGGGAGAGTTTTGCTTACATTACATGTTTGATCCACGGAAAAAAGGAACATTTTATGTAAAGTGTAAGAAGATGATAGAAAATATAAAGTTGTCTGACTGTACAAGTCTGTGAAGATTTTTTTTATTTGCAGTTGAAAATTGCACTTGTTATTATAATATATACAGTGTGGGTAGGTGGTAATATTAGAAGGGGAAAATCTAATACCTAACAATATCTTGACAATTATTACAATTAATTATTCTAACTATTAGGGCTGACTAGTACATTATATCTCGAGACCTCATTTATCATGATAAAAAAAATATAATAAGTAATATCGATCCAGAAATTGCTCTGGATAAGTGTGTTTGTTAAATGCTGTTAATGTAAATAATATTGGGATAAATTATCTCATATACACACAAACACAGCACATAAAAGAGACTTGGAGCTGCATTAGTTATTTTAAATTTTTTTGTGTTTCAGGCTGGACTGGGTTTCCTCTGAATAACAAACTGTACACAAGAAATTTGAAGCTCTTTTGTTCACACCACAAAACACTAATCTTACAGTATCGTCACCTGTTCTTTTGTGTAATTTGTACTTTGATTAGACAATGTGTGCTCAGTCCATCAACTTTTAGTTTCTCCTCCCAACATGTTTTAACGGAAAAATTATGTTAGAGTAAATAATCCACTTCTTTCACGTTCATTACATCTGCAACTGAGTCTGTAACACACCTACTTATCCCTGCCTGGCCGTTGATACATTCGTTGATTCATTTATCCAAAGCAACTAACAAGTGAGGCAGAATCCAAGCTCAGACCTAAGCAATTGAGGGTAACATCTTGTACAAGGTCCCTACAATGGCTCTCTGGCTGTCCTGGGATTTAAACTCATAGCCTTCCATTCCTTAGCACTGACTAGGTAAAAGAACACACAACCTGATCTCTATTATAAAGCAGGGGATGATTCCAAATGTTCTGAACAGACCAAAAGGGATCCTAAAGTAAAAATATAAAGGGTCCTGAATAGAAAAAAACAGTGGCATTTGGGCAGTGCATTAATATCAAGTGGCTCAATATACATAGCAGCAGCTGTGTCTAACCTGTCAATAGCTTGTGTGTGATTAAATAGGTTTTGTTTTACATTTAAACATTTTGACCATAGTAATCACAAACACAATATGGATGTAGTACATTGCAGAAGGCTGAACCACACAGAAGTATTCGTTAACCCTCTGAGCTCCCATATCATTAACTGTCCAAAATAATTTTGTCTAGCAGAGAAACTGGTCATAGCAGATACAGCTTGTGGATGGAGATCTGGACTGATACCTTTCTCATTATACAGTATAAAAATATTCATCATTTTGCCTCTGTATACCACCATGATGGATTGGAAGAAAAGCAATGAAGATGTGATTAAAGTGTAGACTTTCAGCATTAATTAAAATTAATGGAGGTGTGGTGGAGTAAAGAGGCAATATCACAAACATTGTCTCAAAGTTCCAATACTTTTGGAGGGCACTGTATCACATCTATGTATGCGCAAAGCCAGGTTAGGAATTGCTGAAATTGTAATTGTTCAAAATTTTGCTTGAGGTTGACATTTCATTTCTTTTATTTAAAATCTTTTTTTTATGCTTTAGAACATCATTGCAGTTCAACAATCTTGGAGTGCGCACACACACACACACACACACACACACACACACACACCTGTTACTGGCTGAACAGTCTTGGAATATGAAACACCTGTGGTTGGCTAATCACAACAGCCAATGAACAGAGAGGCAGGTGATAGTGTGGGTGTGATAGTGTGGGTGTGCTCCAATACTGTTCTCAGAAATGAACTGAAATTGGTTCACTGCAAAGAAATGTAGAATGAAATGAAACCTGCCTGAATTATAGAGACAAATGGACCTCATATTCTATAAAATGAGACTATTATTATAGTCATTATAAAAAAGTAATTATAAGATGATTCAATCTATTTCTAATTACTTTTAGTCATTTATTTTATTTGTCCTCTTCCACTGGCGTGTAGTTTTGCAACCTGATCATTTGGTAAGTTTTTTTTTTTTTTTTTTTTTAATTAAATCGTGTCATATATTTTAATCATCCATAGGGATCCAGGGACTATAATAAATTCCACAGACCCTCTTCACACGGATTTATTTTATGGACATATGACCATAATTAAATTGTTTAAAATCATACTCAAACATGTACATGGCATGATGCACTTATTACAGCCAATGAGGTTTTATTGCTGAACGTTCAGATTACAAGGACAAATTTTATAGGATTACTTTAATTTACAGTTCATTAGACTTGCATTACACTCTTTTAATTGAAAGGAGTGTTAAACCTGCTGTCAAATACAAGGACTCAAAAATAACAGCAATTTGATAATGGTAAGTTGGGATTTCCATTTATACTGCTATAACATTTTTTTTTTATCACAAACCCTGTGGTTATGCTTCATGGACCCCACTTTGAAAAACACTGACTTATGGGATATGTTGATGTTGGGGAATTGCCGTTACTCATTTGTTGAAGTGGAAAAAATCGATACCCAAGATGCACCTTTGTAACAAAGAAATGCTTTTTTTTTTCTAAATATGTACATTAATTGGATGCTACTTCCAAGGTTTTAAAGTGTTTGTTTGGTTTGACTGGAGATGAAAAAGGGAAGTGATGAACTAATGGTTGTTATCTGTGCCTCCTGTGTCACGGACGTCCCTATCAGACTGCAGAGTTCTCGTTTTTTTCTGCTTTTCTCCTCTGCTATGCATAGAACAACTTGACAGGACGTTGCAGTAACAGTATCCTGAGAGAAAGAGAAATGATGATGCTGCAGTCAGGCTGAAACTAAAACCTTTATATCTGTGTGTCGCCGATTCTGTTCAAGGGCTACAACAAAACATGCAGGATCAGAGAAATATATTCCAGATAAAATACACATTTTTGTTTTCTATGAAAAGATATGAAATAGAGGAGTATTTTTTTCTGTTCTGATTGCTCCACCTCTGTTAGCGTCCACACATGGGTGTTTGAGACGTCAGGCTTTGGTGAGCTCCTGTCATCCACTTCTCCGGGCTCAATCTCTCGTGTGTGGCTTGAAAAAATGTTTCATAATCAGTGTCTGGGACGGTGAAGAATCAGCTCATGAATAAGCTTTTGTTTAATGAGTTGAGATCTGAGATGTGCATCAGAGCAAACAGTGTTGCTTCTACCTCAGGCTCTCGCGGATTGTATCCGTATGTCAGGGAACATGCTAAACGGTGACACCGTGGATGAGTCACCAGCAGTGCTGTGCACCTTAGCAATGAAGCAAGAAACACAAAAACACTCCTCTCTCAAGTTGATTCCAAAACATATTTGACAGCTTTAACCTATATACATATTCAAGTAGATGTTCTGGTTTAATACACTTTTCAGTCTGTTACTCTGAGAAAACAGTTTAATGGTTCGAAATAAGAAGCATAGAAGAGTGGTTCGATTTCAGAATATGTTCCAAGTAGAACCCTTTCAGTATGCTAGAACCCTTAACCCTCCAAAGAACCCTCATGAAAGGCTATATACTTGGATTTGGACCTGGTGATGAAATGCTGAAAATCTGAAACTCAGATTATGGTAAGATGACAAAATGATAAAGATTTACTTAGGCAGGCGATAACACAAAAGCAAAAGCCATTTTTATTAAAATTCCACTATGTAGGATTCAACCAACTGAATGCCCCTCCCTTTCCAAACATGTATTTGAACTTACAGTGGCCGTCAGGTGCCTGTAGCGTACTTCCAAGTGCATACATTCACACTCCCTTGCTTTTTCTGCGCTAACTAATAAGCATGATCCTCCCTTTTTTCAAAATTTGGGTTCTCAAACTTGTTAAGCAGCACCAGCGAACACCGAGTCCTCTTTCAAGTTCAAGTTCAAGTGGCTTTTACTGTCATTTCAACCATATACAGATGATACAGTACATAGTGAAAGGAGACACTGTTACTCCAGGACCAAGGTGCTACATATAAGGCAACACAGAAGTGCAAAAGTGCACGTGAAGTATAAAGTGCATGTGTGCAAACATTGCAAAGACTCTTATTTCTTCTTCATTGTCTTCTTTTCTACATCATCTTCCTTCCAGTGCTTCCTTTTGGATTCATGCTGCCACTTGTAAAAACACACAAGGTGCTCTGTAGAGGTTTGTCCTTTCTGGGCTACTGTAGCGGCGCAACATGGCGGCTCCGTGGAAGTGGACCTGCTCCCCGTGTAGATATAATGGGCTGATTCTAAGATTACGAAACCAAAATGATTCGCAGTTTCAGGTTACATACAATAATGAAAACACTTATGAATATTATATTGCATTTACGGTAATAGATCCCCCTAAATCCTACA
Organism: Notoglanidium macrostoma; assembly: GCA_030068235.1. NCBI lineage: Eukaryota > Metazoa > Chordata > Actinopteri > Siluriformes > Auchenoglanididae > Notoglanidium > Notoglanidium macrostoma. The sequence continues at coordinate 19,520,135 of JAQQZR010000002.1, forward strand.
TAGTGGACCTAGGGCTAGCACTGCTGTAAGACCTACTGTTATGGGAAATTAATGAACACCTCCTGACCAATCAGAATCAAGAATTCAAGAGCACTGTGGTGTAAATTGTAATAATAGTTTACAAATGCTAAACAACCTTCCATGGACTCTATTAACACTGTGCACACAGCTCATAAATTCTTGCAGTTATATACCACAGGAACACCACAACACTGACTCGTTCACATAGATTCGTCACATAAACATGATGAACACAGCAAACGTTACACCTAACCTTAAAAGCTGTCAAACACATCACTGAATGTTCAGGTAACGCTCTCTCTGCTGACTCGGAGTTGCCCTGTAATGAAGAATTTTCAAGGCAAAGAAATATTCCATTTAAGCACCAAGCAGCAAGCTAATTATTCAACGCTGAGCAACGCTCAGGGCTGTTAGACTTTGTTTCAGCTGCCAACGTGCCTTCATGTACAAGCAATGGCATGAATCTGCATCGATAAACACTCCTTAACACTGCTTGGGAATGAGTGAATCCTGAATTGTTCAGGCGTGCATTACGTTAATGTGTCTGTTCATGCATGTCCTTCATCAGCTGAGCGTTGTGTAATTATTAGCTTCATAGATTCATGAACTGCAAGTGTGGGTGTGGGGGGAGTGTTTCTGAGTTGTGCACAATTACTAAATGCAAATTAGCATTTACTTTTTGCACTTAGTAGCCGTGCAACAGGAAAACACAAAGCAATGCAAAAAAAAAAAAGTTAGAATCTAGTGATGCTTAAAAAACACTGATTAAAGAAAGGCTTGAGGGAACTGAAGGAATCAAACCCAGAATGAACACAAATGCGGAGTACTGGATTAAATTCATTTTTTTCCTCAGAATTCTACACACAACACCCCATAACGACAACGTGAAAAAAGTTTACTTGAG
>JAQQZR010000002.1:19542770-19556230 GCA_030068235.1 Notoglanidium macrostoma
AGATGCTGGGATTGGCTCCAGCTTCCCCGCGACCCAGACGGATAAAGCGCTATAGATAATGGATGGATGGATGGAAAATCTTTCATTTGGTCAGGCTTGCGGTGTATCCAGGAGCAATTCCCATGAGGTGGGTATACACCCTGAATGGGATGCCAATCCGTCGCTGAACACACATTCACACACTTATCTACACCTAAGGGCATTTTAACTTTAGCCAGTCCTTCCGCATGCATGTTCTTTGGTCTGTATTGAAGGCAACATTAATTTTATTCAATAGATATTCAGTAGATTTCTATTCAGTAGAGTAAATGAATAAATGAAGATCCTGAGAATGAATAAAGATAGAGTTATGAATCTTCTATATGACTCATTCACATAATTCAATTAAGGCAGTTAATGCAAAAGACAGAATCGTGAGGGTTAAGGCTGGGGGTTCAGGCAACATATGGATTATCTCTTCATCTTTGTATGGAAACACAGAGAACTATAGTCTGATCTCTGCAGGACTGTAGTTGAGAACCCGAACATCAAACCCAATTTAAACAATACATGGTTTTTCCTCAACACAGTAAAAACCAGATTGTGAAAAGTTTCTCATATCCATGTTGTGGGGTTGCATGAGGCAGTGTGGTGAGTGAGCAGCATGGGAGATCAAGTCTCTGGTGAGGACTGTAGTCACCTTGAGAACTGAAACAGGGGAATATATCCTAACAGATGGTCCTTTTGAGACCTCTCATCAACACACACACGGATAGTAGCCAATTAAATAAGTTGATGTCTGTGTGACGTAAAACCACTGATCTCTGCTGAATATGCCGTAATCAAGAGATCTCAGAGTATAATGTGGTCCAATCAGATTAGCAGTTATGATGATGCTTCTCTCCTGAGTGCTTCGCTAAGGAGTCAAGTCGCGCGAGAGAGAGAGAGAGAGAGAGAGAGAGAGAGTCTCCAAAAACCAAGTGCTGTTCAAACCAAACACACAACGATCCAGTGACAGTGTGTTCATGTGTTCTGTAAGACTTGTTAAGGTCCAGGATGTTGTGATCAGTGAAATGGTCCACTGCAAAGACCTCACTGAGACGCTTCTGCTCGTGTGCTGCAGTATGCGGCACAGACCTCCAGCAGAGCACAATGTTGTGTTCGCTGCACACCAGCAGGACCTTGTGATTCTCCATCCTTTTCATTTCTTGCCAAAAAAGCTTCCCAGCGAGCAGATCTATGCTTATGTCCCTGCTCAGTGTGAGCCTGCTTCCTTTTCATTAATTTGGTTCATGCTAGATATGGTTTACGCTTCGCATGGAGTGTCTCGAATCTTTGATTTTTAAAAAATTTTTTATAAACTATGTTCTTGTTATGAGTAGTTTACTTGCTCGGTGCCTGAAGTTTTGTTATACATAATTGTACTAAGCCACCAAATAATAATAATAATAATAATAATGAAAAGAAGAAGAAGAAGAAGAAGAATGTTTTATATAGTTCTAAAACAAACAAAATACTCACCTTAAAGGAAAACTTAATCAAATCCAGGTTCACTGACTTCCAGTCTTCATGTCAATGGAAAACTGATGTGAGCACTCGAGGGACAGTGCAAGTGCATGAATCACAAAATCAATCAATACTCAGTTATTTTGTTCCTGCCTCAACTTAAAACAAGTGTCTTTTTCTTTTACACTTATATATCCTGTCACGTATTACAGGATATCCGAAATAACATCCAATAAAACAGCTGAATTCTCAATTCTGATTGGACAGAAGCTATGGATTAATTTTCTATAATAGCAGCTCTGACAGTGCTCTCGGCTGCAGTTTAAATCTCAGCTTTTTTAAGGCACTTGATCTGCTATGCTATCACTTCTATAGTAACATCTTGCACAGGGACTTATCTAGCAGGACATAAGAAGTAGTCATTGGACCCCATAATTCATAATTCGTAACGCTGGATAGGATGCCAGTTCATTGGATGGCACCATTCATACACACATTCACACACTCACACCTAGGGGCAACTCAGCATAGGCGATCCACCTACTAGTCTGTTTTCCGACAGTGGGAAGAAACTGGAGAACCCTGAGGTGAAATCCATGAGTCATGCTTTTGCGTTAAAAATGTCTTATGATGTTTCATATTATTCATTGCTGACCCTGTGCTCTGACCACACCTTCTTTCCAAGATGAAACAGGCAAAGAAAGAATTGTGGTGTATTAAACAAATACATACTAAACTAAGATCATCTTATATCTCTGCTCTTCTTCAAAATAATACAAAGACCATGTTGACCTTCACAGTTTGGCCGTCATGTTAGTCAGTGTCGATGGACAGTTTGTCAGACCTAAGTTGCTAAAACTGTAACTATGGAAGCCATTAAAGGCCATGAATTTACATATTTTATTCATCCTGTTTTCTTATGATCTAGGATATATCATTATCATGGCATAATGAATGTTGTTTTCTCGTGATAATGACTTCTTTGTTTAGTTTTTTTAGTGATCTCGAGTTATTTTGGTCATTATCATGACATAATGAAGCATTGTTTTCCAAAAATCGGTTTTCCTGAAAGCATTATTAAGTCATTGACTATAATTCTGTCCAGCAATATCAGAAGAACAGGAATATATTGATCAGCACATTACATTTCTGTTCAATCAAGGCCTGACACAGGCTGAATTAGCTTTATGTCTTGCTGTTACAAATTATGTTCACATTAGTGTGCGTCATTTAAAAAGCCGGTTAGCGACAATACAGCTTTATCACAGGTGCAATCAAAATGAGCCTGATTCCATCGTGAACTACATCACTGACCAGCTACGAGGCCCAGGGCGACTCCATAGATACCGAATGATGACAGAGAGATGCAGATTGGCAGGATTACTGATAAATTATGTCGTTATCACGGAAAATGGAGTTTTATCTCGAGAGAATTATGTCTATCACAGAAAACAATGTTTCATTATGTCATAATAATTAAAAAAAATGGGCCGAGTAAAAAATGTAAAGTCGTGGCCTCTTAGAGCTTCTGTATGTAACCAAATTTGAAATATTTGGACGAATGTGCAACCCGTAGGCCAAATTTAATCCAAATTTTGATTCCAGAATTTGGCAACTGTGGATGTGTGTGCTAAATACTTCTGTAAGCTAATCAAAACATAGCAGTAAACAAGTGTTTCATCTTCTGTATAAGGAGTAGTGTAAACGTCCTTTATCATTTTTAAACTGTTGTGCTTTGGTAATGTTGGCAATGTCTTTCCAATTCTAATCCTAAATTGGTAGGAATAATAAATACTCTGTCCCATATCCCAGTTAATGGGAGTGTGTGAGAGGAAACCAAGTGTAATTTATTGTAAATCAAAGAAACAGCTCTTGAGAACTTCAAACAGTTCATTAGAGTGTGACAGTCGATCTCCGAGTCCCACAGTGCCCTGTAAGCGTGTAATGCACATCTCAGTCTTAAAAACAGAAAGCAAGAATGTCCTGGGAGAAAATAAAAACCTGCAATGCTTGTACAGTATGTCTTCATCATTGATGCGATTATGGAGGTTGTGTACACTTCAGTTTATTCTAAACCATCCTTAAAGACGAACAGTAATCTTATCGGACAAACTGGAGATTTTGTAAATAAGTGTCACCTAATCCTGTAAACTTTTGATATCTTGTCACATATTAAATGAGCTTGTTACCATTGCATCGGATTATTTGTTCAATGCATTTTTGTTCTTTTTTTTTTTTTTTTTTAGATATAACTAGAAAAATCCTCACAAGCGTCACAGTCTTTATTTCTCCAGTACTTCAAATCCCCATTTGTGTGTCTGTCTTTCTAAAGTTTTCAGTTTGTTTTCTTATTCCGGATAAATTCTGTTTATAGCTTTAAAGCAATTTCCCTAACAAACCTTTTGTTAAGAGCAAGTGGATTTAAGTAGAATAAAATGGAAATCTTGGAAACCACAGATCATATTTTCCCTGTCTCTGCAGAGAGCCACGTCTCTGTAGGGCCTGACTGATCTACAGAGTGACTGGAGTGAGGGATTAAGCTGTATTCTTGGATAAATCAGCGCTAACTGGAATTACATAGGCATGCTTACCGGATTCTGCCAAGGGCAGTCGAATGCACTTTATCTTAGTAATTTTATATCCACTTCTGCATCTGAAGTTTTTAAATATTTTAAGCCACTGAGAGATAGAGGATGATATCTTTGATAAGTGCAACAAGATGTCATCCGTAAAAAAGGGACCGATGACGTTTAGAGTGATATGAGGAGGTGAATCATTCCTATTACATTGCTTGAGCTAATGGCTTTAGGGGAAGAACAAAAACTAGACGCGACAGTGGTTACGCATGGTTTGTGCCTCTACTGAGCTCAAATGGATTGGATCGACAAATTCATGTCACCATAGAAGCAGAGAAATTAGAATATAATGCTTAAACTATGAGGATCAAATAAAATATGACCTAAACTCAGATATTTGTTTTATACTTGGTGCTTATAAGCTTTTTCTTCATATATCAAGAAACAGACAAATCATAATCTAGATATTTATTTGAGCTATACATATTTTTATTCCAGAACTTTCTATTCTCAAAACACATTAGGTCCAAGCTGACATTATTTAAAAGCATACTTGTTTCTGAGTTTTCTTTGACCTGTCATACAGGTTAATCATTATAGGAACGCAATAATGAATATAAAACATTTGATAAAGTTATCAATTCCATCACTGGAACATGAAAGAAGATATGAATCGTATCTGAATCAGGATGTCTTTTGACATCAGGTATACAATTCTGCATCAGTGCAGAGCAATTTGTAATCATCAGTGAGATTTTTCTAAGGCTTGAGCACCAAATGCAGTATTTCCCCTCCTTTTTTGATAAATATGAGTATATGAATATAGATAACTATTATTCATAACCTGGGTGGGCCACATGGCACCATACACACACAGTCACACACTAAATCACATCAAGAGACGATTTAACTTAGCAAATCCACCTACCAGGAAGTTTTTGGAAGTGTGTGGAAACCGGAAAACCTGGAGGCAACCCACATAAACAAAGAGCGAACGTGTTAAACTCCACGCACCGGTACACGCAGAGACAACACCGCCCTGTCCTGATAATAAAAAATCATCAGTGCAAGGTTAAAACCTCCGAGTACCCGCTGATGGGTTCAACCTTACCGTAGATTCTTTAAGCATAGCTGCTTCTGAATATTTGCTGGCTTTAATCAACATGCTTTTTGGCCCCCCCTACATTCTATTTCTACTTCTTATACCTTTAAATGGCCTGCTCTTAACTACATAACTTTCCTGTGGCTACTGAATTAGAATAATGTGTTGAGATGAATAACTGAATAATTTGTTGGCACTTAAGGGAGTTAAATATACCGTTCACTTTTTCAGGTTTGGTGTGAAGCCCATCACCCGAGTAGCTCATTGCAATTTAATCTCTGAGCCAGAAATCTGCTGGGGTGCTCCTCATTAATGTGTTAGTTTCATTTGGTGGATGACAGTCCACTTGCTAGTCAAATTATTTTGTATGCAGATGTTAAGCTTTTTCAATACACTATGTTTTTGGTAAGTGATAATTGCATCACATGTGCCTTTGTTATTTTAGTTTGTGCTTAGAGTTTTTTTTTTTGTTTTATTGTTTTGTTTTATTATTTATTTTAGGCCTATATATCATTTGTTTCCATAATATTTCTGTGTTTATGGCTGGGTTGGCATGATATCATTCATTTACTGAATGAATAACTTGTTTATATGTATTTATGGATGGAAAGAGGCTAACATGGGCGGCATGGTGGCACTGAGTGTAGCGTTGATGCCTCACAGATCCTGGATTCTAAGTTTGATCCTGAGCTCGGGTGAGTGTGCTTGTTCTCCCCATGTCTGTGTGGGTTTCTTCTGGGTAGACTGATAATGCAGTCTATCAGTGGAAATTTCAGGAAAAGAATGTTCTATGCTCCAAAAAATATAATTCATGTTTTTAAAATAATTTCCAGGAAATAAATCTATACTAAAGGGGTCTGTGGAATTAATTTTAAAGGGGTTCAATGGGTTCCTGGTTACAAAAAGTTTGAGACCCACTGGATTGGACCATCCCCAGTTCAAGTGCCCTCCTTGTTTCTTGCCCTTTTCTGGATTTTTCTTTAATATCTCATTTTTTTTATTCATTTCTCCATCTATCCATCCATGCTTACCTTTCTTTCTTTCATTCATCTTTCTTCATCCTTTCTCTCTTTCATCCTTGTAGAACGGACCGTGTCTTGCAAAAGTATTCACCCCCTTTGAACTCTTCGACCTTTTGTAGTATTACTATCTTGAACTGATGGATTCTATTGGAATTAATTTACGCAAAATAGCCAGGAATAATGAAGGAGGGATTTATTTACAAATAGTGATTGCAAAAGTATTCACTCCTGCTGCTGTGAAACCCAGTTGTAACACTACAAAATGTGGAAATGTTCAAGGTGAATACATATGCAAGATATTGTACATAGGCTTAGGACAATTCTAAAGATGTCTGATTTGTTTGTTCCAGTAATGGAAAGTGGTGATCCCAAACAGAATGTGCACTAAAGCTGGATCTGTTCAGCTGAAAACCATAAAGAAGAGAAATCACTAGCCGTTTGACGCTGACGCATGCACAGGTTTTCGAAGTTTGTTTAACACTTGGGTTGATTTCAGATTTCTCCAGGGATTTTCCCCACCTGCACTGTTTCAAACAGGAAATTACAACGGATGTCCATAACGCCTTGTGTTTGTGTAGTGCATTCTGTGTGTGTGTGTGTTTAATGGAGTTAAAACACCATTCTATCCCTTGTAATTGAAACCGAGGCACAGGACCGTTAAGGTGAAGCGCAAACTTGGCTGAGGTTTGGTGTCGTGTCGGTGCTTTGGGGCTGGAGCTGTTGCTGTTGCTTGGCAGTGCGCGCGCAGCGTCTCGAGGGAGCGCAGGAATAGAAGCGGGCATGCGCCAACGCGCGCGCTACACTTTACTTCAGCTGTACACGGGCGCAGCGTCACGCGGACACGGAGCTCCTCGCGGACACCAGGCATGCATCACAAGTTAGAGGCTTAAAACGGGTTTCGGGCTCGCGCGCGGCACAGTTTTCCTTGAGCCATGCTTTTGAGTTTTGATGAAGACTGAAAGGCGACTCGCTGAGTTACAGAGTAGAAGGACTTTCTGAGCACAATGAAGACACTTAAGGTCAGTGTTGGCTTTTGCTTTTTTTATTGTAGCCTATGATATCTCAAAATAGAATCAAACATAAATTAATACCTGTGAACTAATAAAGAAATATCACATTGGCAGGCTATGTGAGTAAATCTTACACCAGTGTGTGTGTTTTTAAACAGGGTATTAATCACTAAAGAGTGTTTAAAGCAGTGATGGAAAGACTGACTTTTCCCTCCTGTCCCATGTTCAGATCATTCCCATCACTCATGCACTGATTCCCAGACAGACAATGCACATTACATAACATCATCTCCACAGTCTTACGGAAACAGACAAAAGATTTCCTCAGCCATTCCTCCTGCTGTCAGAGATTTGCGAGATCTTCTCTCGGATAGCTTTGAATTATTTCTCACCAGGCTATAAATAGTACAAGGCTGCTCGTCCTCCCACCCAGCCCATCGGAAATGGATGCAGACTAAAGAACAGGGCTTAGTGGAGCAGGGCTCTTTCCCAAAAATCAAAGCAGCACTTCATTACTTCATTGATCTCATTAACAGTACCTTGGCTTTGGCTTTGGCTTTGGCTTTGTGTGTCATTGATGGTGCCACGGAAACTGTTGAGACTCATGAATTTGTTTGTGCATTCAAAGACATTTAAGCCATTTTCTGCTTTCCAGATGTGGATGTTCAATTTCGGATTCCGTTAACAGTTGCATGGAAAAACTGGCCACAGCCAGAAAGTTCCTTTTAATTGACAAGATAAAAACTGTCCCTAAACAGCCATCTCGTTTCGAAATGACTAATAATAACGATCCATTAAAAAAAAGTTTTCGGCACGAAATGCATGCCTAATGAAAAGTGTCATTGACTTGTTATTTGAAGTTCCTGACAGCATGACATTTAGAAAAGCCTCAGCAGCCTTCAGAGACCGGTGTCTGGCCAATCAGAGGATGGAAATGCTATCTGTCTGTCTCTTTTAATGGGGGAAAGGGCACCTTTTAATTATTCATCTGGGATGTCAAACTAGTCCTCAAAGGCTGTTATTCAGAGTGCAGCCGGTGAATTATGAATGACAGGGAAACAGTTTTCTCCCCCCCCCCACATGGAGGTTTAGTTTCTTTGGTTGGTTAGTGCTCCGTTATCTGTTCTGTAAAAGCTCTTACACTGGCTGAAAGTGATTTTGACTTCTGCTGCTCCAGCATCCATAATGGCTTCCTTTAATTCTGAGGAAACAACACTTGTGGGAGTTCTCATACTGTTTTAGCACTATGCTAATGGCCGTTTACTGTGTGCTTTAAAACAACCACTTAACAGCAGGAACCGTTGGTGTAGGACACATTCACGGTTTCATTTGAGACATTTTTCATGTAGATTGGTACTTGCAAAAGTATTCATAGACTGCTCAATCAGTGGTGGAACTTTGTCGCAGGTGCATTCAGATTTGAGCCCTTCTCATGATGCTTTCCAAGTCAATTATTTGCATGTGTCGACGTCCACACCTTTATTTATTTTATTTATAATATTTTGTAAACAGTCGGAAACCTCATTCTGTTGTGGCTAGGAGTCATATCTGTACCTGTTTAACATCCAGCGCTATGATACTAAAGCAGAAAACAAGCACGGCTCCTGAGCCATTAACACAAACACAAATAATGACATTTGCATCCACTACGCTGTTTTGGCACTGAGACGCTTTTAGCACGTAAATCCAGCTACCATCAGATCATTTTGGCTTGCGCTTATCTCAAGGAATGCAATAATATAAATCTATCTAATTAATAGAATTAATATAATATAATTTAGATAGGATATGAAAGATAGCTGCTAGTCGTGACTAAGAAATGAGTGAATTTTTGCTAAGTGTGTAGTAGCATTTACATACACAACAACAAGATTGTTCAGTATAGCATAAATTATATCTGTTAGCTGTGAATAGTTGTGTAGGTGTATTAAAAGTGGCAGATTGTTGTTGTGTGTGTTTACGTAATCCAATTCTTCCTCTTTCCTCATGCTTCACTTTTGGTCCCCAGTTTTCTTACTTTTATAATCAAAAGGCATTCCAATACTTTTGCCAAGGTGCATTACCTATAACTACACTATACACAATACACTAGTGCATTACCTATAACCATCTTGTAACCATGAAGTAGATTTATTTTTGCTTTCACTGTCTGCTAAAAGGTAAAAGAAATAAGCTAGAGTGGTTAAACAAATTCAGCTAACTTTAGTAAGTAAGTATGTTAGTAGGTAAACATTAGCATCATTGCTAATTCACTCTTCGTTCACACTAGCCAGCAACAAGTTGCTTGTATCACTTGTAGTTTGTCACTTGTGAGCGTGTAAACTGTCTCGCATTTTTTACATTGGCTGAGAAACACTAGTAGCCTTATATCTTATGCCAAATCAGATAAGTTAAAGACAAGTGAAATAATCCACTAATCTCTGTGAATATTTGCTGCATGTTACATGCAAGGCTACGTGCTAGCTTCTTTGGCAGATTAGCAAAGCAAGCTTGTTATATACTCGTCAGAGGCACCAAAGATCTCTGCTTCGTCAGGATAAGATGAAACCATAGTTATAAGTTTTTTAATAAGATTTTTCCCAAATTTTTTTAAACTGGGGAATTGAAGAAACTTTGGACCACACACACCAGTCAGAGTAATCATCTGAGCCAATTGTTTGGTTTCATCTCTTTACAGTGTCATAACTAATTTGCATGGAATTGAGAAGATCTCTTTTGTTGTGCTGTTGCTGAAATCACAGCTTCGTGTTGTACTCATTTATAGTAAATGAAGGCTTGTCTGTCACTCTATTGCTTGTTAGTGTGAACGTAAGGCGAGGAAGAAGTCCACCAAACAAAAATATTCACCAGGAGCAGTGAAGGGCTACGGTGCACGGAAACAAATGGAATACTAGATTAATCTAATACAATACATTTCTCGAAAATATAAGAGACCACTGCAAAATTATGTTTCTTTTGTCTTACTATTTATAGTTATGGGTTTGAAGAACATGAACATTTTAGTTTTATTCCATAAACTACTGACAACAGTTCTCCAAATTCCACATAAAAATACTGTCACTTAGAGCATTTAATTACAGGAAATGACAAGTGGTTAAAATAACAAAAAAGATGCAGAGTTTTCAGACCTTGATAATGCATAGAAATCAAAGTCGTATTTAATTTTAAACAACACAGTACTAATGTTTGAACATGGAAAGAGTTCAGAAATTAATATTTTGTGGAATAATCCTGAAATGTAATCACAGCTTTCTTGCATCTTGGCATGTTCTCCAACCAGTCTTTCACATTCCACTTGTTTAGACTTTATGCCACTTCTGGTGCAAAAAATTCAATCAGTTCAGCTTTGTTTGTTGGCTTGTGACCATCCAGCTTCCTCTTGATCACATTCCAGAGGTTCTCAGTGGGGTTCAGGTCTGGAGATTTGGCTGGCCATGACAGGGTCTTGATGTGATCCTCCATCCACACCTTGATTGACCTGGCTGTGTTGCATGGAGCATTGTCCTGATGGAAAACCCAATCCTCAGAGTTAGGGAACATTGTCAGAGCAAAAGGAAGAAAGTTTTCTTTCAGGATAACTGTGTACTTGGATTGATTCACAAACAAAAATCTGCCTCACTCCAGCCATGCTGAAGCACCCCCAGATCATCACCAATCCTCCACCAAACTTTCACAGTGGGTGTGAGACAGTGTGGCTTGTAGGCCTCTCCAGGTCTCAGTCTAACCATTGGACAACCAGGTGATGGGAAAAGCTGCAAATTGGACTCATCACAGAAGACGACCTTACGCCAGTCCTCTACGTTCCAACCCTTATAGTCTTTAGCAAACCTCAGCCTGGCTCTTCTTTCCTTCTCATTGATGAAGCCTTTTTTCCAGCTTTGCATGACTTATACCCCGCCCGGAGAAGCCTGTTTCGAACCGTCCTTGTCGTGCACTTAACCCCAGCTGCCATTCGCCATTCTTTTTGTAGGTCACTTGATGTCATCCTACGCTTGTTGAGTGGCATTTGAAGGAATTGTTGATCATCTCGGTCAGTGGAGAATCGTTTTCACCTTCTGCCAATCTGTAACTTTGTTGTCCGCAATGTCTGCTGCTTGATCTTGTTCTTATGAACTGCCGTCTTTGAAATTTTGAGGATGGACGCAACCTGATGCTCACTGTATCCCTCTGCCAGTAAAGCCAAAACTGAACCCTTCTTTATCTCACTCAAAACTTTTCTTTTGTCATGATGAATAGATATTTATGTATTACAATTTAATTTAAGGTATCTCTAGCACTGTTTTTGCCATCTGAACTGTTCCTCTTGCAAGAGGACCATAATGACCAGAGCAGTGGTTTTTATACTTTTCCTCTTTAAATAAGATTTGCTTCAGGTGATCACCTAATCAGTACTTCATTAACTAAAATGAGGTGTGCTTGTGTTGGAATTACACCACAGACACTGGAATGAAATGGCTGACTTACATTTAATAAAGAAATTGAAGTGGTCTTTTAATTTTTTCCAGATGTACATAGTGTCTGAACACTCCACTGCTGTCCTGTAGATGGTCCAACAGCTAAATAATATGCAGTCAGCACCTAACTTGTAGTCTTGCTTTGGTTCATTTTATATATTCAGTCATGATAGGACTAACAGCTTCAAAAGCAAACCGCTTTAGAATACCTGGCACACACTCTGACAAGCCCACACAATATTTCTGACTGCATTTGTCAGACTTCCTGTGAGCATGAATGTCAAGGACAGTGGTAGGCAGCCAGCAGAGAAAGCAACAGGATGAGTTCTCACTTTGTATGATTAATAAGGCCCTATGAGAACGCAGGGTTTAACATGCAGTAAGCTGCTCAGTGCGCCGCACTGTAGGAGGCCAGGCTGGAGTACAGAGCAGAGCCACAGGGGGGTGGAAGGTTGGGGTCACAGGGACAGTTAGAGCCGCTCCGACCTCTTGTTTAAAGATCATCAGGCTGAACAGCTGCTTCGGAAGGAGCCCTGGCCAGCGTTAGTGTGTGATTGATTTCCCTCAGGAGACAGCACACCTCATGTGTAAGGAAGAGCAACATATGGCACCTAGTCCATTTCTAATAGCGTATGTGAGAGAAAGAGAGAGAGAGAAAGTGAGAGAGAGAAAGCATGAGCCTCTGTGAAGGGTGTCATGACTGACTGAAATTCTGAATGCATGCAAACACACGACTCATACGTTGAGGGTCAGGGTGTTGTGGTTTCGTATGTTCTAACGTGACCAGTGAGAAAAGACGGCCAAGGTGCTTTCATGGTGCATTTCTTTTCTTTTTTTTTACTTGGGTTTCAACCGGTCTGACACCATGCAAAGTGGTCTCAGTCTGCTTCTAATCGAACTCAATCGAGCCCAGTTTCACTGCAGCAAGAAAGCGATCCTGAATCAACTCAGCTTTACAAAGTGAACCAAACATGTGATGTATTTTGGGATGCAAGCTTTTTTCTGTGGATGTGAGATGCTAAACTATGCCACAAGGCACAATACTGAACCAAAGGACAGAGCTGAAGCGGCTGCGTAAATGCCACGTGTTCTGGAAATCTGAAATGACTAAACTAAAAGCGAAAAACAGTTAACGCGACACACAAAATGCTTTACACTTGTCCTTTATATAATTATTTCTTAATGACCAGTTCTGTGTTCCCTATACATGAGTGATTTTTTTTTGCATGCTGGGTAAAGGTTTGTTTACCTTCACTGAAAAAAGAAGATATTTTTAGCAGAGAAAAATATCAAGTAATATTTCTCTTAAAATTTTTAAACAAATATAAGATTACTAAGCCTATTTCTACACATCTATTAATTTCAACCTTATTCTATTGATTATGTTGTGATTTCCCCAGTGAGGCTCTTCAGTTGGTGGTGATAGTGCAGTGAGCCACAGATAATCTGGGTATTGTGGGGAAAAGGGTGGGGTTGTGATAGCAGATGTCCGTGGAGGCATTTTGCATACCAATTTACATACAAGTCCATAAGGTTCTTCAAGGATTTTTCAATGGCGCATTGTACACTCAAAGGTTAAGGATTTGAGTTTCCTAATAGAATTTGAGGACAACAGTTCATTGGTTCTCCTAAAAAGTTAACCAAAGAATCCTTGGGGATCTAGAATTGAACAAGTGTATACTTGTAAGGATGAAAGCATTTATTCATCTTCAGGTAAATTCTTTATTCTGGTCAGGGTCGTGGTGCATCCGAAGAGTACTTAGAGTGAGGCAGGAGTACATCCTGGGTAATATATATATATATATATTACC
>JAQQZR010000002.1:19558498-19574464 GCA_030068235.1 Notoglanidium macrostoma
ACACACACACACACACACACACACACACACACACACACACACACACACACACACACACACACACACACAGGCTTAAGAACCAAAGCTCAGGTCTGACGTGTACAACCATCAATATTGAAGCTAAGACGGCGAGGGAAAACCGTGGGTCATGTCAGGGGCACTTTCTTCACTTCCAAGCAATGTCTTATTCAAGGTGAAGAAATCAATATGAAACACAAGCAAATTAGCATTAGCATTGTGCACTGCCGTAGAGCAGTGTCAGATCTGATCTGATCATTTAGACGCAGGACCGTTACTCAGAATAAATGTACATCTTTAATAATAAATGGCGAAAACAACCTTTTCAATATCACTGTAACTCTTCAGGACTTCTGTTTCTTTTTTAAAAGAATTGTATGTGTAAGTAATCAATGGTATCGGTAGATCATGTTAACAACACTCACTGACCAAGAACACCTGAATACCTGTACTTTCAGTCAGCCAATCATGTGGCAGAGGGGCAATTCATAAAATCATGCAAACGCAGGTCAAGAACATCGTTTAAATTCCAGTGACTTTGACCGTGGCATGGAGGTTGGTGCCAGATGGACTGGTTAGAGTATTTTAGAAACTGCTGATCTCCTGGAATTTTCATGCAGACTGTCTGTAGTTTATGCAAAATAGTGCAAAAAAAAACAACCAAACAAAAATATCTAGTGAACAGTAGGTCTCTGACTTCTCTCATCACATAGGCATTTCTGCTTGCAGAACTGTCACTATATGGAGTTACTCATGTTCTCCTTGTATACCTGTGGGTTTTCTTTTTTGTTTCTCTGGTTTCCTCTGCATCTCCACCTCTCTAAAACATGCTGGTAGGTGGATTGACGAGTCTAAAGTGCCCCTAGATGTGAATGTGTATATGAAAGTGTGTGTGTGGTCCCGTACAATGGACTGGCATCCCATCCAGGGTGTATTCCTGCCAAGTGTTTCCATGAAAACTAATCCACTGTGACCCTGATCAGGATAAAACAGTTACTAAAGACAAATGACTGAATGAATGAATGACCAGTAAAACACACTCACCATTTAATCCATTTAACATAAAAAGAAAAAAACATGCCTGAGTCATCCAGGCAAAGTCCATAATCCTGTAATCCAAACATTATGTGGTTTAAAAGCACTTCCTATTGCTAAAGGACAAGATTAATCCTGTAATATTATATCTGAAGAAGATCAATTCCAACTGCGCTTAAATATTAAATTGTCTTTAACCAGTAGCCCACTGGAAAAATGTCTTTTCCACTGAATGTATTGTAGTTTTAAATACCTGTAATCCTCCTGTTGAATTTGATATAGAATTTGAGATGAGTATTAAGGGCGGGCAATAAGAACAATCACTAACATACTGTAATCCAGTTTCACCTGAAGAACAGGACAGATATTGAATGGAAAGTGATGAAATATAATACTCTCACCCATACTGACTCAGACTGCTTTCTCGTAGCTTGTATGAGTGTGAGTATTACTTTTCATTATTTTCATTTATTATTAATTTATTCCTTCTACAAATTCTCATTCTGTGTATTTGACAACATACTTTTGTGGGCACCTCTTTTCATTAATATAAATTATTAAAAAATATTAGTATATTAATACTATAATAGGTATAATATGAATAGAATTAATATTCATTCACGGAAACCTTTTGTTATTTTTATTCGCTCACAAAATGATCTGACTTGATGAGTTAAAAAGATGCTGAAACCCTGGTTCATGCCTTCGTAACCTCATGCTCAGATTACTGTAATTCCCTCGACTTTGGCATTTCTGGCGAAACATTAAATAGACTTCAACATATTCAAACTTCATCTGCTCGAATCCTTACTCATACAAAACATTCAGCACATATTGAATATTCTTACTTCTAACATATAAAACACTGCATGTCCTCGCTGTGCCTTTTCTGAGCTCCTTCAGTCCGACACCCCTCTTTGGATCTTCAGGTTCACCAGTATCTGTCTACTGATGGTGCCTGACTGACCAGATCAATGAAGGGGCAGATGATTTAGTGCCATAACTCCTGCATTTTGAAATGCTATCCACCAGGACCTTTGTGACTGCATTTCTTTCTTTAATTTTAAGAGTCAGCTTAAAACGTACCTTTTTGGCATAACAGAAGAGTGTAAACCTTATTGATGCCACAGCTCTCTGTGGCTAGGAGTCAAGAGAGCAAATTGGCCATGGTCTCTGGGTGGAAGGGATGGAGTTACTCTCTCTCCTGTTAATCACAACAATACTCGTCTTTTCATACGCTTTGTGAGCTCATGGATGAGGAAGAGGGCATATAGTTCTTTTACTCCGAGTGTGTGACTCTGCCTTGTGATGCAGCATGAACAGCAATTAAAAAAAAATTCAGGTTTCATGTGTATCAGAGGAAGCATGTCTTAGCCTTCATGCTCCCAGGTAGAACTGGCTGTTGGGCGATGAGAAGGTGATTGGCGAGAAATTGGGGGAAAGAATTGGGAATGCTTCCCATTAATTTTCCCACAGCAATTCTGTTCCTATAAACATGGAACACATTCTTCTTCTTCTTCTTCTTCTTCTTATTATTATTATTATTATTATTGTGCGTACATGTCTGAGATCACAATAATGGCCGTTTCTCTATTTTGGGAAGGCCTTGACTGATGGTTGCAGTTGTTTCTGGTGAATGTAGGCAGTTAACTGCATTAGGTGAGCTGGGAATATACAGGATAAAGATGAATGTGAGTGATATAGAGAGAACAAACAGATGTCGAAGATGCAGCGTCACTCACGCTAATCAGTGTTAATGACACGAATCTGGAGAAATCTCTGGTTTAACAGAAACGCCGTAATAAGTACATTGTTCTTTTAAATTTGGAGCTGAGTCTTAATAGACTCTGTAATTTAATAAGTCTCTAAAACAAACTTTCGAAAGATTGGAATGAAGTGAATTTTGAGAACTAGGCCTACACTCATTACCACTGGTTATAGAAATCCCTTATGTTACTTTCTCGGCTTCTGATAAGCATATGCAAAACCATTGCCACTGAGCACACAGGTTTTATTCCATAATTAAAGCAAATGAAATCTATTTGTCTGGGAAAATCAAGTATATTGAATTTATTCTGAGCATATTTAAACACCCAAACCTGTGATGTGGTTTCAAATTCCATTATTAAATTTCCACTCGGTGAGCAACATAATTAGTTATGGCAGGGACAGACCACAGCACACTCACTGAATTATATTCTCATTATCATTAATATGGGCAGCTCTCTGATTACATTCCAGGAGTATTATCTAGCCGAGAATTATCCGAAAGACCAAAAAGATCATTGAGTGCACTTGCAACAAGGGAAATAAGAATAATGGCTTGAGATGTGACGAGTGTATTCCTTTCATTACAGAACGATGAGCATGACAAGAAAGTGACAGTACCTCAGTACTATTAGTCATTTCAATATGTCACATGCATGCTGTGTAATTTTTTTTCTCCCTATAATAATGTATTATGCGTTTTTTTTTAAAGCTCTGCAGACCGAGTTGAGGACAGGTGTCAAAATGAAACCCATCACTAGTAACTGTTTCTGCACTGCCATTCCTTGTATCTGATGTGTACTAGGTCACCACCTAGGTCTCCGCCTATATTTCTACCGTCCACAACTTCATTAGATGGAGACCCTCCGCTTCCCTGGACATCACCGGCTTCTAGATTGCATCCATCAGATGTCTGTGTGCCACTGCCGACACTTTAAAATCCCTCTATCTCACAGGTCAGGGAGCAGCGATGCTGCCAGCCAGTGGGTAATGAGGAAAGTGGTCAAGTCCAGAGGAAAGCAATCAAGTCAAGATAAAGGGATGGAGGGTGAAGGGATGTGAGCAGGTGTGCTGGGTATTTTTTACTCAGAGCTGTTGTTAAAGAAAGCCAACATCGTCGCCTCTCCAGTGATTGCCTGCAGAAAAGCAAAACTGCATGCATCAAGCAAACAATTTCGGTGGTTTCCTCTGGGACTGATGTGGCCCATCTGGTAAAGAACATACTGAATGGATGCAGAGAAATAGGCTGTGATGATATTTAAAAATGGATCATAACTATATCAGCATGTTCTTATCAGCACTTATCAGTCCTATTCCACCTACTGAAGTAACATTCGAGACTGAAATAGTGCTGAAATTACAACAATAGGTAAGGAATAAAACACTTGGGGATATGATGTTGTAAGAAACTAATCAACAACTGGGTGGTGTGACGCTGCCTCATGTGACGTTATCATTACTTCAAAGGCGATTATTTTTTAAAAACGGAACGTCACGAAATGTTTTTTTTATTGCTCTTATACGGTATTGCTGTTTACTTTATTGATTATTAATTTATTATTAAATGGAATGTCATGTTTTTAACAGTTTATATGTGCTGTGGAATGTTCTGGAACAAATTAGATCCTGTTTTCCTTGTTGTTATAAGTGTTATAAACAGTCATTCCCTTACCAACACTGTTCTGGTCACACGCTTCTGATGATTCTCCCATGCAGAATAAAATCTGTTCAGATTTTGGACAGATGTTGACACAAAAATGAGTTATAGGAGTTATAGGAGTAACTGACAAATGATTGCGTTACTGTTCGGACCAGCCGCAGGTACACGTGTCTTTTGTAATAGCGCTGTGTTTTTCTTATATTTTTGACAGCCCAAAGAGCCATGCATGTCAAAAACAGACAGTCCAACAAACAGCCACCCAAATTCGGTGCCAACCACAAATAATGCTAGCTAGTTACATTAAATCTGAGCTTAGCAAGCCATGTTAATTATTCCGCATCACCTGTTATACCTTAGCATGGCGGTGCAGCTGACAGTTGTCTTCCCAGTCTAATTGACTAATGCTAATCAGGCAGGGGCAGAACAGCCACAATCTGTGTCGTTCATGGGCTATCAGAGTCTGTCCAATAGAAACAGGTTTTGTTCTGCAAGAATAAATGAGAAAACAGTTTGTTTTCCAATGCATTGTTCAGGACACAGGACTCGACAACACGACATGACAAGCTGTTTTTTTTTTCTTTCCTGTCTGTCTGTTACAAAGCACTGACACTGGAGACTCCTTCCATAAATGTTAAATAAGACCCCGTATACACTTGGTATTAAATTGTGGCTTGGGTGATATGATCACAACTGGATAGCGCTAAATACAAGTGTAAACGACCTCCAAGACGCATTCGCTGAAACCACTTGCCGAGGTGGTCCGGGACGCATTTAACCACATACCTTATGTAGTGTAAACACTAATGCGTCCTGATGCGTCTGCAACACGGATGTAACAGGAAAATACGTCAGTAATGCTGGATGCGGTGATTGTTTTGGTAACAGCGTGACACGCTAAAAGTAGAGAGGAGCACCAATGTACATGGTTGGAGTGAATATAATGAAGGTATATTGCAGGTTTTATGTTTAAATATAATTTTGCGCGGGGACCTTTGACCTTCTAGCGGAAATGAGGTAGCGGTAACGAAATGTGAACAAAAGCGGTCAGCTGGACACCTAGGAGACGCATGATAAACACAGGTGTAAACGCCGATGTGTCTCTGCTGTCAATTTGTGACCTAAATGCTCAAGACGCATTTTAAAACCAAGTGTAAACAGGGCCTAGATGTCTCTATACAGAAAACATCACCACCTCAATAATAAAATTTTTTTTAATTTATTTAATTCTTTATTGTTTGTTCATGGGTGTGGAAGCACCATACAACCTATAGACAATTTAACACCTGACCAATCAGATTCAAGAATACTAGAGAATTTGTTTTCATGAAGGGATTATTAAAGATAGCACAGGAACTGTAAACACAGGAAACTCTGATTAGCTATAAGTAGTAGGTAAGGTGCTAGCAGGCTGATCAATAACACATAAATTACCATGAGCAGTGCTAATTTGTCAGTTTCTCACTGTTTAGCTGTACGTTGTTCAGCCTGGGAAATCTATATGCTTTAAAATGTTTGACATGCATTAACCACGGAGTAAATAAACATGGCATTATTCAGCATGGAGCTGCAGTGCTGGGTGTCATTCAAATGCAACGTAGGCCTGGTGAAATATTTTCGGTTTTGTTTGTTATAAGCACAGGGGTTTCGTTGTTATTCTGTCACACACGGCCTTTTTGGTATGCTGCCGAGTTGTTGCTAAGCTTTGTGATCATTAAGTGCTGCTTGGTATTCACGGTATTATAATCATTATGGTATTATAAAAGGAGTGTGGAGGTTGCACAGTGTGCACGCGGGGTCACGTGTGCGGTGTAAAATCCAGGTCGTAGCGGTGTTGAGCGGTGCCAAATTCCCAGTGCTGGCTACGCATTTCATAAAGAGATTTCGATAACCATTAAAACAGCACATTATTTCTATGGACGTACTGGGTGTTATTAGATTTTCTAAGACACACTGTGGATACACACTGACCCATTCTTTCTCGTGTTCTTAAAGAAACCTCAAGCCTTTTGCTAACACTTAATGTCATAAAACAGACATTATGTAATTTGACGCTGTGTTCCCATGACACTTCATGTCCATCGAATATCGTCATTACCAGTAATTATTATTATTTGCGCCAGAGTGTTTGATGCCATGACAGTTTATGTCGCATGCTCATTTTTGCTTTGTGGGTCACTTATTATGATTTGTTCTGATTATGCACATAAGATATAATTTAATATCGACAGGCTTGCTACTTTGAGATATGAGGAAAGAAAACAAACAAGTGTCTGTCGTTGAAACACTGCTAAATAGACATGGAATAAACGAGACCCACACCATTGGAAACTTACAGGATGTTTTGACACCTTTGTCCTGTCTGGGCTTTTTTTTCAATATTTTGGGACACTTTGCTAACATACAGTTGTGGACAAATGTCTTGACAAGCCCTTGATACTACCATAGAATTAGCACGACCGAAGTCAAGACTTGTTGTGAGAAATTATATGATGTCATTTTGCCAAATGTTATAACAGTTTTATTGAAGAATGTCATGACATTCGTCATCCAACAGAACATTGCAAAAACTAGCCGGGTGACAACAACATCGTTTATGGCGACAGTTAAATGCAATAGTAATACGACTGCTTAAACCTGTCACTTCACGCTAATGACACTGTTATTATGACACAACGTCAGCAATAACTCTAAATCATCACTTTAAAAGGCTACATTGAACATGAAGCATTCATAAATTCTTTATACCATGACAGAACTCGTTATCCTGTCTGTAAATCTACTGGAAACTCTTATTTACACCCGAGAAACATATGAAACACACAACACCCACCATGAATTAAAAATCAATTCTGCGAGAGCCACCATTTTAAATCGGACACGATTGCAACCTACAAACCCCTTACACACCTCGAAAAGAACAACTAGCGCTCACGGCATCAGCAGATCGTTCATTGTCACAAACACAATACTTGGTGAAGATGTCCTCATCTTCACTATTATAGCACATCTGCCTAAAGTGTACAACTTAGCAGCACTGTTATCCATCAAAGCACACCCTTATTGTATTCTAAATGCCAAACCTGGGAAATAAACAACTGCACCCATTCTAAATAATTGCACCTATTACCGAGGGCTGCTTGGATAATTGACACGGCTTCAAATGACATTAAGCAAATACTGGAAAAGGCAAAAAGCAAAATGTGGACGGGTTTGAAAAGCATTGTAGAGAAAACTCTTTGCGGAAAAAAACAGTAGTGGCTCAGAGGTTAGAGATCTGAACTGCTGTTTGGAAGATTGAGAGTACAAATTGTGCTAGCACCAGGCTGTCAGTGATGGGCTCTTAACCTTCATCTGTGCAGCTCAATTGTAAGTTACTTTGAATAAAAGGATCTGCCAAATGAAAACCCTTTTTTGCAACATTTGAGAAACTAAAGGCATTGTTTTAGTGACCTTAAGAAAATAGCACTCATTGAAACTGGCATTTGATTTGTATTTGTACTAAAGCTGTAACACAATGCTGTTATGAGTATTTATATTCATTTAATACTCAAAATATTTCTATCAGTATCTGGATTTGGAATTAAAATGCTAATATGCACGGCTTGTATAAAATGTGATATATTTTTATATGCACTAGATTGGAAATGTTTCACATGAACCCTGCCACTACACCTCCAGGGTAAGTGAACAAAGGGCTGCTGGGAATAATAGGTAATCTTTTCATTAGCAAATGATAACAATAAATAATTTGCAGAGCATAACTGTATTCAACTCCTATACTGGTACGGACCATCAGCCGCTTCACTTTAATGCATAATTGTTCTCCATCTGTCGAAACAATAGTGCTCGAAGAACTTTTGTCTGCATTGGAGCTCTTCAATTGGTCGAGCTGCGTGGGTGGGATGGATGGCACTGCTCTCTCACTCTCTCTCTCCTTTCGAGCATAGCAACACCAGCTCACAGTACGCAGAAGCTCATGTATGTGAAAGAGGGTGGATAGCAGAGCAGCATTTCATTGGAAAAATATGTTTGGCTGGCTTTCCCCCTCCCCGGCTGGTAGCTGTCCTATGATGGGGAAAGATGGCTGGTAAGACCAAATTAGGGAGAAAGTAATAATAAAAGATATTAGGTTTACTTTTGAGGTTTGTTACATTTCAGAAAGACCAGAAAAATTCACTCAAAACTACGACTAAGCTGGAATACAATGTTGAAGCTAGTCAAAATGAGATCCATCACACAATGCTGCTCAAGGACACAGCAAACTCAGGGTGAGATGTCCAAGGTGTTTTTATTTGTTTTTGGCCATGCTCCTGCCCCTGCACCGAGATAAAAAAGACAAAAACCACAGAATATCAAACAGAAAATCAGCTGCTTTCCAGTGGTTCAGTTCAGTTCAGTTCAGGTAACTCAAACACACACAATCACGGAGTTTGTAATAATTACTGTATGATTTTTTTTGGTACGTTTTTTAAAATTTATGACGGTGAATGTTCTTTTAAAAATAATGAAAGGCACATGGGTTTTTCATGCTGAGAACCTGTTCAATTTTGGATTATAAATGCCGCTGCTTTTGTCTGAAGTAAAGCGTCATGTGTGTTTGTGTCTGTAGGCTCCAGGCTTAGGGCCATACACAGTAGGCCATGGACTGTAAGGTGATAGACAGAGGCAGAAGGTGTCTGTACCTGGCCACCATGAGGCTGCCGTACATCTTCTTGTTCCTGTTGCTGTTCAGCGCCGGAGGTTTGCTGCTCCTGCTGCACTTACAGAACCTCACAGAAACCATCCACCAACAGCCTCCAGGTTTGTCCAACTTTCACTGAGTATTACTTCATATGCTATACTAAGCAGCATGTCATTTTCTTGTATTGCCTCTCTAGCTAATGAGTTTCACATCACTGCTTATTGTGCAGGTGACTCCCAGTGCAGCAACACCATATGCTGCTTTTTCTAAAATGGGCCCTAATAATTAAATTAAATAGAACTAAATCCGTAGCTCATCCTGCATAGTGTCAGGACTTATAGTAGCATCTTTATAAATGTTGCGTTTGATAGAGGCAGCAGCATGTATCAGGCTACAGCAAACTATAAAACTATAGTGGACTATATTACACTACGTTTTCCCTGCTGGGCCATTAGAGGTAGCAGATACGAGCTCAGATTTCGACATTTTCACACTGAGCAGGCAGTAACTGCGAGTGGAGAGTTATGAGAAAATAATATTACGCTAATTTCGAGCTACACATGGGAGACATTCACCTGTGTTTTGTTATGTAAGGTTTCTTTGCCCCTCTATCTCTCTGTCTTACTCTCAAAAATATTGGTCAATACTAGGCTTTACAAAAAGTAAAGCATTTATGCTGGTGCCATTTTGCTTCTAAAAAGCCAAAAGGTACAAATAGCATTTAAGGCTCTTCTTAAAATCTTCAGGAGAATCTTCTTTCCGCACTTCTGCCTCAAAGTTTGACGTGTTGCGCATTCTGAGATGCTTTTCTGCTCCCCACATTTGTAAAGAGTGGTTATTCGGTTACTAAGATTATTGCCGTAGCCTTCCTGCCATCTTGAACTTTCCCATTACCAGCCCAGTCCAAAAAAAATGTCTTAAAGCTGAAATGAATTCTGCAGGATTTCACAGACACAATTTAACATTCCACAGTATGCTGTTGTAAGAAGCACAACACCTACCACCATCATTCACAGCACCCACGGCATCCTGTAAGCCAGGAAATGTAGCACGATTGCTGGAAAGACTTATTTAAAGTGCAATATTGCAGCCTTTCTTTACTTGCAACTTAAATTTGTATGAATGGTAGAAGTAGCTGCAAATAATTAAATCATGAGAAGCATTGTTCTGACTATAAGAGAATAGCTAGACCAGTGATGAGAGAATCAAATCAATTACTATTGACTGAACCCATGTAAGCACTCAGTGGAAGGGAACTAAAGAAACAACTCAATAATGTCCGGAGGGCTTCTCCTCCATCTGTGTGGTTTCTTCATGTCTATGGTTTCAACTTGTTCTTCCAGGGATCAATGTTTTTATGATCACAGGAATGTTCTGGGTTTGTTTCAACAAATCATAAAGCCTGATCCTAGATGGGTCACGGATATCAGTGTAAACTGTAAACAATATTCACAGTTATGAGCTGCTCTGTAGGTTATATAAACGTCCTTGAATGCATAAACTAATGAATATAATCTATTTTTACAGTATTTTCTGCTCTTTTCTCAAAGTTCTGCAATCATTTAAGCATTTCCTGGTTCACTTTTGTGTCTAAACTATTACTACGAACATTTCTCGCATTTTGTTTTTGTCCGTTTATGAAATTAAAGTCCAATTGAAATGTTTATGCAGTTTAATGCAAGGAAAACATCCACATTTTATTTTTACATGACCTCCCCTTTATGCAAAATAAACTGTTTTGGTTCTGTGCCTTTAAGAGCAGTGTGTGTATGCGTTATTCTGTTCATACTGCCTTATATTCGTATCTGTGACATGACAAATGTCTTCTAGCAACCTCTGTAGAATTGTATAGAAAACATCAAGAGATTAATAATGCCATCTCTTTAACATATACTGTACATGTCGCATGTGTGTGTTTGAGCTAAAGTTGATACACGTACCTCACCGATATCGTATACATGTCCTAGTAAACATATACTATAATAGAGAGTGTTACCCTTGCGTATGGTTATCAGAAGCAGATAATGCAGAATAAGCACATCATATATATCTACAAGATTCCTATGAACACTGTAAACGAGGGTATATTGGTCAAAATTCTTTCGTTCTATCGAAATATATTCTTTCTTAAACTAAAGAGTGTACATAGACTGAGCACAATCTCTTAGTGGTTATTAATGCAACAGCACCAGTTGTACCATTAGTAGAAGTGCATCTGTAGCCCATCTGAAGCTGCTTCCTAATTAGATTTTCATACTGAATAGTCATTAACAGTTAAAGTATTAGAAAGTAATGGACTACTGATGAATTTTGGGTTAGTTGTTGGGTTTCGTATAGGTAGAATTGACCTTCCCTTCAGGTGTCTGAGGACAGTAAGCACAGGCTCAAAGTCGAGGACTGGAAAAACGTCACCTGGTCTTTTTCCAGGCTTCCCCTGTCCATTTTTTTTTTTATTTGTGCCCATTATAGTTCAGATTCCTGTTCTTGGCTTACAGGAGTGGAACCCAGTGTGGTTTTCTGCTATTGTTAGCCCGTTTGCCTTACGGGACATGTTGTGCATTCTGAGATGCTGTTCTGCTTGCCATGTTAATAAAGTGCAGTTATTTGAATTATCGTAGCCTTCCTGTCAGCTCCAACCAGTCTTGCCATTCTCCTCTGAGCTCTGTCATCAACATGATGTTTTTAGGGTTTCGTACCATTCTGGGTAAACCCTAGAAATTATTATGTATAAAAATACCAGGAGTTCTGCAATTTCTGAAATACTCAAAGCTGTGTGTCTGGCACAATCACGCCACAGTCAAAGTCAATGGCCCTGTTTACACTTGGTTTTAAAATGCATCTTGAACATTCAGGTCACAAATGGACTGCCAAGACACAGTGCCGTTTACACCTGTGTATATCATTTGTTTCCAAGGTGATCACAAGGTGATCCACAGCTTATCACATTTGTTCAAATTTCGTTACTGCCTACATCACTTCCGCTAGAAGGTCAAAGGTCCCCGTGCAAAATAATATTAAAACTTAAAACCTGCAACATACCGTCATTATTTTCTTGCACTCCAACTGCGTACATCAGTGCTCCTCTCCATTTTTTTCTAGCGTGTCGCACTGTCACCACAACAATCACCGCGTCTAGCATTAATGACATATTTTCCTGTTACATCCGTGTTGTGGACGCATCGGGACGCATTAGTGTTTACACTACAGAAGGTATGTGGTTAAATGCGTCCCAGACCACCTCGGCAAGTGGTTTGAGCGAATGCGTTTTGAAAGCGTCTTGGAGGTCGTTTACACTTGTATTCAGTGCTATCCAGTTGTGATCATATCACCCAAGACACATTTTAATACCAAGTGTAAACGGGGTCAATGAGATCCCATCTACTAGGAAATCCATTTCTCCAGTGTTAGTACAGACTGGAGAGGATGCTTTATTTTATAAAACTGTGTGTACATATCACATCAAAATCTTTAAAATTTTTAAAACGAGCAAGGAAAAGTAATTTTTCAAGATATGTGAAAAACACAACGCATCAATCCCTATACTGGCTAACAGAGCTAGCATAGTAATTGTCACATCGGCGGGGTTTGGCTGGACAGGACAGGTTAGGAGATGACATAGAAAGCAATAGTGTTTATTGAGCACAGACAAAGGTATCCAAAACAGCAGGCAGAGTCGTAGTCAAAAACAGGTAAATGTTTGTGCTATTAGCAAACAAAGCAGACAAGGCAAAGATAGAGTCAAAATTTCAAAACACCGAAGCAAAGATGACAAAGCAGAAAAGCAAAGAACAAAAGCCAGAAATGAAAACACCGGAAAGACAAGGCTAGGCGGTACCAGACGCAGTGGCTAGACTCATGTTTCGCAAAGTCACTGTGTGTCTTTGTCACTGTATATGGGATTATACAGGGAAATGTAGTCCATAGTATGAGTTAGTCCATAGTATCAGAATAATGCGGAAGTGTGTTGCCGCGCCATGAATGGCGGATATGATCAGGAGCACGTCGCGTGCGGCCGAGTTCACAAAGCGTGCTGTGTGTGCAGCAAGGGACAGATCATGACAGTAATTGGGAACTGAACCACTGAACATATTGCACACTGGCAGTTTACCTGCTCATCTGTGTCAGGGGTTTACTTTGGACAATCTGTAAGTGACTGCAACACAAAAGGCTATGATTGAAAGTAATGAAACATGCCCAATAGTATACATTCCTCAAAGTTCATTTTAAAATGGCTAGGCTCAGATCCATTAAGTACACTGATTGCTTTAACTCTGTCTGCTATGGCTCCTATTCATAAATAAACAATTTTGTAAGCGAATAAAGAATGGATACAAATATAATAAGCTTACAAATTCACACAAAATCCTGAACATACTGGGACAGATGTATTAGGTTGTTTGTGCTTATTTTCAGGTATAATTAGACTGCATTTTGGGCAAAATACCTTCCGTATTATGTGCAAAACAAGCATAAATGCACATGTGGCAACACTCAGAGTGCTATTTTACTCCTCAAGCATATTCATATGCAAAATGTGCGACTAATTACATATTCTGTTAAGCCTTAAAGGTCCATTATGTAGAATTCTTCCAACTGAATACCCCTCCCTTTCCGAGAGTGTATTAGAACCTACGGTGGCTCTCAGGAGCCCATAGTGTACTTCCAAGTACTTACAATTACACTCTCTTCCTTTTTCATGCTAATTAATCAGTATGATCCTGCATTTTTCAAAATTTGGGTTCTCAAACGTGTTAGCCAGCACCAGCAAACAATGATTTTTCTTCTTTCTTCTTCATTGTCTTCCTTTTCTCTTCTTTGTTGTCCTTCTGGTGCTTCCTTCCTAATTCACTCTGGTACTTCTAAACATGAGAAACGTGGAAGGCGCTCTCAAGAGGTTTGTCCGTTCTCTGCTACTGTAGCAGCACAACATGGCAGCTCTATTGAAGAGGACATGCGCCCTGTGTAGATAGTCCATATTCTAAGTTTATGAAAAGACAATGATTCATAGTTACAGATAATTATACATTAATGGAAACTTATTAATGAATTCCATAAGTGTATTATATAATATGCAATGCATTTCTGCTAATAGAGTTCCTCAGTGTCCTACATAGTGGCCATGTATACCTTTAAGGCTATGTATACACTGTGTAGTTTTTGCAGGTCCTGACAAAATCACGACACAGGATTGTGCGAAACTCATCAGACAGCTGCACATATAGCGAAATATAAACTAATGGACAGAAAAATAGCCTTATTACCTTAAGCTCCCTTAGAAGAATGTTTCTGTTTATGTGACCCCATTTCCAGCAAGTGATAAATGAAATATTTTTGACATGTGATTTAATAAAAATGTTAGAATATATAGATATTTGTTAGAATATCTTCATCCTGTAATCTGATGTGGAGAACATGTTATTATTATTCTGTTATAGAATTAGGCCAAGATGATATTGGGATCATCTCATACAGTGTGGCAAGTAATGAGAAGTGCAATCACACGGTATAAAACTGAGTTCCAACATAAAAAACTTTTAATGGACATTTAATGGCGTCCAGTTCTGCATATGATTCTGTCCACCTCTCAAACCTAGGTGTTAATTAGCCGTGCTGCTCAGAGCTGTGTAGAGGCAGTGATGCCAGATCGTTTCCCACAGAATTGGGGTTATTTTCATTTACAACAGAAAAAAAACCATTTTAGGAACTTGGTGAAAGAATTGTTCTGAGAACTATGTGTTTTAAAGTTGTTTGTCAATTATGCTACTAAAAGGGCTATCAAAGCTGGCAGTGTAATTTAGTCTATTACTAGGATTAGACTGGAAATTGCCACAGAACAAGTTAAATAATTTTCTTTTTCTAAAGTAGAATAAACCCGTACCTCTGGCCTAACTTGAGATTGGAATTTGTGCTTTTTCTACATAAGACTAAACAGATAAATAAAGACTAAAGCCAATTGCTAGATCACTAAAGACAGAAAGAAAACGATTCATCCCATTGAACTGTTGATTATAACTCAGAATTTTCAGAAGCTCCCCACGGTGCCTATTGTAAAACAGGAGACAGATGTGCCACGCCCCTGAGCTCAGTAATTAACACAAAGAGAATGATTTATCAGCTCTCCAGGAAAGGCTCGCAGTCAAATACAGCACCATTACAATGAGATTATCTGACTAGAGTGATATCATTTGGTCTCAGCAAAAGTGCTTGTGCAGCTCTTAGGATGAGCTCTCAAATTCTAAACCGAGTTCAGTCTGCGTGTAGCATATTGTACTCAGTGGGAGAAAGAGAGCTACATTATCACAAGCTTCTCCAGCATCCTCCCCTCCTAATTTAATTGCAGTGGAGCTCACTTTACACACTGCATAAACCACAGGCAGAAGCGATTTTATGTCCGCGAAAAGATTCATGCCAGTGATGCAAATAACAAGGCTGCATTCATTTATTTATCTTTATCCTGGTCAGGGTCACACAGGGTATCCGGGAACAGTGGGTGCAAGGCGGGAATACATCCAGGATGGGCACCGTGTACACACACACACACACACACACACACACAAACACACACACGCACACACGCACACACAATTTATTTATATCCACTCAACAAATTAGAGATACAGGACATAAATAATAAAGAAAACACACACACACACACACACACATATCTATCTACAGTATATCCTCTCTCTCTCTCTCTCTCTCTCTCTCTCTCTCTCTGTCTCTCTCTCTCTCTCTATATATAATGTATATATATATATATATATATATATATGTACACTAACAGTCAAAAGTTTAGACACCCCTT
>JAQQZR010000002.1:19574564-19616236 GCA_030068235.1 Notoglanidium macrostoma
CACACACACACACACACACACACACACACACACACACACACACACACACACACACACATATATATATATATATATTGCCAGGCTACAAATATTGTAGTATTTTATTGTAGTAAATTATTGTAGTATTTTATTTGCACTGTATCACTCTGGCGCAAATATATTTGCACACCATATTCTATGTAACATGTGATATATGGCCAAAGGTTTGCCGACACCTGACCGTCACACCCATTTGGGGTTCTTCCCCAAACCGTTGCTACAATATTGGAAGCACACAATTGTATAGTATATCTTTGTCACCTGTCACACTAGAATTTCTCTTTAAACCCGTTCCAGCTTGACAGTGCCCCTGTGCACGAAGCGAGCTCATTCCAAGGATGGAGTGGAAGAACTTGAATGTCCTTTGCAGAGCCCTGACCTCAACCACACTGAACACCTTTGGGATGAACTGGAACGTGACTGCACCCCAGGCCTCCTCGCCTGACATCAGTGCCTAACCTCACTAATGCTCATGTGGCTGATTACGCACAAATCTCTACAGCCACGCTCCAAAATCTAGTGGAAAGCCTTCTCAGAGGAGTTATGGCAGGAATCGAGGGCTAAATCTGGAATGAGAAGTTCAACAAGCACATATGAATGTGATGGTCTGGTGTGTACAAACATCTGGCCATATAGTATAGCATGATAAGGAATGTCACATTCCATCATTGTTCTTGTACAATGATAATAAAGGTATACATGTTAGAAATTGTAATCATCTGGGTATATCCTGTAAACATAAAACTTGTTGATTTGCTTCACTGAATCTCATCCCTAAATAACATATCCATTTTCCCATTGCACTCCCAAAGGGGAAGGTTTAAAACTGTACCTGACACCTTATCTTAGTCAATAAATTGATGAGTGGTTAAATTAGATGCCCTGTAGGTGAATGGTGAGCATCTGCGATCAATACATGATTTCAAAGCCAGTTCTCATCCAGTATGATACAGAGTTGGAAGCAGCAGCTGCGGAAAATCACTGATTATTTAGTGCATATTGACTGTTGCTTAATTAAGCCAAGATGAACCTGCGAGATCCATTGTATCACATCAGAGCATTTCTGCCTCCAGTTGCCCTGAGGTGTGAAGCTGTAGATTACATTTCCCTCCTTAGGGTTTCAAACCCAGAGGAAGAAGGTAAAGTGTGTGGAAAAAAAACTCTACTATTCAAGACAACACTCCAGCACTCCTCAGCACAGAGGAAAGATGTTTGAGTGTAACACTGGGTTTTGATTCAAGGTCAGGCAGGCTGGGTCACGACACAGCAAGATCAATGTGAATACTAAATTTGAAGCCATAATAGCATGAAAAGTTTTGCTGTATAGCTTCAGGATGGCACGATTACAGACTGCTTGGAACAAAATAATGAAAGTTATTAATGAATATCACGAGGACAGGGGGCATGAGATCTGCAAGGGAATTAGATGTCATATATTATACCACAATTCTGTTGAATGCTTGAATAATAATTGTGATTGTGCAAAAGGTGTTGATACATTTTCTGTTATGCACTCATGCTGATATATTATCATTTATATTGTGCCAGGTCATTTATGGGGACATGTATGGCAGACACTCAACATAATCTAAGGCTAATAATAAACAAGTTTTTAAAAAATGTTTATTTCACAACAAAAAAAATCATTATAATCATTTATATAGTGAGACTTTCTTTTAAGGAGATTAAGGAGTTTATTTAACATTCTCCAATGTCAGCACTCTGAATTTTCCAGTTCTCTGGGAACAAAACAAATTGCATTTTTTTAACTTACAGAAAGAGAAAAATGAGGGAATGACCATTTATAGCTCCTATAATGTGAGCAATAAGAGGAATTGTCTTGTTTGGGAGAAGTTCCCTGACATTAAATGAACAATAGATGGTTAAAAAGTGTAAGATGTTGTCCATTAATAAATACAAAATGACACTCAATGGCAAATTGCTGTGCTGTAAGAGAAATAAAACAATTTAAAAAGTGATGTTTTTGGAAATGAATCTCCTTTGGGGTGCTACCAGTCACTGATGTTTTGCGTCAGGTTGCATCACGCCGCCCCGTCATTGATTATTTTCCTGTACCATGTAACAGCACATCCTGTTGTGTTTTTATTTCTTTATATATAGTGTGTAAACTAATGATAATGCCAAATATCAAGTTCTCTTATTACTAATCTCTTATTAGTTTTTTATTCAGCAAGGTTTACATTTTTGACAGAAGCCTTTAAAATCTTGAAATGATGGACTGAGTGATTTTGTCTTGCAGAAGTGTGTAGGTGGTCTCTGTATGCACTTATGTATATGACAGGAGGATTTTAGAGCATTTGTAAAGAAAAGCACAGTCGTGTTTTGAATTAAGCCTCCTGCAATAGAGGGATTTGTGAACCCACACAACGGTGGGTGGAGATCTTTCAAACCTAAAACCAAGGCCAAGGCAACAGCTGTCTGTTAATAAAACAAATGGCATGGCCACTCTGAGTCACTAGTCCCCATTTTTCTCTTTTTATTTGTGTTATGAGTGGTTTGAACCATATCATCCCTCCCTCTTACTAAAAGGTTCATGGTAATGTCATTCCATGTTGAAAAGCATGCAATTTGTCTTTTTTTTTTTTGTTCTAGTGTAACCTATTTGAAAGCATGTTTCTGTGAAAACCTTATATTCCACTGAAGCTTAATATGTTCAGGGCATTGAGGGTGTCCTAGCATAGGCCTGACCTAGCATAGGCCATCATTGCTGTTCTGTTTTTTTCGGGATTTTTTTAAAGAAGGGTGATGATGAGAGACCCTGTCTCTTTGCATAATATGAGGCCAAAATGCTTGCATCAGGAACAAGTCAAGGTTATCACACTCCCTCTAGACATGGCTATGGCTTTGTGTCCAACTTTTTTTTTCACCACACGTGCTGTAATTGATTCCTATTCAAGGCCACCTCCTGCCCACCTACTGCTGCCCATAGCAGAGGTCTTACAAGCTGCAGAGACTCTGACACAATGAGGCCAGCGGCTACTCTCCATACACCACACTCTCCTTTTTTTAGTGTGGGAAAGGACAGCAGGATGTTTCTTAGACCAGGGGTTCTCAGACTCTTACACCTTTCTCTCTTAACTCTTCCTAGGGACCAATATAACTGTAAAATAAATTTCACAAGTCCTCTCTGGACTTCCTTTTATTATTCAGATACTAGGCTCATTATTTGAACGTGTACAATAATATCTTGCCCGTTTATTGAAGATGGAATTCGTTTATTCCTGAAATTTCCTTCATCCAAGTTGATTTTATTTGTAGGTCTACTTGTTCTTCAGTTATTGGGGTTTGGATTAAAATCTATAAAAATTCAGTAATAAATAAATCCTGATTCAATCCTGATTTAACCCTTGATGAATGCGCCCCCGCGTCAAATGGAACGCGCCCCCTCGTTTCTATTAATATCTTTGTGATAACATAGCACAGAAATACAGTTCAACATTGCCTGAATCTGTAGAGTCTGCCCTTTCGATTTTATCTTATCACAAGATCGTACATGACTCATATACGGAGTTAAGAGGCAAGGAAAAGGTTCAGTCCAGCACAGCGCCTTTCAGTTCATTCAGACATTGGAGACACCGGCAAGAGACGTGCAAAAAAAATGGCGCACAAAAGGTTTTCAGCTGCTGAAGTTGCTGCAGTGATATTAGGAAATTTTAGAAAATATTTTAGAAAATTTTACTTCAACTTTTCAGCTTTATGGCCAAATTGTCTTTTTACACAGTGCTGTAGGTCAAAAGGGACCTCATTATAGACAGAGCTGTGATTGTTCTGAACGGTTTGATATATAAAAACACATTGGTATAATGTTAAAAGTAAGTGCCTTTAAAGATGAATTTAAGAAAATATGCACAAATTGAGAAAATGCCTTTTTGCCCCAAACTCAACCCTGATTCAATCCTGATTTCAACCTGATTCAACCCTGATTCAGTCCTGATTTAATCCTGATTCAACCCTAATTCAATCCTGTTTCAACCCTGATTCAGCCTCAATTCAACCCTTATTAAAACCATTTAACCCCTGTAGCACACTTGTTTAGGCCCATAAATTGTGTTTTGTCTAGGTAAAAATGTTGTTTTTTGCTTTTAGTTAAGCGTTTCCCCCTTAAGTGCGTATTTATTTCGTGGGAGTTGCAAATGTTTTAGCGTGAATATGAGAAATGCTAATTGATGTGCAACTAGATCCAATGGAGCCTCCTCTAGTAGTTAAAGGGTTAAACCCTTATTCAATCCTAATTCAAGCTTGCTTCAACCCTTACTTCAGTAATAAATATAATTTTGCTCACTGTGGGTTTTAATTTCTAGCACTGTACCGAAAAACCCTTGCTTTGCATCACTTTGGGAACCACTGTCTTAAGCAATTCATATCATCTTCAGACACTCCGAGTTGCTGGTGTTATCATAAAGCTTTTCAGTAATTAAATGCCAAAACGTGATTAAATTATGATAATTTTTCTGTTCATCTAAAGTTTTGCATTTCCATGATTATGCATATCTGAGCTGAGGCAAAAAAAGGCACATTATGCCAAATTATGCTCTACCAGCACTGATTCCGGGATGCTGATGGGTAAGACAGAGTAACTCGTCTTTCAAACCCTCACTAGCTTTCTCTCCAACCAGGCTGTGACGTGTTGTGCAGAAAGCCTCTTTTTTTCTCCAGCATTCTGGACCGTCAGCACACAAGACATCCTTCAACACGCACCTCACACAGTTCACCCTCAGTTCAGCACTCACTGTTGTGTCTGAAAGCCTAAATGCATGCTTATTCTGAGTTTTCAGATAAACACACATTTTACATTGCATGCGAAAACGCTGACATCCCTGCACATTTTGAGTGCATTTCATAAACCGTTGATTCAATGTCTCAATTAAATAATTTGTCACACATTTATCTTAAGCCTTAGCCATCTAAAGTAAATGTCACTTAAATGTCATGCGTTATGTTCCAGTGGGATGAATGAATTCAGAGGAAGATTGTCGCTGCCTATAATGTCCCTAATTGAAATAAATTTGGGCTGTTCCGAAGAAAGATGGTGCAATATAATGTTATGTCCTATTTTACATCCATCCATTAGATCCTCATTCTTCATTTGTCATTCTAGTCACACCATCGTTCTACAGGCTGTAATAAATTTGCCTTCCTTGGTACATGACTTGACAAACTGTCTTAAGTGTGTTACTGAGGCACTTCTACATGTACAAATATTTCTGACATTGACGCATGTGGTGCCAGTCAAGTATTTGCGGGTAGTTTTCAGAAACCGATGCTCTCCACTCCCGTCTACATTGCTTTTCTTGGTGTTTTGAATAGATATTTGCTTTTAAAGTCCTCTTAATGCTTTTGAGACATTCAGAGAGTCTGGCATGGTAAAAGCTCATACTGTACATGGGTGTTTCCTCTTCTTTCATCATGTGGCCAAAAAAGAAACTTAATATTCACTTAGTGTCTTCTAGTGCAAATACTAAACAGAGCAAACCAGTATTTCATGTTCTCGTTTTTTATTTGCTCCCTTCAGCTGTGTCATTTTCTCCTGTAACATTCTTAAAATAGTTTAGTGCCACAAGAACGACGACTTCACTTCAGTGCGGTTTCACATGGCACTTGAAATTTGACTTGAACTCTGGCATCTTTACCCACTCAGTGTGAAGGTATAGAATGCTGCAATGCGAACAACCCCAATTCAACCCTTATTTAACCCTTATTTAGCCCTGATTCAATCCTGATTCAATACTGATTCAACCTTGAGTCAATCCTGATTCAATACTGATTCAATCCTGATTCAATCTTGATTCAATCTTAATTCAACCCTTATTTAATTCTGATTCAAATCTAATTCAACATTGATTCAACCCAAGATTCAACCCTTATTTCTCCCTGATTTAACTCTGATTCAGTTCTGCTTGAATCCTAATTTAATCTTATTAATTTCTAATTCATCTCTGTTTCACCTTTGATTCAGTCTTGATTCAACTCTGAATTAACGAAACTCCAACATGCTCTTCAAGTTGCTATTTTTTTAACATGTAAGCTTCTTACATGAAAGATGAAGAAATGAGGGTCAGAGGACAGAGCCAGAGCTCCAGAAATACAGTAATAATAAACAGTATAATTATTTCTGTGTATTTTATTATTATATATATATTACTATGTGCAATTATTTTATTCTGTTTGTTTATATACTTTTCAACCTATATACAGTTGATTTCTGAGATTTTCTGTCACCATATTTCTGACTATTCAATGAAACCATTTGTTTTAAATATGTCCTTGTTATAAATATGTCCAGTATCTATTAATGTCCAAAAAGAAAACAAACCTAAGGTATAAACTGCACTCTATGTTGGACTAGGTAAGCAGACTAATAGGTGAGAAAGCACGAATAGACTCTCTTCCTGATTTCCTGATGGAAAGTAGCTTTAAATTTAACTGCAGACAGAATCAATAAAAAAAAGGTCTGGAATACGTCAGACTGGGTTTAATTTATCTCTTGGACTTGATGGAACCACAGTAGGACCTCAGACATCTCTTAATGTAGAAAGATTTCATGGTCTGTAAACATTAAACTTCTCCATTAATGTGGTGTTGTAAATATTGTTGCCTACCATTTTATGCTAAAGACCAACTGTGTGTGTGTGTGTGTGTGTGTGTGCGTGTGTGTGTGCATGCTAAGAGGTCTGTCTCACTACAAGTTTTTGAGCTGAGGCTGTTTACAGATTCCTCACAGACACAGCTGTGATATACTGCAGCGAGCCATCACTGGGTGAAATTGATAAATGGATATGGGTGGGTGGCCATAATGGCAATGGTAAGAAATTGGATACTTGGCATTTCTGGATTTAATTTACTGTAGGG
This sequence comes from Notoglanidium macrostoma, assembly GCA_030068235.1. Lineage (NCBI taxonomy): Eukaryota > Metazoa > Chordata > Actinopteri > Siluriformes > Auchenoglanididae > Notoglanidium > Notoglanidium macrostoma. The sequence goes on from JAQQZR010000002.1 coordinate 19,581,474, forward strand.
CTTGCATTCAAGGAGCATTGCACCACAGCCCACTTTCTCCTGACAAGCACCTAATTATTTTAACTCATCCAAGTGCAGACCTCTCGGTGCATGCAGCTGCTCGGTGCTCGAGCCGGCCAGCTGGAATAGATGGATTTTTCTCTGTAGTATGTTACATATCTCAATACAAATTGTCAGTTGCATTTACAGGTTTTTTTTTTCACAATTCTGAGTAGCCAGTGTACAAGTGGAGGTTTCATCTCTTATCCAGAGCTATGCATTACAACATATTTAGTATATTACTCCTCTTTTAGAGATCAATTTATGACCTTAGTACATTTGTCCCATTCATTCTTTAATTATCTAAAAATGACAAAATATCAAAGTAAAATTGAAAGTTCAACTCTGTGACAGCAAACTCACCTGAGACTGTTTCTTAGTCTATTCAGAAAGCAGAGATCTTGACATGTATCTACATTTACACATCTCATGATACACACCCCGATGGCGTAACATCTAAACACTCTGTATTTCCAAAGAACTTTGTCGAGATGATGTGATGATTTTGTCTCCAGAGCATTTAACACTGTCACAAGCTTCTGTAAACCAGCTGGTTAATTAGGTCCTATAGGGAGATATTATGTCCTTTTGAAATCTGATATCATACTAAATAAATCTAACAATTACTACAGCACCCATCCAGAATAATTTGTCTTAATAAGTGGCTTTGTAAAATGGTATTACTCTCACTATTCTTCTCAGTGTGACCAAAATCTGTGTCATACATCAGCTCTGTCGTAGCTATATGGCAGTAATGGCCTTATGAGTCATAATGAGTCATCCTCTCATTCTCATACTTATTGGGTCTTATTATTGCCCTGACCTAGAGAGAAGCTGATATGAGTGGATATCAAGGTGTAAGCTTCAGATCAGACGCAGAAGAATGCACTGAATTCCCACTGAGCTAAAGCATGGATTTGAATCCACACATCTGATTCAATTCATAAGACTCATGAGGATTATGTGATAAAGTTTGTAGGAGCATTATGGGCGAAGAAACACCAAAACTGAGTATTGTAACGTCCTTTCAGACCAGAGCTCTCGTTTGTGTAGGAAAGTTTCTGAATAATTTCTTATAAATCACGTGTGCGAGGCTTATATTTGTCATATTTGTTATAATTTGTCAGATTTAATGTCTGTGATTGAAAAATAACCACAATATTCCTAACTTCTCTCTGAAATGTGCCTGTAGCCAAAAATCATATGGTTGAAAGGACTTGAGCATGCACAGGTATCACATCTGTATGCCTGGTTTCCCTTTTTAAAATTAGTGCCCAGGTAATGGCATTCATTTATCGGTACCGGTGTTGGAATAAGTATCTATTGATGAGCTACTTAGAGCTTTCAGTAGAAAAATGTGCGATCCCTGAGAAAGAGCTCTCTCTGAATGCCACAGTGTGTAACATCCTCCAACAAAATGAGATAAGCCATGCTGCATTCATTAACATGCCCAATCTGTTAGCCTTTTATGAGATTTGCGCGTAACCATGAGCTTATCTGCGTTTAACACTAATGCTTTCATAGTTAGCTAAACGTATTAGTAGTCCAGACCCATGATTTATCTGTATGTAAAGCTGTCCTGGATGAGTATCTTACACTTGCAGCTTTGTTTTTCACGACTGTTAAATTAGTGCACAAATCTATGCTGATGGCCTTTTTAGTAAAACATACTTTACAGTGAAATCTTTGTACACACAAATTATACACAGATTTGTGCACAGCTGAGGACACCATGCTCAGAAAATCAAAGTCAATTTTGATTTCTTGACAATTATACACCATGCTATGATATAAAAGCAGCTGGCATTAGTCTTATTATTTAGGCAACCCCCACATTAACATGTTTAATTTCAAAACAACGTTTTCAAATTAAAATGATTTCCGTCCAGATGAGCGTTTCAGTTCCATGTCAGAAATAATCTCTGTCCGTACTAGAACACCTGAAAACGTGGTCATTTACGTACACTGGGAATGCGTGTGTGGCTGCTTAGCTGCATATTGCTTGAATAATAGCTTGCCTACTGCGCATGTAGGCAGTTTTAGCATTGTAAAATGCAGAATTTAACTGCACAACAGCGGCTAGCAAAGACAACAAGGTCAGCAACGCTTGAAAGTAGCAACCACTGGTAGCGAGGCTAATGTTGTTTAATTTCTTCTGGAAAAGGGTCACGTGATAGGAGAATGAGGAATCAAAGAAGTATATATTGTAACTGATAAGACCCAATCAGGAAGTGAACGTGAGTATCTGAGTCATCGTTTCCAAAACTCTATGTTTCTGGCCGTCCATGATAAACCTTTTCAAACTAAAAAGGGCCGGAAGCGTTTTCAAAACTCTCCGTTTTAGGGGCCCAGAAACTCAGAGTAGTATGGACACCAGGCATAAATGTAGCACGTGGCGCTTTTTAAAACTTAAACGTATTAGTGTGGACTTAGCCTTTGATACACAGACAGAATGGATTGCTTCTTGGTATTGTGTGTTGTGTAGTTTCTGTTTTTGACCACTTTAACTTCCTTTAGAAATCTGTTTCACACTATTGCACAAAAATGGCATTGCATTCGATTTCCTTTGTTCTCTATATATGATATTGTTCTTGAAACCTTCATACAGCTCATTCTTTTTGGGTGAGAGTGTGCTATTCCAGTAAAGTGCCAACAGATGTAATAACCGGAGACCCTTAAACAGTTCAGTTAACAGAACAATCTCAAGGCTCCTATACAGGCATACAGTCCCTTGGTGAGTATTTGTGTTAATATTAAATTTGTGAACTGGATGTGGCTATTGTAACCATTGCTTGTTCATGTTTTCATGAGGAGGACGTGGATGTGAGAGTGCTTCATATGGTGCAAGGTGTTCAAAAATCAGCTTTTTAGTGTTATAATGTTATAGATTTTGTTTGCTTGAGTTCTCATTCTTGCTTGTGCCCTGGTTGAACTCAGGCTTGATTCTCAGCCTCAGAAAACCCAGCAGTTTCACTTTAGCAAGATATCTGTTGCTGCACCTGTGTCTGCAAACCTATTCAGTTCATTCATCTCGTTAAATAGATAACACCCTAGTTATCAGAAGTTTTCTGTCCAGAATGCGAAATAGTTTTGTTCAAGCAAAAGACTTTCAATGTCAAAGCAGCCATGTAGAATACCGAAAAGCTTGGCAAAGCAGCAGGGCAGAGTGCTCTGTTACCCTAGGAAACCGCTCAAGATCAATACAGGTAGACCGGCACACATTTCTGCTCCACTTGTAGACACTGAAAAACGCTCAAATCCTCTCTTCCATGCAGCACAGCACTTGCACAATCTTGTTTGCGGGCTGACCTGGATTTTCATTTAGAGAGTAATCCATTTTCATTATATCTTAAGAGGAATCTACGCAAACAAAAGGTGGAACACAGCAGCCTCATCATCCTTTAGGAAGAAGGTCGTGTCAAGCATCTAGGAAACAATATTGGAGCTTATTACTGAAGTTAAAAGAAGTGATGGCTTTTAGATTGTTTGTTCAGCCTTAATATTAGCCAGTGCACATCATGTCCTCTGAGGATCTGTGACAAGCTGCAGGTGACCTTTTGCTTCACTCCACAATAATATTCGAAGGGACGCTCTGCATGAATTTGTTTCCTATATTGCATTTTATATCTGTACTGTGCATTCATATACAGAGAGATATGAGAGGCAGTAATATGTGGCAGTGTAAACAGCATCAGCGCATGAGACATACAACATATTTTCACACAATTCAGAGCCTCTGGCACACAGTAGCTCACTCGCTCTGAATCTCTTCATCTCAGCCAGTGCATGAGAATCAGGCCGAGCTCTCAGTGGTGTCCCATGAGGGAACCAACATCCAGCTGCTTGTGACTCAGCAATGAATCATGCACACAGCTCTGTACTGCATGCGTGGTGGGATAAGAGACAGGTGAGCACAATAACTAGCCAGGCAGAGAACTATCCAAACCCACTATTGTGTAGAGTCATTCCGCATTCACATACTGCATCTTCTGGGTCACGTTAAAGGAATCTAATGAAAAACAAGCGTGAAGAAAAATGGTAATGTATAAACCGTGTTAATAAAGGTTCAAAGCTGAAAACAATTAGCAGTTAAGATGGCCTTTTTGAAAATTCCTTATTCCTTCCCCTCCTTTGTGCTTTTTGCAAGATATATTATTTACATTGCCAAAATGGTGCACATGGCATCTAAGGTGTGTGTTGGCACTGGAATCCCATGGAATGTGACAAAAATGCCACATGAGCTGGTTTTTTTATTTATTTCTATATGGGTGTGAGCAAGCTGTCAGATAGGAAGTTCAAATAAATACCATGTACATTAACATGAATGTGCAGGGGTCCTTAGTAGTTGTCTGGTCACGGTCATGGTGGTTAAAATTAGGCTACTTGTTTTGTTTATATTTTGGGAAATAGAACGTTTTAAGGGACAGCGCAGCAAGAGGGTTCTGGGTTGGAATCTGGCGGCTAACTGGGGACTTTCTGTGTGGAGTATGCGTCTTCTCCTTGTGCCTGCTTGGGTTCCTCCGGGTGCTCCAGTTTCCTCCCACAGCCCGAACACAAGCAGATTAGGTCAACTATCTACTGTAAATTTCTCTGAGTGTGAATGGTTGTTCGTCTCTGTGTTAGCCCGGCCCAGGGTGTACCCCACCTCTTGCCGGAAGTCAGCTGGGATTGGCTCCAGCTTCCTCATGACCTTTAACGGATAAGAGATATAGATAGATGGATGGATGGACAGAACCAACTACAGTCACAAGTGGGATTTCGCACACATATCTCGATCGATATGAGGTTGAGGAACTATCAAAGCCAACATTCATAGATCACACTGACAGTGCTGGGATTTCCATGTCTAGGTGTTTTCACCCTACTGTTCCAGTTTTCACATGAACCAAGTGGTAGGATTCATATTTATATATTTATTTTTAAATTCCAGTGTAGGCCATTCCCACATCATGTTTACATTTAAATACAGATACAGATGCAAATAATTGGAGTACTGAACAATTACAGATACACCCCTAGTGCAAGAAAAGCCTCTCATCCCATGGTGACATAAACTCGGAAGTTTTAATGTCCATTGATATAACTTTGAGCAGAGCAGGAACCTGACAAACTGCCATTCTCATCGACTGCCTCAGGGCACAGGAGCAATGCATCTTTTGGGCACTCAGTAAAGCTATAACATTCAATACTGCAAGCAACCTTCTCACATCTCACTTTGCTAGCAAGCAGAGAGTGTTACTATAGCAGTACAGACTCCATCAAAGAAAACGCCTTCAAAGACCCAATGGACTGATTCAAGCTTATACGGCTGAATTACGTGTTCTAGCCAAGTCGTGGCTTTTCAGTACACCATATCAGCAGTCTTTAAACTTACCCATAAAGGGCCAGTGTGGCTGCAGGTTTTCATTCCATCCAAGCAGTAGCCAACCTAATTCCACTTGTTTAATCAATTGAGTCTTCAAAAGACCATGTGGTGTGGCTTCTATTTGGCTGAAATGAAAACCTGCAGCACATACCGATCCCTTTGCGGATAAGATTGGAGATCCCTTTGCTATGTGATCAGGTCATTAAAAGCACACTGTGCAATAAAGTCTGGGAGAAATTGCTTCTAGAGTCTGATGGCATGTCTACCTAGCAAGAAATGCAGAGTATTCAACATCCAAGTCTGCTTGCGATGAAATTTTAATTTAGTCCTGCTAAATGTACACCTGGATGGAGGTCATATGTCTTTCAGAACATTGGCTTTCTACTCTTGTTTAACAACTCTCTGCAGCCACTCTCTTAAACTTGGATTCATACAAGGATTTTTTTTCCCATACCGGCCACTGCGCAATCCCGTATGTGGGTGTGGAAGCTCTAAATGTAATATTCCAGTCAACCTCCATGTACTTACTCACTGCACACCATTTGCCCTTCTTCATCTTCCAAGGGTTGCCTAGCTTTCCAAGGTTAACATTCTCTTACTTGATCTCTTTTGTTGCTCTGTACTATTTTATAAATACAGGTATGCCTTTTGTCCTGAGTTCATCCTGCATCTGCTTCCCAAAGGAGATATCTGCAGTTATTTCTGGCAGGGTCACTGCATATCTCAGTGACATTGTAGTGCATGTTGTGGGCTCTGACTGTCAGTTCAGGGCGTCACCGGTCTCTAATCAGAATGTAATATAAGGTTTATAAGGCTAATAAGGTTTGCTTTTTTCCTTGGGATTCTGCATATTACCCATGCTTTCTTCTCCAAATACTCATAGACGATGGCACCCCATTCACAGACTCACAGACTAAAAGAAGAGCAAATAGAAGGTGCTGAAGCCTTTCATCTGTCAGCTTCCACCAATCGTAGCTGCCACATGTCAGCTGCTGCAGTGGAAGTGGTGTTCTGACAGCTTCAGGATGACATTGAGGAATTTATTTGTCTTTGTTGATAATGCCCTAACCATTACCAGCAGTATTCTGTGGACAAATGTAAGCCTTGGGACTATGTTGGTGATTACACATCAGGACAGATCACCAGAGCTTAACAACACTACTAGCAATATCAGACTCTAGCCACAAATGGCTGAGACACAATCATTGGTCAGAACACTTCATTTATCAGTTACACTCCATTCATGGCAGAGCTGCATGAACTTTTGTCCCATACTTTCTAAGGGCTAGCCCCATCTGTTCCTATTTTCCTCTCTAGCCAGGTAAATGCCTTGATGAGCTGGAATCTGCACCAGAACCAATCTTGTCCAATCCATTTGGGTCCAGCCAGCCAGCACATATCTTGCCAACAAGCCTTGCCACAGTGAAGCAGAAACTCACCCACTGTGTGACTTACTGGCACTGCATTGTGATGCATTTTGATGAATATCTATCACAACAATTAATGAGGCACAGCTTATATTTGCACTCCACAAGATAATAGTGAAGTGGAAAGATTCAACAGAATCTCCACTCCCATGCAGATGGAGATGGTCTCGACATGGCAACAAAAGGAAATGTAGATAGAGTGTACACAGGAAAGCCACCTGCAGTTCAGGTTTCCAACAACATGAGGGTTTCATGACCATAAAAGCAGAACAAAAGAGTTTCATAGTTGCCGTTGATACACAGGGATAATGGAGTCAATTCCCTGTTTTTAATACTTGAATACTAGGGTGTTTGTTTTTCGGTCTAGACCCTATTGGGAAATTTTGTATGGTCCAATGAAACCACCAAGTCCTGTCGTCATACAAATCTGGGTGTGCATACTACATGGCCTGAGGATAAAACAGGACCAACATATTATTGTAGTCTTAATGTGTGCTTTAATAAAGTTGGTCACTAATGCTTATCTGTGGAATGTAACTAATTTATCATGTCCCAGCGTTAACATGCTGCATCTTAATCGTCACAATCATGTTTGCGTTTCTTATAAATAATTATAATGCTGCGTGCTGTCCGTCATGCGAGCATCAACTCTCTGCACTTCTGAGAGTTAGAAAACTTCGACGTAAAGAGAGAGCTGCATGCTAATAAAGTTAATGAAGAGTTGGAGAGCATGCAGGCTCGTCACGGGTGAGTAGGGGGCAGAGACAGAAGCACACTGATGAGGAAACACGCACTTTCTGACTTTCAGCACAGCAGCACACAACAGACGGCGGCGGCATCGGGGGGTCTGCTAACACAACAGGAGTAAACAAGTGAAGTGCCTCACAATAAATGAGGAGACAGGCTCTAAATAAAAGACCAGACTGCTGCAGACATTCACACTCCCTAAGTGTACTCGAAAGGATTTAAAAAAAAAATAAGGGTGGGTGTTTTTCACCTGTATTTTGAATAGCGTTGTGAATTTTCTGGAGTCTGGTAGGAGGACAGCATAAATGCACTGAGGCATCTCGTTTCCATGCATCCGTCTCTGCATTCATCCATTCATCAATCCAGTTCTTCCATGCACTCCCCAGTCCAATCAGTCGTTTAGTGACACAGACTCTGAAACCTTTTGTTGCTATACATTTACCTTTCTTTTCACTGCTGGCTTTTGTGTAGAGAGATGTTTACTTTTCTTCTGTCTTCTGTCTGGCGGATATAAATATTGATGTATGGCATGGCTGAGATCAGGAAAAGCCAGAGAGAAAGCAGGGACGCGGGAACTTGCATGCTGGACGCTCAACACAAATGGATTAACCTCAAGGGAGTCTGTTGAGGGAATGATAGTTTATAGCTGTAGTCTGTAGCTTTATAGCCGTAACTCCAGAGAACAATTAGCTTATTATAGCCATTAAAACAGATTGTGGCGAATAAGCGAGTACTTGTTTTATGTAGCCGTAGTCTCTGTTGTATCATGATAATGTCTCTGGCGAGGAAGCATCGTGTTTATACCCTTGACAAAAAGGTCTTTTGGCTGTGGTTTAACATAAAGGCACTATTTGTCTGGTTATTGTCTCCTTCATTTTTGCATTTCTTGATGAAATGTTTAAATGCGAGGTGGCTGTGTGTTGTTCTAGCATTAGAGTTACAGTTTTTGTAGCATGTTGTACTGTATTTGCCTCAGTGTAGTCACCGTTTCCACAGCCCTCTGTATTCCTGATTCTGGAAAGATCTATTCAAGCTAATTAATATACTTAGTAAAAATCATTCCTACCAGCAGCCAGACCATAGGTGCTTTTAGACCGGAGGAACTTTTTCATAGTTCTCAGAGCAGTTGGAGGACATACCCCCTTTTTTGTCTGCTTGCATTGTAGAATCTGAGGATGATTATAGTTCTTAGAACACCGTTTTGAGGAACTTTTTTAGCTCCTACGTAATGGTAGGTACTCTCCCAGCACAAGAGGAAACATGATTGATGAAAGTGTACGGTGATTTGTCCGGAGTTAAATGTCCGTTGATTTGGTGAACACGAGCCACCAGCAACCCGCCATGTTTAAGAATCTGCGTAAAGCATTAGCCATGTAAACAACAGCTCTTAATGTTAGCGTTAAAAAAATAGAAGCAATGAAGTCCGGAGAGTCCATTTCCTCTCAACTTGCTACCTTAGGCATCCAGCACACAGCAAAACAATGTTGAAAGAAAATCAAGAAAATAAAACACTTTATTTACACTTAATTAAAACTTTACACAGAAGTGACAGCGCTATACCGACCATCGACTGTCTTAAGTCACTGCAGAACATAGTTACAAGAAAGTAAAAGAAACATCCATGTTAACAAGGGACAGTACCAAAGTATTCTTGCATCCCTTCTGTAAACTGTCGTTTTAATATTATAATGTTATGGGAGGTTTACATTATATTTCTAAAATATATAAACATTTTAGATTATTTTTCAATGTACAATTGCTGGTATTGTTGAGATAACACCGATGTTGAATATTTCCTACAGCCTCCTGTTTTAGAGCTACCTGACACACACACACACACACCATGGAGCAACACTTTCTGAAACACATTCTTGGATTCAGGAACATGGATATCAGCCCCCATACTGACACACACACCACCGAGTCGGAGACACTGAAACTGGCAGTCGGCGCTAAGATTAGGCTCAGGCTTCACAGGAGCTGTCGCAGTATGGTGTGTGTGAAATAATCCATGACACCATCTGCTTTGCTTCGGTAATTATGAATGCAATTAGCCACCAATACCACATATGACCTTATATTGATTTAACATTTCGAGGTTCGTTTAATCTTGATCATGTGCATGAACTGGATAATGTTCTGTCTAACCTTATTACTCAGTAACTCAAGTCTGCTTGTTTTGGTGAGTGTTTCATTCTTCCCATGTCAGGACTGGAATGTAAATCAGCTGTGCCACAATGACAGGTTTTTTACTCATGAATACGCCTGTGTCTGTGCCCTACTTTGGCTTACACACACCTGTCAGCTTAGGCACTGATAGACGATAACAGCTAAAATTAACCACAATGTTGTTTTTAGGAGCCTGTGGCTTGAGGTGTGATGCTGTGATCCTGTCCTGTGCACCTCTACAATGTTGATATCAGAGTTACACGAACACTGATTATACAGGTCTTATTTTTTTTCGATCTTCGGCTGCTTGTCAGATTCCTGTTCTTGGCTGTCAGGAGTGAAACCTCATGGTGTCTTCTGCTGTTCTAGCCCATCCACCTCAATGTTCGACATGTAATGCATTCTGAGGTGCTTTTCTGCTCACCCCGGTTGTAAAGAGTGATTATTTGAGTTACCATTGTTTTCCTGTCACCTTGAACCAGTCTGGCCATTCCCACCTGACCTCTCTCATCAACAAGGTGTTTCTACCTGCAGACCTGCTTCTCTGTGGATGTTTTTTGTTTCTCGCATCATTCTCTATAAACTTGACCGACCCTGGAGTTTTCGAAAGCCAACAACGATGTCACCAACAACGTTGTCAGAGCCAAAATCATAGAGATCATATATTTCCTCCATTTTGATGTTTTAATTGAAACTCTTGACCTATATGTGTATTATTTTATGCACTGTGCTGCTTCCACATGACTGGCTGATCGGATAACTGCATGAATGTACAGCTGTGGAGGTGTCGCTGTATAAACTGGATGGTGACTGTCTGCACAATGCAATGCAATTTTACATTTTCCAGCACAGAACAGACTTCAGGACAGAGGAGTTTGCACTTTGTAGCTTCTCAGAAACATAGCATGATGGATTTTTTTTTTTTTTGTCTTATGTTTCTCTCTTAAACGATGAGAAATATATGAGAATATACTGAGGGAAGGATTGTTTATAGCTGATTTAATGTAAGTTATAAAAACCATGGTGTCATTCTTGAATTAAAAATTGTACTGGCGAATTGCTGTGGTATAGAAGGAATAAAACACTTTGGCATGTGCTTTCATTGGCAAACAGTGCGGTAATAGTAACTCTGCTCCACATCTGGCCACATCACACCACCCCGTCAGTGATTATTTGCCTGTACCAGCATGCCCCGAAATGTTTTATTCCTTACATAGTAAAATAAAGGACATACTATTTATTATCATATTATATATAAAAGGTACAGCAGAGCCCATTTCCGGGGCACAGCTTCTTCCACAGGACTCAGTTCTACCACACAAGGCTCTTAGTTATCCTGAAGGCTATAAGGAGAGTTGAATCAGAGCACTGTGTGCACTGCTCCATCTTTGCCAGCACCCGCTGTGCTGACGTGCTACTCTCCAGCTCCGAGTCGTGTCGTTTATTCTGCCTGTCTGTGCCATGACTCTGATCTAATAGACCTGAGAGATGTGCCAGGACCTGTAGGGAGGAGAGCTCGCTGACGACATTTAGCCGTTTAATGCGGCTTATCTCTACTTTTCCTCTCTGCTTCCGTTTCCCTTCACTTACTCCACATTGTTTGCATTTGGCAGTTTAGTGCTGAAGGCCATTTCAGAGTGCTATTGTCAGGTCACTACACACCGCCCTTTCTATTTCTTTTGCTCTCATAATGTTATTGAACAACAGTTATGAGTCAAGCTTCAGTCTCAGGTAGCGGTACAGTTGTGGTGGTATATTGTATCACTTTGGCTCGTTGCGTCGGCAGACGCAGCACTTATACAGCTTTCTGCTTTCTTTATGAGCCTAAAGCTGAGCTCCATGTGGCGACAAATATTATGCTGAAACCTGGGCACATCAGCAGGGTTCCGCATCTATGAATAAAAGTGAGGAGACATAATGAATATGTTGTGGAATCTGTTTGAAATTCAAAATCTCTTTCCTTTGTGAACAACTTTTGTCTGTCCAAGAGCTCGCTTCCTGCAAGTGCATTTATAATTATTTAGGAATATAAATACTAATCTGATTATAAACTGACACTTACATTTACTATTTAGTGGCTATTGTTATTATTTTATGAATTATTTGCTTACATTATTGATGATGACAAATCAAACTCTACTCATCATTTACTCAATAATTGCTTTCACTATGATCAAGATGACATGATTTTTGTAATTTCTTGTAGTTAAAGATCCACTATGTAGAATTCAAGATCCTTAACCCCTCCCTTTTTAAATGCTTTTTAAATAATAAGTAATGCTGAATAATAAGTATGATCCTCCATTTTTCAAAATTTTGGTTCTCAAACAAAAATTCAACTCCAGCAAATGCTGATTCCTCTTCTTTCTTCTTCCTGGTCTTCCTTTCTTCTTTATTGTCATCCTTCTGGTGCTTTCATAGTTCCAGGTAATTATGCACTGAATTCCCTGAGTATATTTTGCATATATAGTTCAGTTCTGCTAATAGATACCCTTGGAATCCTACATACAGGACCTTTAACTATTCAAGCACACTCAAAAGTAGGTGATAAAGCGACTTGTTCACTAAATGCAAGTGCAAACATTTGCATTCCGTGTTTTTTTTTTTGGTTTTTTTTTCAGGGAAAAATGATTATAATCTACAGCATTCTAGATTATAGAGAATTTCAAATGGAAAAATGTTTGAGGCAGTTACATGCATGAAGGCGAAGGATGACTAAGGGATTATATAATATTTACGTCATGTTCAGAAAGGGGAGACAAACTGATTTGTACGTCGGACTATAAATATCTTTTAATAAACTATTTAACTTTTAACTATTAACTATATGTAACTATTTGGCAGTTTTTGCTAATTGCAATAATAAAGTAACATCTGATGTAAATAATGAAACATTTTTTGCAATAATGAAGTAAAACCCTACACATTGCCTTCATATTCTGTCCTGAACTCTAGCTAGGTAGGCTAGCTAAACACGCTTGGAGAAGAGCAATAACTGACTAGTAACCAAGCTAACAGATGCTAGTGTCACTGATCTGAGCTGAGTTCCACAAAGGCATTGCAACAAGATTCATTATTAGATAAGAGTTTTTATGCAGCACATAAACCTCCATCTCTACAAGTTAAGATAATCTTGACTTTTACAATGCTTTTGGGAAACTTTGGGCATTGTTCAAATTTATCTGGGCCTTAGGCTCGAATGGCTGCGGCACTGTCAGGATTTAGACTTACAATGTCTGTGACTGGATCTAATGGTCACTTAGAGTTTTGTAAAGAAGAACTTTATGTTATTTCTTTTTTTTTTTTTGGTAATAATATAAGCAGTCAATGATGGATACTCCACTCCATCAGTAAGCGCAGGCGGCACCTGTCAGGTGTCCACTTTCTGTGATCCGGTGCCCGCTGTAGCCTCAGATTCCTGTTCTTGGCTGACAGGAGAGGAACCTGATGTGCTCTTCTGCTTCTGTAGCCCATCCACCTCAAGGTCTGACATGTTGTGCATTCTGAGATGCTTCTCTGCCCAGCACAGTTGTAAAGAGTGGTTATTTGTGTGTAAACTCACATTCTGTGTAAACTCTAGAGACCGGTGTGCATGAACAACTAATTGAAACACTCAAAAATACTCAAATCTGACACTGCCAAAGTCATTGAGATTACATTTTTCACCCTCATTCTGTTTGATGTTAACATTACCTGAAGCTGATGACCTGTATGTGCCTTATTTTATGAATTTGCATAAATGAGCAGCTGTTATTAAAGTGGCCGGTCAGCGGTTGTTTTTGTATGTTTATTGAAACATTGTTATTGTTAAAAAAAAAGTCTGCTGAAATCCAATAAACCAGATTAGAAGATAGTAATGAAATAGTTGAATAGATTACATTGCTAATTATGTACCAGAGCCTATTTCCTCAATAGTCTATTCAACATGACTCTATCATACAGGAAAGACATACGATAGTAAGAGAGATAAAGAGAGTGTGAGAGACAGAGTGGAGACATTACATTACCAGCCCACTATAGTCCGGTGTCAAGGCACTCAGACACCTCATCCAAACTCGTGCCTGTCTGAGTGTGACTCACGTCGTGGTCTAATCTCTGCTTTACGCTGGAGAGACAGGCAGTGCTGCTAGTGAAGAGCAGCTGGGGAGAAGCCTCAGCTGTCAATAATTTGCAAACTCGGCACTTGTGAGATATCACATTTTTAGACACACTTGCGGAACCTTAAAGCAGCAGAAATAATTTTTTTTTTAGGTCCCTGATTGCCTCTAACTAATAGGTACATCATTCTCATGGGGCTTGCTTTGCTGTTATTTATAGTGAATGATACTGACTGGGGCAGTTTTTTTTTGCTTATGATAACTTCTTAGTCTTCTTGCATGCACCTATGTGTTTTGCATATAGTAACCTTGGTGTTAATGATGTTCCTGACGCTGCTGAGTTGCCATCTGGATGCTGCAGCGAGCAGTGGCATAAACATTAGTGCCGGCTGTGGGAGTCAGCCTCCCTCTGCCTCCCTCTTCTGTACACTGCTTTGCTCTATCTCCTCACACTTTTCCTGTACTGTTTCTCTTGAAGTTGAAGCAAACCATGTGTGTGTTTGTATGTGCGTGTGTGTGTGTGTGTGTGCGCGTGTGTGTGTGAGAGAGAGAGAGATTTGGTATTCTTTAAGTGCAGCGGGTTCAGATGCACCTCACCGTTTAAAGTTGGAGTGTTTTAGTCACTGTGAGAAAAGATACTAAATGAAAACATTGCCCTGTTTCTCTTCTCGTGTAGGTGGAAAGCTCATATTCCCACCATGGCGGCCGGTGAGTAAATTAAGTTCACATTTTCTGCACATTAGTATAAAATCACGGGTGCTAATCCCATCATCTCAGTTAAATGTTCAGCTTCTTCTAAATTAACTAGCAGACCTAAAAATTGCACAAGAGTGCCACACTGTGGTTGCGGTTGAACAAATACTGTATAGTGCCAGTCAGTGGGTGACGAATTAAAGGAAAATTTTTTTTTATATTTTTAAATAATAAAAAAATAAATGTTGGCTCTTTTTTTTCCTCAAACTTCTTCTGTCTCATCACCTTTATTCTGTAATGAAACATTTATATCCTGATGGGAGTGGTCTCTTCCAAGATGACTCCGCCCCCCTCCACGGGGCACAAGGGCTCACTGAATGGTTTAATGACAATTGTGCAAATCATATGATGTGGCCTGCACAATCACCAGACCTCAACCCAGTTGAACACTGATGGGAGATTTGGGAGTGACGTGACAGACGTGTCTCCACCACCATCATCAAAACACCTGAGGGAATATGTTTTGGGTGAACAGTACTTACTTCCAGTACAGTACCAGAGATACGTAGGATCTGTGCTGCGGTGTATTAAAACATTATTTTCATGGCTTGTGGTGTTCCGACACCTTTCTGAGACAATCTATGCTGGTTTTTCCTTTAATTTGTCACCTGTCTATATCTCTGGATTTTAACTTAGATTTCCCTTTGGGAAATGTGTTCAAAATCAGCTTTGAGAAATATTCTAAGCTTACTGTACGACCTTTTGAAACCATAATAGCAGTCATTTACAGCAGTGAGAAAATGAGAACTTGTCAAATATTTACATTTAAGTACAAATAGAGGCTTTACAATTAATCATACTTCAATGGTTATTTTTTTACTTCCCTAATTAATGTAACATAATGGACTGTTATTCATGAGCTTATGTAGTAGTAACAAATTGGCTTAGATACATTAGAGATATTAGATTTATTGACTGTGGTGCATAAAGCCATGAGTGCCCCATTCATGTTTAACTATTTTAACATTCATTCATTCATTCATTCATTAAATATGCAGGGTTCTGTGGAATTAAAGTAATGAAATGATAAAGTGCAATCAAACTACTGTGTCCTAAAATGCATGAATAAGTAATAAATAATTATGATTTCTATATTGAGCAAAATAATCCTGATTATCATGTTATCTGTGAACATACAGTCCCATTTGCAAGTCTATGTATAAACATAATAATTAGACTTTTTAGATTCCAAAAGTGTGATACACTATATCTCTCTTAAATCTGAAATTAAATTTTAGTTTTTTCTCTGCACAACCAGTGTCATTATTGTGTAGACAATGGCACAAATACCTCCAGTCCAAAAGACGGTCCAGTTCACCCAGTAACTTTATGGAATCGAGACTCTGTTGTCGCTCAACCCAAAAACATCGCACCTCAAATCACCAAGAACTACCGCAAGCTCCTTCTGAAGGGCTCAGCCGTGCTTCAGCAGCTCAACAGCACTCCTGCTGGCCAGGATTCCAATCACATCCACAGGTTGACCCAAATACAGCAGTCCCGCCGCAAGCTGATGAGAGACGTGTGTGCCAAATACAGAAGCTTCACGAGGATCGTAAGCCGCAGGCAGGTGTCCCGCATCTATGTAGAGGACACACACAAGCTCCTGTACTGCGAGGTGCCCAAGGCGGGCTGCTCCAACTGGAAGCGTGTGCTGATGGTCCTGCAGGGCCTGGCTTCCTCCACAAGTGAGATCCGTCATGAACAGGTGCATTTTGGGAACAACCTAAAGCATCATTCACCAATTCTAGTTTAGCTTTCTTTAATGTAAAGTTCTATTAAAGTATTAAACTGGAATTTATCGTTATGTCAATTATTTTAACGTATTTCACATATTTCCTGTCTTTAGTGTTTATTTTCTCTCTGTTCTTTGAACAGGTGCATTATGCGAACCAACTAAAGCGACTGGATTCCTTCGACAACGCACAGATTGCCCATCGGCTGAAGACCTACACCAAAGTGCTCTTCCTGAGGGAGCCCTTCGAGAGGCTTGTCTCAGCTTTTCGGGACAAGTTTGAGAGCCCAAACTCATACTATCACCCAGTGTTCGGGAAGCCCATCATCGCCAAGTATCGTTCCAATGCGTCGAGGTCGGCCCTGCTCACTGGAGAGGGTGTGACCTTCAAGGAGTTCATCCGGTACCTGCTCGATGTTCGGCGTCCTGTGGGGATGGACATCCACTGGGAGCGCGTGGTGCAGCTCTGCAGCCCCTGCCTCATAGACTATGACTTCATTGGCAAGTTTGAGACAATCGAAGAGGAAGCCAATTTCCTCCTCAGGCAAATTGGAGCACCTGCTAACCTGACTTTCCCCAGCTTTAAAGACAGGAACCCGAAGGCAGCCAGGACGTCCTCGCGCATTACACAGAAGTATTTTTCTCAGCTGAGTTTAAACGAGCGGCAGAAAACGTATGACTTTTTCTATATGGATTATCAAATTTTTAACTATTCCAGGCCATCCTCAGATTTGCACTGAGAGGAGTTTGTCAATGTATAGACTGAGAACTTTTCAATTGTTGGTCTACTGTACTGTATGTGTTTTACTTCAGCCTAATTATTAATTATTTTGTTTATTTAAGTTCTCTTTTTAATGTAATTCATCAGTTTATTTATTCTGGTTTAGGTCAACCTGTTTGTGCAAGCCTACACTACTCTTTCCAATCCCATAAACATGGACTTTATCACTCTCTCACTCTCTCACTCACTCACAGTAACCAATTTATCCTGATCTTGGGGATACTGGGGACACTGGGAATGAGGCAGGAAATACACTCTGGATGGAATGCCAATCCATGGCAGGGCATAAACTGGGATATTATGAAGAAATAAAACATGATGGAGTGTGCTGTAATAGATAAAAATTGATGACTGGGTGGTATGATGTGGCCAGTTTTTTAAATAACAGCACATCCCGTTAGTGTTTTATTCCTTTTATACCCCATAATGTGTAACATCTTTGAAACAGCTTATTTACTATCACTTTCATCATAACAGCTCTAAACAGTTGTTCCCTCCCCCAGCCTCTCTTTTTCTCTCTCTCAGAGCTAATAATAAACAAAAAACCTCAGCTTAATTTATAACTAAAAACATTGCTAAGCGCAAAGCCCTCCGTCCTGATGATGGTAAATTTACTGGACCAACTTTACCTCAGAGCACTTATACTGAATGAAGTCATTTTTCATAAATGTTAAATAAATGTCACCTTACAGAAAGGAGTGACGTTTATATATATATTTTTGTTGTTAAGTAACAACACTTTAAAAAAAATATTTTTTATTAATAGGCTTATAATACGATATGATGATTTTATCGTCTCCACATGATGTTACACTGCCACAATATCCATTGATGTTTACTCAGATTATGTTATATTACCAGACCTGCCAAACTTTAGGCATTTTCCTGAGAAGCTCTGCATTTTAACGTCGGGGAACACTAGTACAAGTTATCACTTACAAATACACCAGAAGAGCAGTCTTTTTCTCCACAGTAAAACAACAGATGAAGCATTGGACATCCAGCAATTATCTATACTGCTTATCCGTCAGGGTCAAGCTGGAGACAATCCCAGCGGACTTTGGGTGTGAGGCGGGGTACACCCTGGGAAGGTCGCCAGTCCTAACAGAGAAGAACAACCATTCACACTCACATTCACACCTATGGGCAATTTAGAGTAGACAGTTGACCTAATCTGCAGGTCTTTCGGCTGTAGGAGGAAACCAGAGCACCTGGAGGAAACCCACACAGGCATGGGGAGAACATGCAAACTCCACACGGAAAAGCCGCAGTCTGCCGGCAGATTTGAACCCAGAACCTTCTTGCTGTGAGGCGACAGTGTTAACCACTGCATCATCATACCACCTGTCATTATACATATGAACCTGAAATGATTTGTGCAGAAAACTCAGTATTAACTGAGACCAACAGGAAGCCCCACCCCCTTCTCACGTGCTCAGTTCTAGGCTTATGTTAGGAGATCATTAATGGGAAATAACATCGACTGGGTGGTGTGACGAATAAAATCTATCAATGTGTCTTCAGCTTATCTAACATTAGATAAGTGTATATTTAACATCAGTTAACTATATTTATTAAGGATGGTCCTACAAAAATTTTACTTCGAATGGTCAAAAACAGCACTTTTAATTGTTGGCCACAAGAGAAAAAAAGGATGAAAATTTTGAACTAAAAAGATTAAACAGACCTAAAAGACAGTTTCAAATCTAACACTTGTTATCGGTTATGATCAAGTACAGAATCTAATTCTATTTTTATGTCATGGACTGTCATAGAAAGCATTTCACTGCATGTACTGTGTGCGGTGGTGTGTGAGCAATACAATTCCAATTTAAATTTGATCATTAGAAATGATTAAATATGCTTTGTTTTACTCGCATGCTCGGTCAGCACTTAAACACTTTCAAACAGTTTGAGCAGCAGAAGATCAACAGTCAAAATGTCGAACATTAACCAAACAATTTGTGAAAGGAATATGTCAATAATGTACTTTATTTTTTTTACTGTTTTACTCTCCTAAATATCCACCATCTAGCTGAGGTTTCACAGCTGCCCCATCTCTCCTTAAACCTGAAAGGGAGGATATGCTCATTTTGTTGACTTTTTTTTTTTAGACGGTTTTGAACAATAAATTATTTATTATGATTTTTGTTTTTTTTGTGAACTGGTAAATCATGCACAGGGATAAATCAATTTTGCAAAAGCCTGACTGGTTAATTAGGCATAAATTATGTGGGCATCTACAATAAAAGTCCCTGTGTATAAGTGGTTGCTATGGAAACGTATTAGAAGGAGAGCATTAATTAACTTGTGATTTGAATTACAGTCAATGTCTTTGTTATAAATTTTAAAAATGTAAAAAAAAAAAAAAATCAACACTTTCCAACCAGAATCAAGAGCTCGGCAGCGCTGTGGCATATTTAAGGATTATTCTATATAATTTTTAGGATCTAAATAAAGTACTAATTATTTATTCATTGTTATTTACCAGATTTACACTGTATTCCAGTACAGTGCAGAACTCATTCATTCATCCATTCATTGTGTCTATATGAACTGCCTTTCCACTATAATGTGATTATTTGTTCTAAAATGATCATCCATTTCACCTTTAATTTGTTGTCTTGAACGTTTTTCACTTTGCAGTTTTTGTGTAATAATGCCACCAGTAGTTTCAACACATGCTGTTATTGCGCCATTGATGAATGATGATGTTTCATGTTTGAAGTTTGTGATGTGGATGTCTGATGTTATTTGGTGTTCTGTACAGCCCATAAAACAGTGTAGCATGCCTTTAGCCTTACAGCATACTGCCGGTCAGCACATATCCGTATTTTACGTTGTTGAGAATGTTTGAGTTTAAAGGAAAACATAATAATATATATATATATAAAAAAAAGTATGTACCTCACAAAGTAATGACACTGTCTTAATTTAAAAGTTGAATGTATAATATCTGTGCCATTGCCTTTTTTACTGTTCATGATAATGTTGTATTCAGATTAGATTATTTAATTAATCTGGGGAGGCGGATTACCAAATTTTAACCAAATAAACTGGTGTTAAGGTGGTGTAATACAACCGTTTTGTTTGACTCCTGTTATAGATCGTGATTGATTCGTAATTCTTAGGACACATGTACATTGCAACTGCATTGTATATGTTCAATATTTTGTCTTTTTTGTTGTTTGTTTTATCTCAATTAAATATCTGTAGTCATTTTAACCCCTTAAACGCCCAGAATAATATGGTTTAAGTTCAATTGCATAATATGATTCTAGCATAAAATTGGATAATATATTTTAATAATTAAGAATGTATGTGAAAGCCTCTTTTGCAAAGTTATTGTTGTTTCTCTCCATCAGCAGTGATCTGCTTTATTTCCTCCCCCTCTCCTGCTACAGTAAGCTTGTCCCCTCTCCCCTTGCCTGGGGCATTCAGGGCACTTTCACCCCACACCCCCTCTTATTACCTCTCTCTCACTCTCACTCTCTCTCTCTCTCTCTCTCTCTTTCTCTCTCTCTCTCTGAGGGACAGCCTCAGGCTCTGACATCTCAGATTGCGGCACTCAAAGGGCACATCAAATCAGCTGCTATTTGTCATCAAGGTTACAGAACAAAGAAATGTACAACTGTTCTGTTTCTTAGAATCCTAAAACAGATGTGCCTCTGTCTGCCTGGTATTTGTAGTTAAACCACAAGTAACCCAGTGCGTCATTAATCTAGCTGGAAAAAAAAAAATCACACAACAAACCTCAGACTGGTGAATAAGGAGGGTAGGATTCTGATGGTGTGACCCAACTGTACAGAGAACTGACAGAACATTGTTGAAGATGTAGCTAAGAATCTCTCATCTGTGTATATTCTATTTAACAGAACAAACATACCGACTTACCACTTTATTAGGAACACTTGGATGCCTGGAACATCTGGATACCTGCTTAATCATACAATTATTCAGTCAGCCAATCATGTGGAGGCAGTGGTTGTTGGTTGCTCCTGATCTTCTGGGAGTTTCACACACAACAGTATCTAGTGTTTACACAAAATAGCGCAAAAAACAAGACAAAAAAAAACCCTATAGTGTTAGATAAACTCTGAGAGAGTTAATTTTAACACTATGTTGGTGTTTATTTTGTCACAATCTTTGCAGTGTTAATTTAACACTTTTTAAAGTGTTAGTAATACAACTCAGATGTACTGTATGTCTATGCATAGTTAAAAATGAACTCTGCTTAAATCCAGAGTGTGGTTTCATAACTGTAGGAGTTGAATCTCCAACACTGTGGGAAACGCCTTGTTTATGAGAGGTCAGAGGACTGGTTTAAGATGACACGAAGACTACGGTAATGCAAATAACCACTCTGTACGACCATGGTGAGCAGAAAAGCAACACTTCAGACCTTGAACAAATTACATCTGACTACATCAGCAGAAGTGCACATCAGACTCCACTCCTGTGAACCAAGGGCAAGAATCGGAGGCTACAGTGATCACAGGCTCACTGAAAGTGGAGGGTGAAGATTGGAAAAAAACAGCTGTTTTTACAACCTTCACCTGTCCAGTTTTGGAGAGCATTATTGTAACATTAATATGCTACGGTTGTATTTACAATTATCAGATAATTAGACTAAGCAAATACTTTATTTGTAAACATAAGGCTATATTCAGGTAAGTTAATGAAAAGCATATAATCCTCAAAGTTTAATTAGAAATCGCTGTAAAGTGGAAACTTAAGTTTGATAATTGGTATCATAATACTAGCAGGCCTATATTTCACTAGCTTCTCCATTTGCGCGCGTGTGTACTTCCGTGGTCACTCTGGCCAAGCAGTGGTACTTCCGGAACAGGTGCAGGTTCACGTGAGCCATTAATATATAAATGATGTCTAGATCTGTAATACAGATAAGATCCAGCAGATGGCCCCTCTGAGGCAGGAAGGTGTCGGAGGGCGCTTTAAAAATGTGATGATTAATATGATATTAAACAGATAAGATTTACTTTGTTAATGGGATAAATTTCGTTCCTGAAATGGTACTTTGAATTAAAACTCAATCGTTTACATATTTGGTTATAAGATATTTAAATAAGGATTCATGTTACAATAATTAACCTATATTTAGACCAATTCCTGTCTAGTTATTTAAGCTACGAGCTTTATATTTAAAAAATGTGATAATGTGTATGTGGAGCATGCAACCTAGTTTTCATACAGGTTTACGAAGATCTCTTAAAACAGTTATGCTGTTCCAAAATCTCAGCAAGAGAGACGCTGTTTTTTTTCTCCAGGCAATTTCCATGAACTTGAATGGAAGCTGCAACATGGGGCGATAGATAGTGTTATATCCACACAGAGGCTGTGTTACTGGGATGCACATCATTTGGATAACCCGTTTATTCCCATCTCTTTCTCACATCCCCCGTAAATGAAGGAAATTAAGTGCCGGCGCTCGAGGCGACATCCTAAGCTATTTAAATCTTTAAATTTACATCTTCCTCCTGCCTCAAGTAATTGAACTAACTCCGGGCTTGCTGCTTTAATTGAGCAAAAATATCTTGTCTTCCTGCTGCTTTGCTCTGACGAGGGAAACTAATTTCAGCCAACGGCGAGGAAAAAAGGAATCAGTTGGCAATATCGTTTAGTCCAAATAATTTGAAACATAGCCTAATTTTGAATGCAAATGCAAAGTGTGGCATTTGCTGTATGTTTTGTCGGGGGAGTGAAACATTTGCAAGTCTATACGTTTAAAAACACATTCAGGGGTGAAACTGTTAAACTGGGCGCTCTGACATCTTTGGTCCAAGTGAGCTCCAAATGGAAGTGGAAATAAGTTCTAGGTTTCTAAGTTCCCTGCAAAACTATTCCACGCAGTAGTACATCGCACTTGACAGACATTTCGGTACACAGTTCTACCATAAATCAATCAACACTGTCACGTGACCTAGACAAACGACATTGTACGATATATTGTTCTACAATGTGATAAAACTACGTTTAATGATGATGTAATAAGTACACATTCCTTTATATGGAAATGCTTTCATTTTAAAGTTTTTCAGTTAAGGCAACTGTAAACTGAGTAGTACTCAGTAGGTAGCACTGTTGTCTTACAGCTCCAGGGTTTCCGGTTCAGTCCTGAGCTCGGGTTACTGTTTGTGTGTTTGCATGTTCTCCCCGTGTTTCCGGTTCTCTGGTTTCCGCCTTCCAGGTTGATTAGCTACGCTGAGCTGCCGTTAACGTGCATGAGCGCGTGCATGGTTGGTGCACGTGTAAGGAGGCGTGGATACATACACATACAGTCTGTACTGGGAATAGTGGGCGCGAGGTGGGAAAACACACCCAGGATACACCCTGGATTCCCTCCTCGCGCCAAGTGTTCCCGGGATAGGCTCAGTATCCACCGCGACCCTATATGTGTATATATAACCTATATGCATAGGCCTATATTTATAGCTATAGTTTGTAGGTAACAGTGTCATGATCACGTGACATTGATACCTCTTAACGAAACATCATCTCCAAAACATGTTAACCTTTTATTCGGCCGAACATTTCAGATTTTGTAATCTGATGACTTTGTGCTTCATTCTTTTCACTTAAACAGGCCGTAGTGTGGTCACTGGTAGGCGCTGCTTATCCACTCTGGAGGAAATCGTTAACACGAAGGTTAAAGAGTTGAGTTCAAAGTGCGCGTGCGTTCCGTTCTGTCAAAGCACACTTTCGTCTTCTATGTAGTCTAAAATCTGCTTGTTTTCCACTGCGGGCTGAACCTGCTATTCGGGCTGGACCTGTCTGTCTCCCTCGGGATAATCCTCTATCTCTCTCTCTCTCTCTCTCTCTCTCTCTCTCTCTCTCTCTCTCCCCGAACACATGCCATTAAAGTCGGTCGCGTCCATCCAGCCGCGCGTTGTAATTGAAATGGCGCGCGTGGCCGGAAGCGCTTTGTGCTCTGTCGTGCGGCGCGCGCCGATCCGCGTCACTCCGGTCTGAACGGACACAAGAGGAGAGACAGAGACAAAACACAGCAGAGATGCAAAGATAAAAAAAAACGTGATGAATTTTAGCTTTATTTAGAACAGGTCCATGGTCATCACCATCAGCCTTCCTCATGGTGCTCTCTTACCATCATCAGCCGACCACAATCATGACTAATTAACTATAAATAATAATATTACCAGGTGACACTGGAGGTAACCACCTAAACCGTTATCTCTCTCTCTCTCTCTCTCTCTCTCTCTCTCTCTCTCTCACATACACACACACACACACGCAGGATTTTGCGCCAAGATTGCGCGCACGCACGCACACTGTTTGTTGGGACAGAAATGAAAATACATTTTAGTAAATGTGAGCATAAAGAATGGCAGAGCGCGTGCACATGTGCGCAGCAGGATGAGATGTTAATGTGGTGAGGCGGGCAGAGCGGAGCTGATTGGAGCCCTAATCCTTTTCCCCCCGGGGCCGTTTTCAGAGCCTCGAGCCAGAATTCCTGTTCAGCTCTCCTCCACTGTTATTCGGGAAGGATCTCTGGCTTCAGTGCACTCTCTTCCGCCTGTCTCACACTCCAACCAGAAACGGAACCGTAAAGCATAAGAAAAATAAAGCCAACAACAACAGACCGAGGCCAAGACACGATCGAGCCCATGTTTTAAAGCGAGCGACTCCGACTGAGCCATGACTTCCAAGGTAAGCACGCGCTTCGCTCCCCATGGAGCTGCTTTTTGTGGAAACTCTGTTATCTCCTCTCTGTGTTAACCGACTTTTAAAGCCACAGCGACCTCACATAGCATACACGCTGCTGATGTGCGCGCGGAGCTGCTTTTTTTTCTTTCTTTCTGTTTTTGCGGATTTAAGCGTCTTGCGGGATTCGGCGTTTTGTACGAAGAACCGAATTGGGTGAAATCCGGGGGCGCTGAAGTATTCAACATTTTCCGAAAGTTATTTCTAAGGGACTAGAATCTCGATCACACACACACACACACACACACACACACACACACACACACACACACACACACACACAGAGAGACAGAGAGAGAGAGATCCTGATCAGATTACATCGGACATCCTAAAATGTTTGAAACGGTAATATTTATAACACTATTCTTTTTTTTTTTTTTAAACCTATATGTTTATAAATGCATAAATACATATTTTCAATTTGTCATCACTGTGTCATGTTCAGGATCTGCTCTGGCCGCATCCCAAATGGCTCAATATTGGACATGTAGAGCACTACACAGGGTGGATGTGCCAGGATTTCATAGTTTAAATAGTGCACTGATGTACTAAGTAGTGATGTATTTGTGACTTGACCGACGGGATTAAAGGAAGCGCGAGAGAGTTAGTTCACAAATTTGTAACCTGAGAGAAGGAGAACTAGCCCATTATAAAGACTAATGTGTCAGAAGGTATGTTCCCTAATCCGCATATTGATATAGTTCATATTTTGACCAGTACTGTAATATGTGGTTTTGAAAGTATTTCAGTCTTTAATGGTAAAGTAGGCTACAGTATTCATTTCTTGACCTTTTGGTTTGCTGTCTAGCAAAACTGTAGTTCACATCAATATCTGGTATAATATCATATATAATTAAATGGTCATATTTTTATCACTGTTTTAACCACACTTGTAAGGGAAAAAGAGGTTCCTGGAAGATCTTTGAAAGGTTCTTTGAGTTAAAATATCTCGAGAAACCTTTTTACTGCATGAGTAGTTCCTAAAAAAACCCCACATTTTCCATATATTGGACCCTTCATTGTTTCGCATGTAAATGTGTAGTGTTATATCATTTGAATACACTGTTAACCAATACTAGAGATTTGACCATGCCTCTCAGTTTAACCTGCTTTACCTCTGTCCAGTATTTGCGTAGATGTCTTTGAGGTGAGCTGTCCAGATCTTCCAGATCCAAAGATGTTCCCATGTTTGTGTTCGTCCTTGTTATTTAAGTTCACACCCCAGATGAAAATGAATGAACACGGTTCGCCTAAAGCATTGTGCCCCGAGCAAAGCAGCCTTTAACCATCTGCTTAACATTTTCAGTCGGCTCATGTAACAGTGTTATTAACGCCACAATGGCAGTTTAGATTTCTGAAAGGGTGCAACTATAAATGACAGATGTGTTTCCAAAAGAAAAGACAGAAAACCAAATCAGCCATGTTGAATGAACATCTACTGTTCTGAATTCACACTGCGTTTTAATGAAGACCTACAGCGTTCACTCTGACGCTGATTTGCTTCCAGCTGAACAGCTAGCATTATTTGTAGGACGGCACTGATCGCACATGTTCCATTTTCAATACAACGATATGATAACTGATTTGCGAGCATGCGCTGATATCTGATACTGACCCAATTTTGTGATGTTAAATATCAGAGGTGCAATGATAACAATCTTTAAGGTGGTTTATTTCCTGTGATCATTGCAAAGTCTGTACTGAGTTAGTCATCATTCACCTAATAAAATACATCCGATCCAGAGTTTCAGGCTGGTATCAGACTCAAAACTGATACTCAGTACTGGATTGGTGCATCCTGAAGGACTTTCTCTATGCTTTAATCCTGATTTATCCATCTAGGTGTTAACTTCTACTTCTCAAACTTTCTGCCTTTAACAATAACATTTTTTAAACTCCTAATAAATCCTGACCAACAATTCAGCGAGAAATGTGCAAGAGCTGCCGAGCCAATCAGAAAGTGCGTCTTAATTTAACATGTTTTCATTCTTAATCTCTGAATATAATATAATATAATAATTTTCCACATCACCTGAAGATGCTGATTTATTAGGCTCCAAACCAAACCACTGGATTTCATCAAACCTTTCATGTCTCACACTCACACTCAGTCCCACTACCTTTAATTAGGAGTTTACACTTTCTCAGTGTTCCCTGAAGGTAGACACCTACAGTACGATCTATCCCTCTCTGTCTCTCTCCCTTTCTCGTGCTCGTTAATAAGCCTCATCCTTTCCTCCCCTCCGGTTCTGGGAAGAAAAAAAAAAACCCCAATGCAAATTCTCTTAATTAGAGGTGTGCTACTAATTCTTGAGCGAAATGTGGAACGAGGTGGAGGTAAGAGTGATCTCATAGGTGTTGACAGGCCCGAAGCATGCATTTGCGCTCAGGGAATCAGGAGGGAGAGGAGTGACTCGGAGCAGCAGTGCTGCAGGTGTGTGTGTGGTGTGCTGTGTACTCTGCTTAGAGGGCGTTGTGTGTGCTGATCCGCAGGAGGGAAGAAGCATGTCTCGCCTCTCTCTGACCCGCTCTCCAGTGTCTCCTCTGGCTGCGCAGGGCATCCCTCTTCCTGCTCAGCTGACTAAAGCCAACGCCCCCGTCCACATCGATGTAGGAGGACACATGTACACCAGCAGCTTGGCTACACTCACGAAATACCCAGACTCAAGGTAGGATGCTTCTATATTCTGTGCTGGAAGTAAGGGTAAACGTAAAGAGAACACGATGCTCCAACTGTCATGGATTGCCTACTTAGATACATTTAAGAGTCTACCTTAAGAGCTTGCCTATAAATATATATGATCATTTTTTGGTTCTTAAAGGAATACTCAAGCGGTTTTTAATCCCATCTCCATTTATTGCATCTAAAATTTATGTAAGACTAACTTGAATTTCAAGATATTTTCCAGCGGCAGTGCAGCAGGTAGCATTTCCACCTCACAGCTCCAGGATATCGAATTTGATCCTGAGTTTGAGCTTGAGCTCCTGTTCACATAGGTTTCATCATGGTTCCCAGGTTTCTTCCCACCTTCCAAGAACATGCTAGTAGGCAGATTGCTAATGTAATTTGGCCCAAAATGTAAATGTGTGTGTTGCATGCCCTGCAATGAACTAGTGACACATCCGGGGTGCATTCCTGCATCATGCACAGTGATTCAGGGATAGGGTACGGATCCAGACAAGACTCTGATCCTGATCAATGAATGAATGAATGAACATTTGAATAGCCAAGTAAACAATGCAGATTATTGATTATTATAAATAATAAGACGTAATTTGCAAAAAGTAAGAATTCATGAAAACATTCTACAAAAAGACTTCATTATAAGTGAGTCTTAAGACAACAGGTTTACTTTGAATCTTTTTTTTTTTTCCATTTCGAACCATGTTGAAATTCTTGTTTGTGATAATCACATATAGATGTGCAAGATAGAGATTGGGTTGTAAACCGTTTGTGTTCCTTGAATGACCAAAGAACTAACATTAAGCACAATTAACGTTTATTTAATGACAAATAAGCCAAATTCTCAGAATTTAAGTGCTCTTCCAACAGGATTTCATATGTGCTGTTGCAAGATTTATTTTGAGATTTGAAGCTTGGAGCAAATTTGAACAGGTGGGCCTTAGTTTTGTCAAGTGAAGACCTCATGGTCCACTGCAGTTTTGCTGCAAACACAAGCAGCAATGCTGTGCAGGAGGATCAGAAATGCTTCTCTAAAATTCCACCCCCTCATTCGCAACCTCAGTATGTTTGTCTCAGCATCTGCCCTCCCTCTGACTAACAGAGCTATTAGCAGAAATGCTGAACTCACTGAGTCAAAAATCACTATTCCGTAGAAAAGCTGATGTGTGCTTAATGGTGTCAAAGCGATGTCATTTATACCCTAATAAAAAGTGGAGGAAACTATACTGAACATCATCCTGCATGAGAGGCAAGCTGACGGCACGTCACGTCACGGCTGCACGGCGTCTCGCTGATCACAAGGAAACCGACGCTGCAGTGAAACTGTTCCTGGTCCGGATATCATTTATAGATTTTTTCGATCTGCTTTCTGAATTGTGAATAAAAGAGAAGTCTGTGTTAATAAGACAAATGAAAAGGAGAAGTGTTCCCACTTGTGGTGCTGTGAAATTCCTACCTGCTGCATCTGAACCTCAATCCTCAGAGGTCCTGCTGATAATTCAGTCCCCCATGAGAGGTGGGTGGAAAAGAGCACCACCTGTTAGAAAAAGGAGAGTACGAGGAGAGCGAGAGGTCTGCTTAGCTTAACACATCTGCTTAGCTTAACACATGCCATGGCCTTCTCTGATTTAATAATGTAGATAGAGAGACAGGGAGGAGGAGGAGAGCAGCGTAGGGGAAGCGGGGGGAAAGCAGGCAGCATTTTAATTGCTTTTTAGAGAAAAAAAAGAAAAAGAAACGGAGATGAAAAACTAAGATCGCCTGAAGCTATATGGTGAAATTCTAACTGGGGGAACTGCAAGACCATATGAGAAAAGAAGCACCGCAGGCACAAAAGGGGGAATTGGTTTTCTTATTAAGTGTTTTGCATCAGTTTCCAGAATGGGAGGGAGAGAGGGAGAGAGAGTGAGAGTGAGAGAGGGAACATGAAATGAAATGGGAACATCTTTGCAATGACAAGATTTAAGTTGATTTAACACAAGAGCAGAAATAGCATAAGACATGAAACCAAATGTTCGACCTCATTCTTCAAACCAGGTTAAACAATAAAACTCCATTATTCTCACTGCAGTTGAAATTGTCATATTGCTCCAGTTGTGTTAAAGGATTGTGATTATTAGTCAGCCTCAGCAGCAGTGTTGAATTCATGAACTGTTTATTGTTCTGTCCTCCTCAGAATCAGTCGGCTGTTTAACGGCACAGAGCCGATCGTGTTGGACAGTCTGAAGCAGCACTACTTTATTGACCGGGACGGGGAGATTTTCCGTTACATTCTCAGCTACCTCCGCACCAGCAAACTGCTTCTTCCTGAAGACTTCAAGGTAAAAATTCTTCCCCAAGAACTAGAACTTAATGCACATTTATTTCACAGATTAGAGGATATTTGTTTATTTATTTGTGTCTTTGTTTGTTTTAAATGGATTTTAAATGAAACCGTCAGCCCCTCCAAAATCAAATTAAATTAATTAAATTAAATGCAAAGAATTAAAAAACTAAATCTTTAAAAAATATATATAAATAAATAAATAATGAGGAAAAAAAAACAAAATTATAAATAAAGAAATAATAAAAAATAATAAAATTAAATTAAATAAACACAAATAGGAATATGTAGGCCTATAATAAGCTGATGTAGTATAATTCTACAGCTTGTACAAATACTTTATAATCTATTTGGCATTCTTTTAAGCAAAATCTATGAAATTCTAGGTACTACTTAAATAATAAAATGGAGCTCCGTTTATTTTATTTTAAAGAATTGCATTTGTCAAGATGTTAAAGTGTGTTAAGGATACAGCTGCATAAAAAAATAGATTTCTAAATGATTATACATATTTGTGTTCCACAAAAGTAAATTTTTTTCCATATAAACTTTCTGAATACTGAATGCTGTAATGTTATGGTATTCTGAAACTACATATTAGTCACATTAGCTGTCTGCTAGGTTAGCTAGTTATCTTAGCTAGTATTAGCGATTAACAAAGTGTCTTTTTGTGTTATGTTATGGGTATGATAAGTATATTTTTGAGAAAGTGACATGGATTCTAAAAATTCCCTCATGTCTATCTGTCAAAACTAGCTTACTAGCACAAAATTAGCTGGCTATCCAAATAAGCTCATGTTAGTGATTTAACATGTAGTTTTATTTTGTATATTTAGAGTTAACTACTGGTAAATAGAATTTTGAGATAATGACAAACCAGCCTCAGATACTAAACATTTACTCATGTCTGTAGGTGACAAGCTAGTTTGCTAACTTAGCTAATGTTAGTTAGCTAGGTGTTGCGCTACTGTATATTTCGTCAGGTTTGACTATTGCTAAATAAATTACTGAGGATATGATTAATCAGGTTTATTTGCTGAAATCTCACAAGTCTCTACCTGGGAGAAATATAGGCTAATTTACCAACTGTTTGCTAGCTGCTAGCTATTTGAATTGAAAGGATGTGACATTTCCGGTGTGCACATTCATGAATATTCAAACTTATTACTTGTGTCATTTGTAAAAAGGGTGAAAGTGTGGTGTTGTTCCTAGGCTTTTGAAAAATATCAATCTGCATAAATGATTTTGGGTTACAGTTACCTGGCCAGCGAAGCTTTAGGTACAGTAACTTAGCAAACAACATGAATCAGACTGGACAGGATTGTGAAAATCCAGCAGCTCTTTCACAAATATCTTGTCCTTCTCCGAGTTGCAGCTCAACCAGTAAAACATTTCCTCATCATTAAAACCAGTCTGGACAGTCTCCTCAACAACCCAAAGTTCCTTCTGGATTTCTCTGGGACGCTGTGGAATAGTGAAATGATGAATAGATAGCAGCTAAAGCTACCGCTCAAATCATTACATCTCATTACAGTCAAGGCTTACAGTTTTAGCCATCACACTCTTCACCCTCTTGTAAGCTGGGAAAATATGCAAATAACGGCGACTGACTGAATTGATCATTGATCAGCCCCATCGAAATGCTGTAGGGCTTTAATTGTGCCAGACACGTGACTCTAACACACTGGGTTCACTTGATCAATCTGTTTGCCTTCATAGCATATCCAAATGGCACTGATTCGCTCATCGACTCATTCACTGTTTGAAAATGTTTGCAAATTTACGGCAGTGAAAGCTGTGATTCATTCCCAGTCTGAGGAACTTGTTACTTCCGATATATACTTAGACGCTTGTCCCTTGAGGGGAATTTTGTAAAGTGTCAAACACAATTCTGACAATTTCTGCTAATGGAAATGCAATTCATTGTGCTTTTATCAATTTCTTTGTCTAGTACCAGCTTCAAAGCGCTGAAGCTATCACGAGGAGCAATTGGGTAGTCTTCCTTTATAGTTCTCTGTATGTACTGGATTAGGTTTTTAGAATGTTGCCTTGTAGAAGTCTCGACATATCTAACCCTCACTACAGACCGAGGATGAATAGCACCTTAAGACTTATATTTCCCTTTGAATTACTCCAAGCCTCAGGCCTGAAGTCTTAGCATGCATGCTGACGGGGAGAGAGAGAAAGAAATAGGCAG
Organism: Notoglanidium macrostoma; assembly: GCA_030068235.1. Lineage (NCBI taxonomy): Eukaryota > Metazoa > Chordata > Actinopteri > Siluriformes > Auchenoglanididae > Notoglanidium > Notoglanidium macrostoma. The sequence continues at coordinate 19,613,527 of JAQQZR010000002.1, forward strand.
ACGGGGTGGGGCGAGGGGCAAGCAAAAGCAGCTTCTTTTTGTGTACACACTGAAGGTATGGAGCCTTAGACGCTGGCTGCTATTGTTCACTGTGGCATAGCCTGCAGGAAAATGAGTAGTTCATTCAGGGTGGAGATGAAGAGCTAACTTTTTGGAGATGTAGGGAGGGAAGAGATCGGTGTTACACAAGCAGCTCAATTGGAAACAGATCACAGAGCTTAATGGCAAAGGGACAGAGAGAGAGAAAGAGAGAGAGAGAGAGAGAGAGAGAAGACGAAAGAATTTCTGACTGTTACCTACCTTCAGTTGTGTGGCCTACCTCAGTGTTAGTGTGTCTTAAAGGTTGTCAGGTCTTCAAAAGACAAATAGACATTATCAAACTAAACCAAAATCAATTCCAAATGTTAGAAACTCCATATATATTAGAAATGCCATACATATTATATTATTTACAAAATACATTTTTAGTAAAGTAGCATTAAAACCATGTAGTTGTTCTAAACATCAATTTCCTAAAATGGTTTTGTATTATTTCATATACTGTATACTGTGTGTGGTGTTGCTGGAAAACCTTTCACATGGTCAAAATTTGAAATGTGTACTAAATAACGCTCTGCTCTTTTGCACGTATCTTGACCACAAGTAAAATTCTAGCATTTTAAAATTCGGTTACCTCTAAAAGTGAAAAATGTGTATTTAAAGATTTCTTTCTGGCTGCTGTGTAGGAGCATTGCAGACATTTTCACAGCCGGTACCTGATTACAAACTGAAATTATTAGGCGTATGTCTGTTTCGCTATCCAACAACTTGCTCAAATACTGACGTTCCCTGTGTGAGGAAATCACACTTAGCTAGCATGAGTTTTAGACATCATGCAGACTGACTGTTTTTACTACTTCGTTAAACTGGCTCCTTACCCAACATCTTCTTTGCAGATCTCTGTAAGATGAAAATGGGGTGTATATATATAAAAAAAAACATTTATGTTATTTTGGTGATTTTTTTAATGGTTTCTCAAAGCAGAGGTGACAATATGCAGTATGTCAATATATGGCTTCTTTGGCTGAAATCAGCCTTGGAAACATTCAGTGGGTATTCAAAGACCATTATGCTAGTATTATTATCAATAAATTACACCTCTGAGAATAAGTAAACCAGTTCATTAACACACAGCAAGCACATCCATACTGTAAAAAAAAAACTCATATAGATTTCTCATAATTATAATACCTTACACTGTCACTATTACTAATATACTATTTTACCTGTTATTTCAATATATTTTAAATATAAGATAACACTGTACATAGGAATTTGTCTGTGCATACTCTTTGCATAAAAATAAGTTCTACCTGTTTGGCTTACAAAACACTGCTATAATAACTCCAGCCAAAGGTAGCCAGATTCAGTGAGGAAACCATGGGTCTGGCAACCTCAGTGAGCATGTCTGTCAATCAAATTGTTTAGGGTTGTAATAGCTCTATTAGTAGTAGTAGTAGTAGTAGTTAACCTGAGCGCCAAAAGGTCTTAATAAGAATGCTTGCTTTCAGACATCAGTTAGTTTGCTTGTATAATTTTTAATATGTCTCATATTTGTGAGAATTTTATCTGTCTATTGTTAGTCAAGTGCTTTTTCGTCTATATTGTTTTAGTGCTGGAAGTGAGTGGCAGTGCCATCTGGTCTGGTGGAAAATGGTAGGGGTAAGAGGGTTGGGGTGATGTGGCTTCAGGGCACTAGGACCCTCGGGGTAATACAGCCAATCTGTGCTTCCAAACCAGAGCGCATGTGTGTGTGTACCACAGTATGAGCAATTTTACAGACCTACATGGTTCTGTGAGTAAGTCTATGGCTGCTGTTTTGAGTAGTGATTAAACCAGTGCTACCATTTTGATTCTACAGTGATGAATCTGTGGCTTCTAGAGAGCGGATTCTGGCTTATGCTTATTCGCATGGTCATATTTAACATAATCTTACACAGATACTGTATAGACTTGTGTGAGATATTTGTGCAAAATTGTGCAAGAAATTGTACAATGTTGGAATAAAGATAGAAATATTGCATAAAATTAGGAAGTGTTAAAACGATGATTCAGATATTAATAACAGTGGTAAAAAAATGCAGTAATATTAGTCTTTGTTGTATTTATTCACACAGAGCCTATTCTGTAATGTTAGCTCTATATAAGTAAATGTAAGTAAAGTAGACATTAAACCTGGGAAAAGAGAGCCATGTGCTGTTGTATTGTTGTGTGTATGTTATAATGTGTCAATTCTGGCTGGTAATAATTCACATATATTTATCTCATGCATATTGGCAAATTTAAAATTATATTTGGCAAAACTTCGGTAAAAATTTATTTGACTAAGCAAATGATCATAATGCTTGAACTTAATGATAATATGCTAACATTGTTTAAATTATATACTCTTTTCCTTTAGAAGAACATGTGGTTTGATTCCATTATAATGAGATCTTCTGAATGGAATTTTAGTCTTTGGCTAATCTATAAGTTATATCATTATTTTAGCATGCTCAAGTTAAATAACATTATTTATGTTGATATTTAAGCTAACCTAAAATGAACAAATAATTGGAACATGATTTAAGAGGGCGGCACGGTGGTGCGGTGGTTTGCACTGTCGCCTCACAGCAAGAAGGTCCTGGGTTCGATCCCCGGGTCACCCAGGGTGCCTTTCTGTGTGGAGTTT
>JAQQZR010000002.1:19617444-19628325 GCA_030068235.1 Notoglanidium macrostoma
CCTCTCGCCTGAAGATGCTGGGATTGGCTCCAGCTTCCCCGCGACCCAGATGGATAAAGCGGTATAGATAATGGATAGATGGATGGATGATTTAAGAGAACTCCTTGCTAGAGCAGCGCCTCCATGTATTTGCTATTTCAAGCACCTTCCTGTTGTTAGCATACATTCCCTCATCCATACACATGACTGTATATTATCTGTATCCACCCTGAAGTCTGCTTCCTGCTCTGTGGGGGGTGTAGGAGTTCCAGCTGCTGTATGAGGAGGCGCGTTATTACCAGCTGAGCCCCATGGTGAAGGAGCTGGATCGCTGGAAGCAGGAGCGTGAGCAGCGGCGGGCAGCTCAGCCCTGTGAATGCCTGGTGGTGCGCGTGACCCCTGACCTCGGTGAGAGGATCGCTCTTAGTGGAGACAAAGCTCTCATCGAGGAGATCTTTCCTGAGACCGGTGATGTCATGTGCAACTCTGTCAACGCCGGCTGGAACCAGGACCCCACTCATGTTATACGCTTTCCGCTGAACGGATACTGCAGACTCAATTCTGTACAGGTAGAGCCACATGTTTCGTACTCAGCAAATAAATGTCTCTGCAGTTTGAAGAGTTTAGTCATTTCAATGCTCTAGCAAAACTGATTTAAAGCATAAGAGGTTTAGAATAGGCAGAAGAGTTTAATAAGGTGTAATAGAGCCATTAATGGTATTTGCTATCAAAAATACATATTTAAAATACTTTTATGTAGTTAAGATTTGATGATAATAGTAAGCATCAGTATATGACTTGTATCAAAACAGTCTTGTTTTTTGCACTTATGTGTGGCGACAAATCGGCGTATCGGACTCTACACATCTTTTGCTGATCATATAAATAGTTCATGAAAGTGTAGCGGCTTTCAAATGTCCGACTGACACATCTGAGAGAAAACGGAGCCGTAATAATGTGTGACTGACTCCAGAGGCGATTCTAGGGACTGTGGGGGCCCAAGGCAGGAAAATAGCAGGGGCCCTCCCTGTGTATTTTAATCTATCTCTAATCAGGGATTATACAAGTGGCAATGCCAAGATAATTAAAGTTATAAAAATAATAATTGACGTAATATAAACAGTAGGTGTATGCAGTAGGTTTATATGATGCTTCAACATGATGAGTATAGGATAACTGTCTGAAAATGTTAGCGTTATATTCTGCATGCTAGATGTAGTGCTAGATCAAGCTTCCAAATTAGCTAAGCCATCATTATATCACATAGGCTATGACAGAACATCTTCAGTAAAATGTTGGCTTTTACACACTGTATGTAATTTAAAAGACCGAGCTATAAATACAGTTGGAGCAAAATGACAAATTCTACCCATAAAGCTAAATAAATATTTAACATTACTTGTTCCAAACCAAGCACCAAACTCCTAACTAGCTAGCTGCTTGCTTGCTTGACCAAGTGATATGGGCTAGCACTATGTTACTTAATGACTTAGCCTGTAGTTAGCATTCCTAATTATTTTGTTATTAGACTCTTTCTGCTGATTACCATACTACTGCTTCCTCTTTTCCTCTTCTTCTTGTTTTCACTTTCTAATTTGGCTTCCAATATATAAGTTCTTTTCATTTTGAAAAGTGTAACAGTTAGTTAGCAACATAGCACCCTTTTAAGGACCTCTTCTGAGGTTTTGGGGAATATTTTCATAGATGAATTTTTTGGGCAGCAAAAAATACTTTGCCTGTCCAGTGGCTTCAGCTCTGACTGACTCGGCTCTATCTATCGAGTTGCAAAACAAGTAAATGAATATAACAATGCAACTAGCTAGCATTAGCTATTATCCATCAGAATGCTAGCAAGACTTGTAACAAGTCATCTAGAATGTATTTTTGTACTAAGCATATGTTATTTCATTTTGATGCATTTTTGGTTGCAGTATTTTGGATAAATGTTTTATGATTTACTGGTTTACACACTCGCACCTTAGTGTTTATCTCCCTGCTTTAAGTAATTCAGATCAGTTGATGTGTATCGATTGTGTGCATGATCAAGAAGGAGGCAGTGTTTTAACTGAAAAGTGTGAGATGCTGGAAAGACTGTTAGAAAGCAGGACTGGGGCATGAGTGTCACACAGGAAGAAGTGGAGAGAACTGATGTGAGGAGAGGATGAAGCTGACAGGTGTTGAGAAAGGTGTAGATACACAACTGCAAAGGTGCAGTTCTGCCCCATGAGATGTTATTACATCCCCCACAGGGAGCGGCAATACCACTGATTTTATTTTCTACCTAATACCAAGTAATACCAAGTAAGACATTAGTATCATGATACAGATACAGACACTTTGAAAAGTCTTCTTGTGCATTTAAATATGGGAAATTTCTATAGAATTTTTAAACATGGATATCAGGAATTAATTATATGTGAAAGAAATAATTCAGGAGTGTTTGAATTAAATTTTTGCTTATTTACAGAAATAAACCATATAAATGTATGACTTACAATAGGCATTCACTCGGTTCGATTCTGTTCTGTTCAGTTCTGTCAGCGGGCAGTAATTCTATCCTCTGCATCATTATTATGTATCACTTTAGACAATGTAATTGCAATAGAAAAAGCAGCATTAAAGGAATCCAGATGTAGCTTTTGCTCCATAACGAGAAAGCCAGATGTGACAGTGGCAAAGAAAAACTCCCTGAGACATCATGAGGAAGAGGTCTTCAGAACAACCAGACTCAAAAGGAAACCCATTCCCATCTGGGGGACACCGAATAGTAAAATGATCAATTATTGCTCATCTGCAGCTGTATAATATAAAGTTAAACAGCACTAGGAGTGTTAAAATGATGTTTATTCACAGTAAGAGTTTATTGTAAGTTTTTTTATGATTACAGTGGCAAATCCTAGATACAGGGCTAAAATATCCTGGTTGATAAAAAAAATTAACACAACATCAATATTTTTATATTAGGGCCCTTTTTTAAAAAGAAACTTCAGTATTAATCCACCCTTTCCTAATCCCCTGCATTCACCTGTTCATGAAGTGCACACACACACACACACACACACGGTAATGTAGGGCACCTCTAATGTAGGGATATAGAGAGCCACAAATGAGTAGAAAAATCGAGGGGGAAAATGATATGCATAATTTATTTTTAACTCATCCTCAAGACAAATCCCTTCTTTTTTTAAAAAGCGCTCCAGCGTATGTGCCTGCAGCGGTTTAAACACACATATTACATTTTTAATACCTACTTTGGTTTCTTTAAACAACCTAAACTGGTTTACGCTACTTTTTACACATGCTTAATTGACTTACAGTATAACTAATCGCTGCATCTGCTAACACTGTTTTCCCGCCTTTGCACACTCGACTAATTGTATCATGCTAGGGGTGCAGATCTTTTTTCTTGCTTGCCACATGTCAGGCACTCTTAAGCCCAACCAGTCATGAGTAACATGAGATTGAAAATAAGCAGAGGAATGAACTAAGAACAAGACAGACAGAGAGACATAAATACAGAGTCAGAGAGACAGAGAGAATCAGAGAGAAAGAGAGAGTCAGAGCCAGAGAGACAGAGTTAGAGAGTAAGTCAGAGAGACAAAGAGAAAGTCAGAGAGATAAAGACACAATAGGAGAGTAAGTTAGAGAGAGTCAGAGATGCAAAAAGGGAGGCAGAAAGACAAAGAAAATCAGAGAGTCAGAGAGACCGAGACTGTCAGAGTCAGAGACACAAAGAAAGAGTTAGAGAGTAAGTCAGAGAGACAAAGAGGGAGCCAGAGAGACAGAGAGAGACAGAAAGAAAGAACAAGAGAGACATGCAGACTGAGACAAAGAGAGACACACAGACAGATAAAGGTGGAGAGGCACAGAGATGGAGAGTTAGCGAAAGTGAGATATTCAGAGTCAGAGACTGTCAGAGAGAGAGCGACAGGGAGAAAGAAAGAATGTCAGAGATGGTCAGAGAGACAAAGACAGAGACAGAAAGAAAGAACGAGACAGAGAGACAAATAGAGAGAGAGAGGTTAGTATAAATTCTCATGAGTGCACAGTGATCCAGTTTTCTGAGTCGTAGCTGTAATGAATGTTTCAGAGGTTTTTCTGTGATCTTTTTTTTTAATGCGTCACATGACTCCTGCATTTCTATTTATTCTGTGTATTAACATCAGTTTTAAACCTCACATTCATTCGATGCTGTTTTTTCATTCAGCCTGGGAACTCAGTAAAGTGTAGTAAAGTGGCATGCGCTTGTTGCATCACCTGTTCTCCTCTACCTGAGGAACACACGAGATGAATTCATTTCCCCTGTAATACTTGCTGAAATTCTGCCAGAGGTTTCCAGAGTGTGGATAAGGGTGGACATTTTACTCAGGGCCCCGTGATTCGACTGAGTGTTATTATTATTTTTTTTTTTCGTTGGAGGAACTTTTATCTGGCTCAGTTGCCTTGAGGCAGAACTTTCATTTTCATGTGAAGCACACTTGAAAGAAGTGGAGGAGTAAGTGAATACTCCAGACTGCATGTGTTGAATTTCAAAAAAATCTACAAGTACTGCGGCAGATAAAACATGTCAGTGATCTGTGGACGAGCAAGTGACAGGGTTTGCAGAGAGCTCGCTCGCCTGTGGATCTCCGACACTGGCGGAGTGTGTGTGTGTGTGTGTGTGTGTGTGTGTGTGTGTGTGTGTGTTCTGTTGGTGTTGCAGGAAAAGAAGGGGGTGATTTGGTTTTGGTTGTCAGAGGGGGAAACAGTTCGCTTTTGACTCCTCATCAAACTCCAGTAAACAGCTCCAGGGAGAGTCTGATCACTCTCTCATCTTCACTGGACTGTCTGAAGAGGGAAATGTTGCAGGCATATAAAAGCATAAAGATAAAATATAGATAAAATGATATAAATAAGGAATAAAATAAAATACATGGTGTCATGCTTGCATAGGAAAATAGAACAGGCTGGTGTGATGCGTCCTGTGAAGCAGAGCTACTGTTAACACTCTCAAGTTGATTATTTGTCAATAATACCACAGTTAATATGCTGCTTAAAGAATGACCTGACATTTTTTAAAAATTCATTTATTAAATTTAAATTTAATGTCCACAAAATGAGTTTGTTCCTGTGATCACTTACATTATAGGACTTAAACAGCTGCAGACTGCTTTCGTCAAGACGATAATGACAGAAAAATGCAGCCTGACACGTTACAGAGAAACTGGAAAGCATGGCTGAATTAAATGATGTGATATTTAAATAGATAACTGCTGATTTCAAGTGTAAAGATAAATATTTCAACACAAAATGATCATTTTCAGAACTGATCATTCTCAAGACTTTCTCAGTACATCCATGAAAAAGCAACACAAAATTGATTCAGGGAGTGTTATGTATGAGCAACAGGAAAGGTTGAGATCATGAAACAAGCTGTGTGATCATGTGAGATCATGAACCAATGTGACTTTGGACCAATCGTGTCCGAAATAACAAATGATGTACATGTAAACTCTTATCTGCAGGTCCTGTTTATTAATTTAGCTAGCTAACTTAGCTAATTATAGTGATGAAATAAATGCAGTGTTTTGAGTTTTGTGGTATATATTGAACGATTTGTCTGTTAAATAAATCAGTAAACTATAACTGCGCAATGAGACTCAGATTATGAAATCCTGCTCATGTCTGTGATAAACGTGAGAGAGAGAGTTTAAGGGACGCTAGCTAGCCAGCTAACTGATGTTAGTGATGAACACAATCTCAGATGCTTTGCAAACTGTTAAATATCTCATTGAAAACATTGGACTTGAAACAAAGGTCCTGCAGACCCATACAAAACAACAAACAAACAATAACAACAAACATGTTACCATTTAGCTAGCCGGCTAGCTGGTTTACACAGCAAGTGAACATGTTCCCAAAGTCCTTTTCTGTGTATATTCATGGATCCTGAGTAAAGGTGTAGAGATGTTCCTAGGTTACTTTTAGTCATTTCTCATTAATAAATAAGTAAACTATATAACAACAATCAAAACTACTGTATTTAATTAATCGGTAACATTAGCAAAGTTGTGCGGTTAATAGTTTACAGGTATTGGCATCATCAAAACACATAAATAATTTCAGACATCGATGTTGTTCCTGGGTCACTTTTGCTCATTTCTTGGGCATCGTAAGTAATTTATTTATCATCTTAAGAAATTTATCTTATCTGTTCATCAATTTATTCGACAAATAAATGAATTATTTATTCCTCTTAAGTAATTTATTGAATTTATTAATCTACGTAACTTAATGTTTAATTGATTAAAATGTTCTGGAGAACATGAAATTGAAGGATTGAGCGGATTATCTATTATTAAACTCTGTCTTGTCTCTCAGAACAGTTCAATCAATTAAAATATAGCTGTAACTTGAGGTGCAATTGAATAAGAAAATGCGGGTGTGATTGCTCCGCAGTGCAAAAAAAGAGACGAGTGCAGCTCATGATGGATGGATGTGTGTTCGGTGAGTTGGTCTGAGCTACGAAATGAAGTTTGGTGACTTTCCGATGAAGCGTGAACGAGCAGGAAGACTTTGATTCTGAAATTCCATTCATTTCAATGGGACCAAAAATGCATTGCTGCCAATGGGAGAAAAAGGGATGGATGAAAAGCAAGAAAAAGATGAGCGTGGGTCATGGCTGATTTAATGTACGTGTTGGGCGAGTTGTCTTTGAGTCCTCTCTGAAACTCAATTTATTTCAATGAGGAAGTCAATCACACTAAAAAGTAAAATGGTAAATAAAAGGGAAAAAGATAGCCTCACTGACATTAGCCTCACTCTTTTTGCTCAGGTGCTGGAGAGATTGTTCCAGAAAGGCTTCTCCATGGTGGCATCATGTGGCGGAGGAGTGGACTCATCTCAGTTCAGTGAATACATCCTGAGTCGGGAGGACAGACGTTGTCAGACCATCCACACGCCCATCCGGATAAAACAGGAGCCACTGGACTAACCCAACTCCTCCATCAGACCCGCACAAGATCAGCTGTGGACAATGAGAATGATCTGGGTGTGTATTTCTCTGCTGGCTCACTGGACTATTAAGGAGCCCATCAGGATGGATTCAAACAACGAAAGACATCTGACTGAACATCGCGACTCAGTAGAGAAACATGTTTCAAAAGTCAAGATTGCATTCTGTATAATTTGGTCTTCCATTCACATTAACACTGTTGGTATAGTATTCAGTCATGACCTTGTTTGTGTTTAAAGCAGAATTCTTTTTGCACATTAATCCACATTCCGGTTTTGCCAGTGGGGAACATCTCATTCGCCGGTCTTCTGTAAATCAGATCCTTGCATGTTCGTGGCATCGTTTCCGAGAGCAGACGTGTTGTTATGCTGATTGTGAAGAGGAGAAGGGTGGGCTGGCTGGCATCGTGGTCTAAGTGATAACGATCCCAGTTTTTCTTCTCCGAGTATCGTCCAATGATGCAATAGCGACGGAGTGATTTGTTCTAATCTGTTGCTAAGTGATTCGCGACATGACAGAAGTGTTAACGATGATCTGTGCCATGTCAGCCAACTTCACTGGTTCATTACAGAAAATACATCAGAAGATCAGATCAGAAAACTCCAATTCAATATCCATCCAAGCCATGTGTATTGGTGCACCCATGGTCAATGTACTCAGAGTTAGCAGAGGAACTTGTAGTTAAAACACGGCCAGAGGAAAGTGCGTCTAAGGGTATGTTCAGAAAACCAGCTTGTAGCCAATGCCAAATCTCATTTGAGCAGGAAACGGTGTCTACTGTTACTCTTTGCAGTCAGATTTAACCGACATTTGTATGTGCTTTAAACGATTAAAATCTTCTTTGCATAGTGTGAAATGCTCGACAAGACAACATGGATTTTTCTTGTTAGCAGAGAAAAAAAATACTACTCATTCGGGTTCCTGAGTAGCGTTCACCATCAAGAGATCACCGAATCCTGTGGTTTAAGATTTCAAAATTAATCCTGATCTCTGAGTGGGAGGGAAGGAAACACTGTTGAGCTGGTCAATCAGAGTGATACTAGCCAATGGAAGTGGGCTCCCTCTTCTTCAGTTATTGCTCTCCTCCGAGTGTGTTCAGCCGCCCTATGACGGGGCATGAGCAGTACTTTTGAAAAGATGTGCAGGCTTCATGTATATTGGAGGAAGCACATGCTAGCACTCACCCTCCCTGGTTCCTGGGTGGAACTAGGGTATGGGGCTTGGCAGTGGCATATAATTAGGTTACAAATTTTAATGATCCATAGAGAAATCTCCATGTTGGATCTCTAACTAGCGGCACCATACTTCAGCGTATGCACATCTGTATCATTACTGTCATTGTTGTGACTAATCAGATTTTTTATTTGCCGTGTCGATACTCTGGCTAAGAAATCCTCAATACATAATTATTGAAGATTAATACATAAATCAGATTTGTCAAGTTTGCTAGAATGTTAAAAACAGCTTTTCTAAGCCCCAGAACATGATGGCCTACTGTAGCTACGATAATGACAGTGGATAATTTTGATCATGCGGCTCCAGATTTGTCAGCCTCAAATTCCCTCGCTCAGCGTTGTGTAATCAAATGAACACAAACATGCTGTTTGGCAAGACAACCACCCTCTGGAGACACACTTGTATCTACATTCCCTAAGACCCTCTCCTGGTGAAGGCAGCTTTATGTGGATTACTTCACTCATTAAATGAATGCACTTTTGTGATGCAGTGTTTACCGAACGACCGTCAGGATTTCTAGTTCTACCACAGCGGTACAGGAATTAGTGTACAGCTCAAGGCTTCTTCAGGGCTCCTGAGAAAAACCAGGGGTCAGGGAGAAGGCAACCTCTTCTTCCGAACACCCCCTAGGAGCCGAGGTCACTTTCCCACAATCCATTTAGTCAGCCAAACCTCCCCAGGCCAAAAAGGCCCAGTCACGATGTGGGGGAGAATAAACACGAAAGGTTACTTATGTGGCAGGAAAACACCGGATGATGCTTAATGTGTTGTAAAAGTACACATTTAATAGGCCGAGTGTTTTTCCAGGATGTTCTCTACACAAGAGGATGACAAGGGCAAAGGTCACAGAAATGCCAACACACTCTACACAATCACACGCTGAGTGTTAGCGTAGAAAGACAGAATGAACTGCTGAGACCGGTGGAGCTTGTTATGCTTTGTTATGCTTCAAATTGTTCCATCTCTGCTATTGTGTGGGATGTTTTGGCGGCTTGATGAGGCCCTTTAGCAAATACACAAACGAAATCTCTACTCCAGTCGTACACTTTTTAACCACAGCCTCAGAAGCGGATCTCAGATCTCACACTCAGACTTTCAACTACGTGAAAACAAAATTCTATTTAAATGCTGTTCTATTCGATGTTGTGTCAAAATGTATAATTACAGTAAGGTGCAAATTTATGTACATTATTTAAATAAAATCCATTTTTTGTTAATGGATAATCATTGTAGTGTTGCAGGCATGTGCTCTTTATCCTTTTGTATTTGGTGTTTGGGGGGGCAGTCTTTTAATAAATTGTTGATATTTTTTTCCCAATTGAATATCCAAAAAGCGCTGCTTTTTAACATTTGTCCATCAGAAAGAAGTCGGGTTTACATTAGCTTAACTTTAGCTTACCATCCTTCCGAGGACCTTGTACGCAACTTATTACCTTTTGGATATTTTCATTTTTCAAAAAATAAAAAAAATAAATCGGTTTTGCTCATGGAGACCAGCCAAATTTTACCACGAGGTCAAAACCGTCAGATATTCCTTTCCTTGCCCCCACCATGATATAAAACATGCACACACACACACACACACACACACACACACACACACACACACACTCCTGAAAGTGTTCTGGCACATCATCATGCAAATGAGATCTTGCTGGAAGCGCAAGTTCAGTTGAGCGAGGTGTGATAACTGGGAATGTTGGCGCTGTCCACAACGGGATGAAAAAACAAATTTACAGGAACAAAATGAAAGCAGGAAACACAACGTTTAGGAAAAAAACTAATTGGGTGATGGACAAATGCGCCTTTCCTTCAGATCCTGCAGTGAGTTAAGAGATAATGAAGTGACATTTTATGAAACGGTTCAACATGTATGTAAGCAACTTTATTCTTTTACAAAATAGTACAAATTTTATAGAGATGAACACTTTTTTTTTCCAAACCAGCCAAACATTTAAAAATTGTTAAATTTACCAAAAAATATAGAGTTTACAATAGATATATGGTCTTTGTAGACAATACAACATACAAATAATCAAAAGCCCTGACCCCTCTCACCAGAAACACTCGGCTTGTCTGAGCTCCGTCGTGTGCAGGTTCAATACGCCAACCTCACAGCAGAGGACTGAGCAGAATTTCAGGCCATGTTCATCTGAACCAATGTCTGCATAACGGTTTACTGTTTGTGAAGGCAAAGACAAGGCTGATAAAAACTTCATGTCCACTACATGTCCTGCTGGGGGTCTTAAAACCACACTCGAATTGTTTCAAAAGAACTCAAAAGCAGTCAGTGAAATGTTGGATTTCTCTACATGGCCTTCTTTACTCATGTCTGACCAATAATACAAATTTTAAAAGTCCAGTGCAAGGCTGATTAAAGGAGATCAAATCATAATCATCTGTAATGATCTTAATCTACAGTTTATTTCATTAGGGAAGTATGAAAGAAATAAAATCATTTTCATGTGTCATCTTTTTGGATGAATGTATGGCAGCCTTCTCAGTACAGATGGCATCATGCCACTTACTATACCATAATTCTTCACAGCACATTTAACTATCACCTCCACATACTTCCCAACACACTCGCACACACATGCACGCGCACACACACACACACACACACACACACACACACACACACACACACACACACACACACACACACACAC
>JAQQZR010000002.1:19628425-19644362 GCA_030068235.1 Notoglanidium macrostoma
CACACACACACACACACACACACACACACACACACACACACACACACACACACACACACACACACACACACGGAGGCGCGTGAGAAAATACTGTCTCTGAATTACAAAACGGCATGTGACACGATGAAGGACAGCACAGATCCTTCATTTGCATAATTTTACTGAAACAAAATCCAGATCTAAACAAACCATGTATGTACTGGAGGTATAAAAGTCATAAGTTATTAAAATATTTAAGAATTTGTTAGACTGTTAAAAAAAAAAAAAAAAAAAAAAAAAAAAAAATATTCCCCAAAAACTATACATTCACACTTCCAGTGTCCATATTGCAAATGAGGCATTTAAGTTAAAAACTGAGCTTCAAGTCCCATCATGCTTGATGCCACCAAGGGAAAGTTATCCTTGAATGTAAAATCAAAACAGATTCAAATATTTCACAAAAATGGTCAAAGGGAGTTTCTCTCCTATACGCTGGCTCCTGTACCAAACGCCCAGACGGCATTAAACGGTAACGGGAAATAAATGCTGCTTTTACCCACTTTCTTCATGGCTTTCATTCACTTCCTGAATATATAGGTGTGTTCGGAGCATGAAAACCTCATGCATTCCTCTTAAAGCAAAGACAGGATCTTACTGATTATGTCCCAGCTTTGCCTGAAGGCACAAAGACGCATGAGGCATGGGAAGAAAAAGACCTTGCAAATCAAATGATGGCGAGAGGGGGAGAGGGGGGGGGGGGTGGTTCGAGCGCAGAGATGGTTTAATGTTCACACCGTGCGCACAGGAAGAGGAGAAATGGAGGCGCAGTTCCAGCCTGGACCAGGTTCTACTTGAGCAGAGCCTTGTAGAGCAGCAGCGAGCGGGCCGTGGAACGCTCCTGCTCCAGGCAGAAGATCAAGTCCCTGAGGTTGACCCGCGTGATCCGTTGCCTCACCTGCCGAGTGGAGGACGAGGAGGCGCCGGCCGAGCCTGACGAGCTTCCAGATGCCTAGGATATAATGAGACAATGCACAGAAAGAATTACTGCAGAGGAAAAAAAAAATCAGCATACATCAAAATCCAATCTTTCTCGATGCATATTTTTTTTACAGGAAGCTCCCAGTTCATGAAGTTTCTTATCCAGCACAAACCAAGCAAGAAAAGCAGACCAGGCTCAATAAGAGCGCTTTATTTAAGAAACTATATGCATCCCATTTCCATTTTTCTGGAGGTCATGAAGTGGTAACATTGACGGGTACAATTAGTGGAAAAACCGAATGATTTGTTTAAAATAAAATGATTTACTTCCTTATTTTTCATTTACCATCCAAACCTTCCATCCATCCACCCGCCAATCAACTCCGCCCATCATACAAAGACTTCAAACCAGGCAGGGTGAACGTTATTATGTACTTTCCAAGAAGAAATCCATCCCTCCTACGCATACATGAGCTCACGGACAGTAACGATTGGCTTGGGTCTAGTTTTGCTCCTAGTCTTGCTCCTCACCACAGACGGCTGTGGCACTGTTGGGATTGGAACAACAAGGTGAACACTTTTCTGCTGCACCACTTACGAGCCTACTTTGATTTTCTTTGACATAAAAAGGCAAAAGCTGCGTATGTTGCTTTAAAATGTGACGCACTGTCACTTGTTCACCCAAGAGCTCCTAAAGCACATAATAGCCAAATCTGCCAATACTTGAACCTAAGAAGAAATGGAAAGTTCAAACAAACGGACAAAAAAAACACTATCGTCTTATGTTTAAAAAATAAATCACACTATGTTATACCTTAGTGAGGTGAGCACACACAGTGATAAGGAAAACTTTTGGGACTCGGCCTAAATGGAAGATTTTTGCTTGTATATCTGTACACATGATGCAGCAATTTTATTTACTACATTTCCTCATCCTCCCCTTTAATTAATTACTGCATTTGCCACTGATTTGTACTGTAAGAGATGTTTAACTGCACTAAATATCAGTGATCAGAAAACATTAGTGTAAGATTCAATTATACCACTTAAATCATGAAATTAAAAGATTAATCCTCTACTTGCCACAAAAAAAGGACTACTACTGAATATTGCTACCTTTATTCCCTAGCTATTATATCATTCCCTAGCTAGGGTTTTCCACTGCTGCCCAAAATGCTGGCGGTCTGACTCAAGGCTCAATGACTCATACATATAATTACTCTATACATACACTATATGGCCAAAAGTTTGTGCACACCTGGTCATAACCCCCAAAGATCCTATTTTGCACAACCTTTTCCAGATATAGTCGCCCTTCTGAGAAGGTCTTCCACTAGATTTTGGCGCATGGCTGTATGGATTTGAGCATTAGTGAGGTCAATACTGATGTTGAGCAAGGAAGCCCTCCAGTTGGATCCCACAGGTGTTCACAATGGGGTTGAGGTCAGGGCTTTGTGCAGGCCACTTGAGTTCTCCCATCAACCTTGGCAAACCATGTCTTCACGGAGCTTGCTTTCTGCACAGTGGCATTATCATGCTGGAACAGGTTTGGGCTTCTTACTTCCAGTGAAGGGAATTAGTAACGCTACAGCATACAAAGACAGCTCACTTCCAACTTTGTGGCAACAGCTAGCAAAGGCCCATATATATATGGGTGTGATGGTCAGGTGTTTATATACTTTTGGCCATATACATGGTGTCACAAAAGTCTGGATCTGTAGGCACTTTTCTTTATATGAGATTTAAGAGGAAATCATTTCTACATGTAAGATCAGTTCTGATACATTTAGAAATGTTCAACATTCTAGTATTCAGCATATACACAAGCGTCGAGGTCCAAAGCCTTCAATTTGAGCATTTGTTGTACTCTCGGCATTTAAATATCAATAATAAAAAAAAGCCTAAGGATCCAGACAAGCTGTACTGTATAAATCCAGCCAGTGGAGTTTTCTAGCTGTGCGATGCATTGCTATTCTACTAGACAATTTCACTTATTTCATTCATGACTTCAGGTGGAACAGATTGGTGATGTCATGAAGTACACAACTACAGCACTAGGTTTGGTCATGTGTAACATTTGGAGATCTCAAACCTTTCCAAGATAAAACAGCTTCAAGCAGGTCTGCAGTAGAATTTCTCATTTTTAAAATTGACAAAGCTGAGACTTGGGTGTGTGTACGTGTGCATGTATCTAGGTGTGTAAATGTCTGACCACACCTATAAAATGAAAGGTTGCCCTTGGCTAGAGAGCCGTACCTGTGCCTGCAGCCTAACAGCCATTTGTAGACTAACACTATTTCTTCAAACAGCACAATACGGAAAAGGAAAGGACAAGGATGGGAAAACACCTGGTCCTCAAACGACACATCAGAACAAGTGACGCTGGTCAACACCAGATTCTAAAGAAGCACGATGTTATCCCAACATGGTTTGTGGTATAAATGTTTGTCTTTGTATACTTGTTGCAATGTTACTCAGGTACTGAGGGGCATTAGAAGACCCAGATGGGTTTTTTTATTTGTTTTTGTTTTTAAAATACTGATCATTGGTATGATGAACAGCAGCAGCAGGTCAATAATGAGAGAGAGAGAGAGAGAGAGAGAGAGAGAGAGAGATAGCGAGAAAGAGAGAGAAGGAGAGCGTGTGAGACAAGTGCCAGGCAGCCTCTAGGCACACAACATACACCACACCCTACAGGAACACCCTACAGCAACAAGGGTTCTAATACACACCCAAACACTCCCCAAATTCCCATGAAGTCTCTCTTGACACGAATCATATTCTCTGATGTGTTTATTCAGGCAAGTTAGTGCGTGGTCTTGGGAGCGCATCTGTTCTGGCAAAATTATGCTATTATTTGAGGACAGGCAAGACTCCTTTTTATGAAAAGGTTTAGGACTGGATGTTGCGCTTTGCCTGTTGTTTGGCTTCTGCTTACAGACAACACACAGACTCAGTGGGGCCTGGACTATTATGTCATCAGGCTGTAGTGGCTGGACTTTTGAATAAACACACCGAGACCAGACTGTCACATATATGAAAAATAAATACAGATACAAAGCAGAGGTGCACAATTTATTTGTTTTGTTTTTTTTATTGGGGTATCTGGTTGAGACTAGAGGAGCGCATCACGACTGGGATCCTGCAGGATGCAACAAAAATATCACACGTGTGGGAGGTTTTTGTTTTTATGCGGGTGAGAGCAAGACGTTAGATACATTAGATAGCTAACAGGACCAAAAAAAAAAAATCACAGTGTTAGTAACTGCCTGGTCAGGGTTGCGGTGGTTCAATAAGGCTACTAGTTGTTTATAGTTTGGAAATTCAGCCAACTAAATATATTAGATAATATCACTAGCAGGTGCAAAAAACAATAAAAACTCAAGTGGCTTAAAAACGAACAAAAAAAAACCCAGTTGTCCAATTGCTCGAGTTATGTAGCCGAGGTTGCGAATTCACGGACCATTGTTTCTGGTTCCAATGTTTCCGATCTTTGGTATTTATATGAAAATGTTCTGGTTTAGGCCACACCCACTTTGAGTTTAAATCTGAATGCAGATACAGATATTTGGAGAAGTAAATACATAGTCTCATTGCCTTACACCCCGATTCAAACGTCTCCAGATGTTCTGTTGGTTGAGGAACGAGTATGATGAAGTATAAACATCCCGGTAACGATGCACCTTAATATCCACACCCTTTCGGAAGAGTTTATATTACTGGACAGGTCGCTTCTGAAAGCTACTGAGCGTTTGCTGCATTCCTGCTCTGCACTGAGGAACAACAGTGGGAGTTTTTACAAAGCATGACTTCTATACAGAACACGTATAGATACCGTCATTAAAATATCATCCTCATTACACAACCCCCCCCATGCAAAGTGAGCCCAACACTATCATTTAGTTAGCGCCGAAAACTGTTTCAAACACTGAAAGGTTGGAAGATGGTGTTTCACAGTTAACATGTGTGGGTGAACATGCTGCAGGCGTTTTGCCACCATCCTACCACTGCGCTCAGAACGGGCTTGTTAAGCTTGCATAAATGTGTTAAGATGTGGATGAATACATTACCGATGTGAGCATTTCTACACCCCGGGCAGTAACTGAAAACTCCCGTGTTTTTCTCTCCTCTCTTATTTTGCCACATTAACTACAAAGCTCAACATGTGGAGGAGTGCAGGTAACTTTCACTGGAAAAATGGTCAATGGTGTATCCTGAAGTGGTGGTGTTTACTATCAATAGCGCTGTAACAAAAATTGGCCCTGATGGTTTCATCATAAATGACATGAGGATTGAAAATAAGCTTCAAATTCATTCAAAGAAAAGTCAGAGTGCAGAGTTCAGTCTACGAGTGTAAACCAGTAATACTATAGGCTCCATAGTGCGCCAAATATCTGTATGGGTGGAGCCTAAACCAGAATGAAACATGAACCCCATCACCATGTCCATGGAAACACTGAAAACACTGGGGGGGGGAAACAAAAGGCAGAAATGCGAGCACTGTCAGCAAGAAGTGTGAATTCTAGCAACAGCTCCCTAACCTCAGCTAGACCGCAAGTTCATAACCTAATCTCCGTTACAAAAGTACAAGGGATGATTTCTTTTAAAATCCTGCTTGTGTGCTTATTTTTGTTCATACCCGCAAACAATATTTTCTAATACATTTATTTGATTCCATTATCCAAAATATAAACAAACTAGTAGCCTAATTTAAACCCTCATGACCTTGACTAGGATGAATAAAAAACATTGCACAAGTCTTGCTTTGTTCCCTAAGTTTTATATTGGACTCCTCGCTCGCTTCATCACTGGCAGTAATGTACACTATATGGCCAGAAGTTTGTGGACACTTGACCATCAGAGTTGTGTGTTTTTTTTTTTTTTTGTTTTGTTTTTTTAAAACATCCCATTCCAAATTTAGTCCTCTTTTGCTGTTATAATAACCTCCAGGAAGGCTACAGGAAGTTCAGGAAAGGCTTTCCATTAGATTTTGGAAAGCCTTCAGCCACATCAGCATTAGCAAGGTGATGGTGAATGAGAACGTTTGTTGCTCAGTCAGCTTTCTGATTCATCCCAAAGGCGTTCAGTGGGGTTGGGGTCGGTGCTCTGCGCAGGACATTTAAGTTCTTCCACTTCATCCTTGGCAAACCATGTCTTTATGGCGCTTGCTCGGTGCACAGCGGCATAGTAAATGCAAAGACATCCTATACAGTTGTGTGCTTCCAACCTTGTAGCAACAGTGTTGGGAAGAACCACATATACGTGTGAAGGTCGTGTGTCCACAAACCTTTGGCGTATTTGTAGCTTCCTAGTCCCATCACAAAGTCATTCATGGCAGGACCAAAGAAGCCTCAGTAGTGCAAATGCCTTACAGGTGCGACCTGAAACAGCTAAGAGGAGCCCACTAAGGAGAACGTGTGTTCAGGTGTTTTACATGTGAGGAAGAGCCATAAACACAGCCCTGGACCAGTGGACGCTGATGTGAGACCAGTCCTGCCACCTGATCCTGACCCCTTACACACAATATGTCAATAAGAACATAACCCCATTCCCCTCTGAGATTGAATGGAAGTGGAATATGAAGAAACCGTGGAGACGGACACGATCGTTTGTTTGTGACACAATCCTGGCTCACGGTTTGGTTTGTTGCTCTAACCATGGATCCAGTCTGCAAACTAGTTGACACAAGGACTAATTAAAACGTCTTGCTCAAGGCTGGAGGATTTTCTAATTAGTGCAGTATTGACAAAGCTGTAGTTCCCTGGCTTGCAGTCAGAGCCTGAGAGGCTGTGCTGTAGAACCGAGGATGAAAGTCAGGCCTCCAGCGCAACGACAGGCACTGAGCTCAGAGTGGTGTTTGGACATACAAAGAAAAAAAACAAACAAACAAAAAAAACCCCAACTAACTTTAACTGCTTTTTCACATAGGCGAAGTGGACAATATTTCTGCCAACATACCTCATATGGTTTAGCCAATCCTCTTTCACATGTGGACAGGAATCTAACAGCAATTAACCATGTGTGAACGCAAGTCAGAAGTAAAATCTCAGGAAGACTGATGTAGCAAATTGTGAGTGAACAGAACCATAGGCATGAATGCCCCGGTGAGGCTAAGTGCTTACTCAGCACTATTCAACAGGTCATTACTACTCAACTCATGTAGGAGTACATTTGCCTGACGCTCTAGATAAAGGCATGTGCTAAAATGTCACCATATGTTTAGCAATCACTGTAGCATCTTGATTTCGAGTGACTACAAAATTGGGTGACGATAAATAAAACTAAGGCTATGTTCACACTACCAAGCTTAAGTGACACAAAGCCAACTTTCAACCTTCGTGAGACATGGACCTGTTTTTTTCCACCTGGGACACAATATTCAATCTTTTCAAATCACTCCTGAGCAATATTCATATGGTTCCAGATTGGATACATGTGCTAAAATGCGCCGTACGCCATGAACGAGAATGGTCAAATTGGAATTTATGGGGTTTTTTCAACAGTGATCACGCACAATATTGACTACGTATATTCTGTGGAACAATGCGGGGATTGGTGATTTACTTGATGTTTGGGGATTTGTGGCGTTTCCTGGGTCTTAAATACAGATGGGTTGCTTGTTATAAGGATTGTGAATCAACATATACTGATTCAATCTGTGCCGGGAAAAAAAAAGAAAAAAAGAATTGGGCAAATAAGCTTATAGCCTAAAACACAACAACAGAGACACAGTATCATTGCTAATCACATGCCCTTTCTCTTATGCAAGCTCAACAGCGCTAATAAAACCTCAGGCCAGAGCTGCTGCAGCGATCGTCACAGCCGACTGTGTATCAAACCCAGAGGTCAGAGGAGGTAAAAGTGAGAGGATAAAACATGCAGGGTGATTCATGCTGCACTCGGCTGTGGGAGTCGAGCATCTCCTCCAGACTTCACAAAAAAAAAAAAAGAAAAAAAAAAAAAGTCAGATTAATCAGAAAGAACTAACACTTCTGGAAACACCATTTTTTATAGCGCAGCAATCACTGCCTCCACATGGACTTGAAAGGAAGACGTTTGCTTGTTCTCTACAACTGAGTGATTACTGCTTTTCTGTTTAAGTCAGTAAATAGTCAGACCCTTTTAGGAGAACCTTAGCTCGTTCTCTTTCTCTCCCCGGCTTTTCTTACTTTCTCAGCACAAAAAGCTCGTCTGCTGGCGGCTGGGCCTTGAGGCGAACACACACTCCGGCTCCATCTGCAACTCAAACAGCTTTCCCACTCTATGTTCACTAAAATGTGTGTGTGTGTGTGTGTGTGTGTGTGGTGTGCAGCACACGGCTGTAGGCTATGCACTCGGCTCCAGGGCCACACTGTACAAACACAAAAGGAAAGACAGAGATAGTGGAACACAAAAGCATCCACTCAGATGGTTGTGTTTTAGAAAGTGTAGAATAAATTCTCTATCAATTGTGGGGGGGGACAACCCGAGTTTTGAAATAAAACAAAAGCATGCAGGACAAACCAGGCAGTGAGTGCTTAGCTTAATTTCTGATGTTTAAAATAGATTGATGTAACTGATCTTCGTGTTGGCCTTTAGCAAAACCATGAGCACTAATCACGTCTCTGTTTCAACGATTGAAGCAGCATATGCTATAAAATCAGCACAAGCAGCCATAATATTAGTCAGGCAGGCTGAAATGTAGCCAAATGCCCCCTGGCGCAGTCATACACACACACACACACACACACATAGAGGATTGTGGGGGTAAAATCAGATGAAATCATTTACACAACTGCCCATAGTGGTGACACCTCGATTGTGCTTCAACAGAAACACAAAATAACCAAAAGCAGTCATTGTCTTCTTAACAACACGTTCACTAGCTTCTTCACTCAACCGTCAACAAATAAACTATGAAGCCTTAAAGCTCGGTGTCTCTAAATGAGATAAAGTCTCGGCTTAAAGGTAAAAGTCCACCCTGAACTACTCGTATGTTAATCTTTATAGTTGACGTGATCTTCAATGGCGTCAAGGTTTACTTTGAGTTCTTGTATTACCCATAATGCTGTTTGACTACACACTATTAGTAGTGCCAGTGGGATTTCAGTCCTCGCTTTAGATCTCTACGTAAAGAGAGTGCTGCAGCAGCGCTTTAGTCCTCGAGTCTGAAATCATCAGAAATGCATGTTTACCATTTCTAGAGATATTACTTCCCTTTTTTGCTGTTTGAATTTTTCCTCCTGTTAAACGCACATCGTAACTGTGCTAGCAATATCACCTTGTGCTGTCAGCGTAACACACAACTGCGAATTTCTCACAGGAATAATGAGAACACCGCACCAAGCAACAAATTAACACTAGAATCGCAAGACGAGTCACAAATATATGAATATAAGGGTGGAAGTCAGTCTAGAAAAGTTCTAAAAGGTCTGAAATCTGGTGCAAGAAATGTGGAGTTTGTCTTCATCATGAACTAAGTGCGAGTCGTTCACTGTTCAGACGGATGACTGTGATGAGCCGTACGAGTGAAAGTGTAAAGAGCGGAGCAGTGAGGGCGTGAAGCAAAGAAACAGAAAGAGATTGAGAGAGAGTTTGAGAGCGTGAGACTGGAAGGAAGAGAGTGAAGTGCTAGTGTGTGACTTGGATTTAATATTTTATAATCACCCGTGGGGCATTTCACAGATCAATGTGAGACTGTGCCCAAGCCTGTGCCAGAAAGCAAGCTAAAAAGTGAAAGAGAAAGAGAGCGAGAGAGAGAGAAAAAGAGAGAGAGAGAGAGAGAGAGAGAGAGAGAGAAAGCAGAAAGAAGAGCATGTGTGTGTGTGTGTGTGAAAGTGATGAAGACAATGACAGAATGAGCAAGGACTTAAAGTTAGATCAGTGAGAAGAAAAAGCTGGAGAACAAAAGGAAGAGGGAGAAAATGAAAGCGATCTGTAGTTTCTCGACACCCTCGGTCTACTTAAGCCGAGTGTGTGCTGCGCTGTGTGAAATACACCCTCCATTGGTTGCCTGGGCTGCTGGCCATGCTGCAGGCACACATTACCTCTCTTAATGGGCTTCTATTTCAGCTGCAGAAAGGAAGCCAATAACCTCTCAACACTAATGGATTAGACTACATGTACACAAGGTCTGTAGCGAATTATTACTCCGACTAGAGCGATTCCCAAAGGATCAAACGCTCTGGAAACAGGAGGAATACAACAGTGTGATTAAACCTTGCAGAATATGAGGAGCTGCAGAACGGGGCAGTATTGTTTCAATCCCGTTTAAAGTGTCTCGGCTGTCTGACTGATTACAAAAGGTTCTCTGAAAAGAGTCATTTGCTGTTTAATTATCGCAGTTTTTCAGGAAAGGGACTAAAAATAATCCACACTATTGCTCACAAACTTTTCTTAATTAGCCAAAATTAACAAGGGAGGCAATTAATTTCCTTGAGATGGGCATCTTAAAAGCGCCGAAGGCCTGACTTTATTGCTGGAGCTGAATGTGTTTTTCATCAATGTAGGTGAGGACTGAGGGGCAACATTAGACGGGGGGAGAAACTATATTTACAGCCTTAGAACATATTTGACAGGGGCATGGAGGTAATATTTTGGAGAGTGAAAGATGATCAGGAAAAGCTAACCGGTACCCATGTGTCATTCTAATGTGTGTTTATAACCAAACTGTCAACACTGTCACAATAAATAGTAATTAAGAAAATCAACAAAATCCTAAAAACGTGATTAGGAAAATGATTTGCATGCGAGTGGTGCAATGTGTCTCGGTTTAGCTGAAACTTGTTTTGGAGATGATATTCAGAGGAAGGCTGACCTCCTCCTCCTCCTCAATGTTACATCCTGGGGTTAAAAAGAGAAACAAACACGCATGTTTTAGAAATAGAAGTGCAATGCGGCTATTTTTGTCTGTTCTCCTTTTTCTTCTTCTACGTTGGCCAGTTTAATGAACTATCTGCCCGTTTATATGCTAATAACCTGCACCTGCCTCCATTGGATGCCTCCATAAAGAAGTCACGAGCCAAGCTTTTCCGAGTGCATGGGCTGATATGATGTACCACTGAAAAACAACTTAAACTGAATCTTTACAAAATATCATGAATAGTATGCCCAAGGCATAAATCTGGGCTTGTCAACTGGTTGACCGTCCTGATACGGAGCCAGCAAATTGCAGATTAATGTATTAAAACAGAGAAACTGTCAGCAGATGTGCAACTCCAGTTTACTTTGCTTATTATAGCACAACCTCTGCTGTGGCCAATCACATGTACAGCTCTGGAATAAATTAAGAAACCACACATTTCCCCCAAGTTCCACATAAAAATACTGTCACTTAGAGCATTTAATTACAAAAGAAAATGACAACGGGTCAAAATGAAAAGATGCAGTGTTTTCAGACCTTGAATAATGCATGGAAATCAGAATCATATTGCATTTTAAACAACACAATACTAATGTTTAAACTTAGGAAGAGTTCAGAAATCAATATTTGGTGGAATAATCCTGACATTTAAGCACAGCTTTTATGTGTCATGGCATGTCCTCCGCCAGTCTATCACGTTGCTCTTGGGTGAATTTATGCCACTCTTGGTGTAAAAATTCAATCAGCTCAGCTTTTTTTACTGGCTTGTGACCATCCATCTTCCTCTTGATCACATTCCAGAGGTTCTCAGTGGGGTTCAGGTCTGGAGATTTGGCTGGCCATGACAGGGTCTTGATGTGATCCTCCATCCACACCTTGATTGACCTGGCTGTGTGGCATGGAGCATTGTCCTGATGGAAAACCCAATCCTCAGAGTTCGGGATTACCTTGTAAATGGCTTGATTAAGCTCCAGCCATGCTGAAGCACCCCCAGATCATCACCGATCCGCCACCAAACTTTCACAGTGGGTGTGAGACAGTGTGGCTTGTAGGCCTCTCCAGGTCTCAGTCTAACCATTGGACAACCAGGTGATGGGAAAAGCTGCAAATTGGACTCATCACAGAAGACGACCTTACGCCAGTCCTCTACGGTCCAACCCTTAAAGTCTTTAGCAAACCTCAGCCTGGCTCTTCTTTCCTTCTCATTGATGAAGGGCTTTTTTTGAGCTCTACATGTCTTCAACCACACCCGGAGTAACCTGCTTTGAACCGTCCTTGTCGCACACTTAACCCCAGCTGCCATTCGCCATTCATTTTGTAGGTCATTTGATGTCATCCTACGCTTGTTGAGTGGCATTCGGAGGAGTCATCATGCCAGTCGGTGTCCCCAATGTCTGCCGCTTGACCTTATGAACTGCCATCTTCAATATTTTGAGGATGGAAACAACCTGATATTACTCTGCCGGTAAAGTCAGAATGGAACCCTTCTTTTTCTCATTCAAAACTCTTTCGGATATGATGAATAGATATTTTTTGCAGTCCAATTACTACCAGCACTGTTTTTGCCATCTGAACTGATCCTATTGCAAGAGATAGTAATGAGCACAGCAGTGGTTTTTATACTTTTCCTCATTAAGATATGGTTCAGGTGATCACCTAATCAGTACCTCATTAAGTAAAATGAGGTGTGCTTGTGTTGGAATTCCACCACAGACACTGGAATGAAATGGCTGCCATACATAGAGATGCTGATTTTTTTTTTAAAAATTTGAAGTGGCCTCTTAATCTTTTTCCAGAGCTGTATATGTATAAATTGTTTAGCTGAAGGCAACTCATCAAATCAGGGAAGAGTTTGTGCAGGCTTTCACAGATTTACGCAACTAGCTGCTTCGTGTCACGTCTAAGAACGCAAACCCTCCACTGGTTTGTCTCTTTTATAAAACAGAGACAAAAGCAGTAATAAAAATTTAGAGTAAATAATTACATTTATTATGACAATTATTAGCAGTGGTCGGTGAGATTATCATGTGGGGATGAGAGGCAAGGGAGTAAAATTGACTACGCTATAAAGGTGAGGGGGATAACATTTGCGCTCTCTTTCCCGTCCATCAGAGCCACATTAGTCAATCGTGGGCATCTGAGAGTTCATGTATGTGGAAGAGGGTGGATAGCACTTGTGTGTTATGTTGCCCTGTTCCATAGCATAAGCAGCAGTTTGAAAAGCTGATGCCGGCTGACTTCATGTGCTTCCGAGGAAGCATGTGTTAGACTTGAGCATTTAAAGCTAAGCATTACAAGGGAACAGTTCAGTCACCAATTCACTCATGATAAGCCAGATTTACTCTGGACAATTTCCACCCAATAACAAACATCACAAAATATTTATTTGGTAAAAAGTAGCGTTTACAACGCAATACATGACAACCTAACAGAGTGCCGCTGAGAGTGACGGCATTTCTGAGATTAAAAGTATGTGAGCGCTGTTGTGATGCTCTTCTAAAGCTACCAACTGGAGGTGGCATAATATAACAAGAAACTCATGAGAACATGAGATTTCAATTTGTTACACTGCAACAGGCAGAATGTCTTCTTTAATGTCCTCTTTTACTCGGTCACAAATGACTCTGAACGCCTCTAAACATGTTTCCTCTACACATAACTTTGCTGCAATACTGGGGGCTTGTTTTGGTGAATACGTATTCAGCATGACCCTGAATCACACTGATCACTCTCCTAAGCAGAAAGTAGTAACTTTCTTTAATCGCAGGTCTATCGTTAACGGTCGTGGAGACCATGATATTGAACAGGCCGTTACAAAATTCGTCCAAGATTTTAGGCATGACAAGTAGTGACCTTAAAAAGCCTGCTGAAACCAGCTTTAGTTGTAAAAACAAAGGAACTTCAACCTCAGAAGGTTCATATAGCCTCAATGTTCTTCTTACTAAAAAGGCAACAAGTAGGCTTGAATCACAACATGCGAGTCTGCAGTCAAGCATGCTTGGAAAAGAACACCGAACATACGCACTGACTTCTAAAAGCCACGACTGGTAACGTTTAAACTGCGCTCCCGTGTGAAAAAAAGGCCGCTTTGGTAGAGCTCATTACTGGCTCCGTGTTTCAGTGTGCCTTTGGTATTCTGTGGCTGTCCCTTCCCCCACTGCCGTCTCCCTTGCCTCAGGCTCATCTGGCAGAAGGGGAGGTTTTAATTGTGGCTATAGAACTCGGCGCGCTTTTTTGCCTGTAAGCGAGCCCTTGCTTCGGTGGCTGAGAGAACTTGCTTTAGTGATATTGGGTGCAGTCCATCCCTCCAGGCTGCTTTTAATGGCTCCTCTCTCCCCCCCTCCCTTTCATAGCCAGCCTCAGATAGTTTTCCATGTGATGCCTTGTTAATTCTGCTGCAGGGAAGGGCAAGCGTACATCTCTCCCTCGCTTTCCCTTTCTCTACCTCATCGCTTTGCTGTCTCTCAATCCCTCTATTTCTCCCCTCCTTGTTGATCATCTGCACTGGCTAAATCAAAGTTAATGGCAAAAAGCGAGGCTCTAAAAGGATCTGAAATAAAAAAAAAAAGTCGACACATACCAGCATCTATTATTCTACAGTCATTAAAGATGAAAGGGTGCGATCCGAGCGTGTACCAGACAGCATATTCGCTAAGTCCTCCGCCCTTCTTTTTTCTGTCATACCCTATTCTTTTCTTCCCAGAGTCTGCTTTTTTCTACTCTCGTCTCTAGCCTTCCTTACCGCAGCCCCTCTGGCCTCCAAAGTGGAAAGGACATGTTAATATGCGGCTCTGTGTGCAGTCACGCCGCGGGCTCAGTCTGGTATGCAGGCCCACGGCCATTCGGCAGCTTTTATTAAAGTTGGGCCTAGAACTCACCTCTGAGGAACGCCCTCATCACCTGCTCTATGACTAATCCATCCTCAGGCTCTGCTTCAGGCTCGGCCTTCAGCCTCAACGGCTCATCAAGTCTGAGATAGCAGCTCTGTTCCTGACTGGCAATCAGATAGAAAATGCCTAGAGGGCTTGGGGCTTGAACAAAGGGCACGGCAAAAATACCACCTTCCTTTGAATACACACGCAACCGAGAGGATTTTGTTCCTAGTGTTTGTAGTCCTGCAGATCATTTTGAATGCCTAGCAAGTCAAGAACTCGTGTTAAAATGTGTTGAATGATGATGCCTTCAGGATCATGGCAAGAAGTTCAGTCCCCTTCACTTAACACTACATGATTCTGTACGTCAGAGCTATTGTCCTCTACATGTCCTGTACTCAAGCCTTTCCAAAGAAGTAAATGCTGTGGTTTTTTTTTTTCTATCAGGAAGCTGCAGTATAACAACAGTCAAGCCTTCATAGCGCAGCTGGCCACCTGGCAGGCTAGCTGGCGCTCCAGGCCACACAGACCCTCAGGCGCATAACTGCGGAGATGAAATGTCTGACTGGCCCCTTCAGAGCGGCCTGAGCTACAGCCCTTGAGGCCAGTGCTGACCCCTTTAGAAAAGTCACATTCACCTAACTCCACAGGGGGGGTTGGAGACAGAGTGGAGAGCCAGAGAAGGAAAAAAAGAATTGCCAAAGGCACTTTCGAGGCGAATGTGAAAGACTGAAACGTGGTGAGGCGAAAATGAAGAGAAAGATCGCTCCGTTGCCTTCACTTCTGATACATGTTCATGCGTCATGCTGAAAGTCTGGGTGAAAGTAGTACATTAGGAAAAGACCAGAACTGTAGATACAGCTTTATATAATTGCATTTCTTTGTTGTTCTTTTCCATTTTAAGTGGTTCAGCAGTGCACTCAGAGCAGAAATAATGCCTTTATTTAGTTATTCATGCTTTTTATACCGAGGACATTTATAGCCATACTCTCTCTACCATCCCAGTCACTAATATCTCTGTGGTATTATTACTATTTACAGCTAAAACTTTAGGAGACGCATTCCTAGTAATTAAAGTCCTCGCAGACTTGAACAGTAACTGCATCAGTAAGACGACAAATGCTGGCTAAGTGAATAAATACGCATGGCTTTGTTAGTGTTGAAGTAATTATTGTTTAAGTGTGGACTCAGAGCCATAGGGTTGTGGTATTTCCAATGAAATTTCCTAAAAGGAAATCAAATCATTTTACAAAAGATGATGTAAATG
>JAQQZR010000002.1:19644462-19657289 GCA_030068235.1 Notoglanidium macrostoma
CACACCCTACTGAACCTGTTCATCACCTCTACTTATTGCTTGGACAATATTACTTACTGATTTATGGTTCACTCACACATTCATTGTGTTCACATAGTATTTCTAACCCTTGGCTCTAATGGCCTGCTTTGGTGGATCAACTGACTGTTCTGGTGGACTGTGACTCATTCTTAATGCCAGCACACGGTAAGGGATATTGCTGTATGAAAGAAGAATTTTTTTTTTCAGTAATAAAATTGATGGTTGAAATGGCCTTTGCATGCTACACCACTTGAACACTGCTTTTTAAAGCCATGGGATTAATATGGAGGTGTTTCCCACTTCACCAATATAATGACCTTCACTTCTAGGAAGGCTTTCCACTAGGTTTTCGAGCATGGTTGTGCGTGTTTGTGCCCAGTCAGCCACAAGAGCATCAGTGAGATCTGGAAAGAAAGCCTGACACACAGTCAAAGGCTTTTGAAATTGCAATGCCACCGCATACAAGACATCCTATACAAGCATGTGCCTCCAACTTTATGGAAAAGTTTGGGGAAACCCTACATACAGGTCTCATGGTCCGGCATTCATTAACTTCTGACCATATAGTACAGTAGTCACCAGCTCTGTTCCTGGAGAAACACCTTCATGTAGGTTTCATCTCCAACCAAAATCTAACACAATAAGTTGATCAGCACTGATTTAGACGGTCAGGTGGGCACTGGAAGATAGATTTCCAGGGTTGGTGACCACTGCTACAGTGCATATACAAATTTTGGGCCGGTTTTCTCTTCCAAAAGTGCTGACTGACAATTTTAGGTGACTGAAATTTGAGATAGTCTCTAAATTAAATCCTGAAAACTCAATTGTTCAGGTATCACTGCTTTCATTTCACTTACTGCAAGCTCACAATCAGATTAAATGTCCAGCAGAAATTTTCTTTGTCCTTTTTCAAGTTATTCCTTGTCTTCATGGAGGGCCTATGGGTCCCAATCAGGGGTGGCAAACATACAGCCCACCCAATGAATTTAAAACCGTCTTGTGGATCATTATTAAATTGCAAGAATTAAAATAGAAGAACTAGTCTCTGTTATTCCACTAGGGGGGAAAATAGAGCAATGGACTCGGTGCAATAAACTTATTTACGGACGAGATGTGCTAATGGTGTGTAATTCTTTGTTCGCAGGCTACAAATGCTGAAATTTTCTCTCTTCCCTAAAGAATCAATTTGAAGGTTTGACAGCAACAGCGGTGAATATTTAAATGACAACTTCTACAATTTGTGTTAGCAAATAATTTTGCAAAATATACTGAATTCCCTCACATCAATATTATGAGCTAGTTTGAGTAGATTTAGTTTTGGGGTGTAACACTGCAATATATGGAAAGGTTCAAGAGGGGTGTACTGGCAATAAAACATGGAATATGAAAATAACCTGATACACTGAAAACAGTGTCGCCACTTTAGTATACACACCTATTTTCTACCTTTATAATTACTGAACCCACCTGTTGCTATCTACAGTTTATCTACAGTCTCCCTCTACTCGGTCATATAATGCGGGTGATGAAGATAATACACACAGCAGTGACACTGACATGGCAATAGAGTTACGTGTGTATCAGATGTATTTTTATAAGCTGTATTAAAAGAAACAAAGAGAAATGAGCTTAAATTCAAATGTGCGCCCCCTACAGCCCAACATTTGGAGCAGTTTCACATTATTACTGCATGTAGCACTAGTTCAGTATAATGATGTCCAGCACGGATCTTTTTTTAAATGTATTTGATTATTACTTGGTCTGCATGGTAGTGCTACCTGAACAGCTTGTGCAACATCCATTACTACATGTTACTGCGTTCCAAGCCCTGGACGAAGATTAGCAGTTAAAATCTGATAGCACATGGTTGATTATACAGATGAACACACTGATAATGACCCCCAGTGTGGCACAGTAAAGTGTTTCAGTAGAACTATTGCCAATTTTCACATGCTACCAATCCTACCCTGTTATCGTGATGCACAATAATGTGCCTATTCTGCTTAATGAGAAAAGGGGGCGATTAATTAGAGCTGGAAACCGCATGATTTTCTCTAATGTGCTACCTCTTTAAAACATTCCCCCAATCCGCAAGTCAAAACCATCAGTAAAGATGTAGATGAGGTTAGGTGCTCTTACCTCTGATCCAGAAGCCCCAGGAGAGTCCAGTTTGCGCTTTTTGCGTGGCCCTATAGCAGCGAGTGCAGTGAGGTTAGCGTCACGCTGTCGCATCTGTGCCAGTTCCTGCTGCTGCATCTGAATAGAGCGTCAAAAAGCATGGTTAAGATATACAGAAACTACAGCAGCAAGAAGAGAGCAGATCTAGTCAACTTCACACCAGGCAGAAGCATGTGCTTTAAAAGACATTATATTTGTGAGCATTGTTGGTTCAAAAACACACCCAACACATCAGGCATTAACCACAATGTAACTATGGACATACATGTACGAGATGGGCTGTTTTTCAAATTCTGGTACTTAATTCAATTTCGATCAACGACGGATGGAAGTCAGAGAGTACGAGTGAGTGAGAGAGGTTTGAAAAGCCCAGCCTGCAGGTGAAGCCATCTCACCCTTGCAGGCAATGACAGAGACAGCCATGCCAGGGAGAGGGGTCCTCACTTGGGCGCTCATGAGCTTACACAGCTGACGGACACGTACTGTCATACCTACACCACATTGGCCATGACCTCACCAAAACCGCATGTGCCTATTATGCACATGCTTGTTACACACAACAGCCAGTCAGCTGCAATAAGCAACCAAGGATGTGACGTGTTACTTGAGACTATATTCTCAAGCAGAGCGAGACATACTATATTATATATACACGATATTCTCTCTCAGGTTTGTGGACTAAAGTCCTGTTGGAGGAACGTTTTTGTCCATCACATTATCGACTAACTAATTGATATTAAAAATACATCTTTTCATTTTTTGGGGATTTTATTTTGGGTCAAGGGTGATAAATTTCAGTTTTGGCTATTTTTTTATTTTTTATTTTAGTGCATCAACATGTCCAATCTACTGACAAGGCATACGATACCCATAAACATGTATTATGCCAAAATTTATCATGATATTAATCATCCTTATTCACTAATTCAGCTTCAGTAACTTCTACATCCTGGGAATACTGTGCATGAGGTGGAAATACACCCTGGATATCCTCACACTTATACAAAACCAATTCATATATGGGGCAATTTAGTACAGCCAATCTACCTAACAGGGGATGTGGGAGGAAACCAGAGCACCCAGAGGAAACGCACATGGACATGGTGTGCTGATATTTCACCATCATACGATTCTATTATTAGTGTGCATTCATTCAGCTGTGTTTACATCTTGAGAAGATCCAGTCAAAAATGGAACCAAAGCTAAAACCATGCTCCTAACTATAAAACTAAGGGAGTTGAAAACAAGAACGTCTGCGCCAAAGAACGTCTGCGTCTTCGTATTCAGTTATGGGTAAGCAAAAACTATTCGCATCATTTGAGTTTTCAATGTTCAGTCACTTCATTTACATCCTACACATCACCCAGTGATAATTCTATACATGATTATTTATACACACTTTTCCCCCCACAGTACCAAGCTACAAACATTAATCCAAATATTTGCCCCTTTCTTCCTCCCACAGACACGGAGCTATAGTGAAGAACTGGAATTGACAAAAAGCTAATTCAAGGCAACGTTTGTATGCTAATTAACTCGGGGGTTATGCTAATCTAAGGGGAAGTCATGCACAATGCATGCACATGCATGGTTGCCCTGAAGAAATCAGACAACACGCACGCACGCGCGCAGATCGTACGAGACGTCGGTGGCCGCGTGACTGAACCCCGAGCCGTCTCTAATGGCGACGGCGTGGATGATGCTGCCCGAGGTGGCGGAGTAAGAAGTCTCGCCGCACAAACACTGCAGCGGCTCTATTAGCGCTAAACAGAAGGTTCTGGAAGCTGAGAGACTGCTTGGTGTCAGAGCCGATCCCCTCAGCGCCCGCAGCCAGAGTGGCGCCTTGCTTTCATATTCATTTATTTGATGAGGAGTGAAAGGGGAACCTAGTTACGCCATCTGTAATCCAGAGCTCTGCACTCCCCCCGCTCTGAATCTCACTTTAATGACCGACCTCAATCACAGAGCTCAATTTCTAGCCTGCACTCGTCCCTGCGCGCAACCATTTTAGTGTATGTAAACGGAAAACTCCACTCTCAGGGTGCGATAAAGTTCTTCAAAAATGGACGGCGCGACAGAGAGAGGAGCAGGAGAGACAGGAAGCGAGAGAGAGTGACAGACGCAGACAGAGAGAGAAATGCTTGTAATCTCTAATCATTTCCAAAAGGTCAGCGGAGGGAGAGAGCGATGCCGCCAGCGCTGCTCTCCACCCTTATTGATCCTTATCTGCTGTCCAGCTCTCCACAATGACTGGCCCCAGAGCGAGAGCTTAATAAACGTGCAGGAGAGCGCTGAACGCAGCACTTCAATTAGGGCGGCTGACTGAAGTCAAGGACATGAAGACCGAAGAGCTACGTGTCCGACGGCAATGCCGACACCGGTCTGGGATTGTTGGGTATGCGGCTGATATTAGTGTGGGAAGTGATCGCTTCGGGGCGCTTTAGGGGCCTTTAGGGGCTGTCTGTCTTTTTCTGATTAGCAAGGTGACTCCTAAATGAGCCGCCATTACACAAAGGTAGCAGAATGCAATACGGATACGCTATTCTGCCAGCAAAGTAGAGACGGACCAGCCTCAAAAAATTGATTAGAGTCGGTTTAACAGTGATTTCATACTGAGCAGTACAACCCAGTCACGGGCTCAGACCACAGGTAGACAAATACGTGGCCTGGACGCCGGGGACAAGCAGATTTCATGTCCAGGCTATTAGGCTTTTTTTTTTTTTTATATCCGCATTTGCCTTGTGGACCAAATAGGTTCACAGAGCTACACTCTTCAGCCTCTTTTATCACCTAGACATTCAGCAATTATCCAATCATGTGACAGCAGTGAAGCTTATAATATCATGCAGATACGGATTAAGAGCTTCAATTAATGTTCACATCAAATGTCAGCAGGAGGAAAAAAAAGTGGTCTATGTAAGTTTAGCCATGGCATGGATGTTGACAGGTCTGAGTGTTTCAGGAACTGCTGCTCTCCTGGGACTCCCACAGTCTTTTGCACACAGAAAACAAGAAGTGAAAGCAGGTCTGCCGGCAGAAATGCCTTGTTGATTAGAACAAATGTCTTCTTGTTGGCAAGACTGAGTCGAAATGACAGGAAGACTACAGTAACTCAAATAAGAACTCGGGAAGCAGAAAAGCATCTCCGTACGCTCAGCACGTTAAACCTTGAGGTAGACGGGCTACAATGCAATGCTTACGCAAGGCCGTACGTGGGAAAGTTCTGCTTCTCGGCCTTGTGGAGAAATGAAAACTATACAGCACTCTAGCTGTGAGACTATGTATATCCTGCCATGGCATTATGATGGGTTCGAACCGGTGCGGAAGTGCAACCATGATTCACCTCCAGCCCTGTAGCTAGTCTCTCGTATCATTCAGAGCCGATTCCCTCCATTTGTGAGGTTTCACTTTCTTTGTCGAAACCCTCAAAAAGATGAGCATTAACTCATAACTGAGTTCTCTCTCACTATGATAATCAGGTGAAGGCACATTAATCTCCCAGGTGGTGAAAAGCCCAAATCTATCTCCTGGAGAATGTGCAAGATTAAAGTGGAGGAAAGTGTGGAGTTTGTGCAATAGCTATTGCGCAATGTGTCAGGGGTCTAGATCATAGATGTGCAACTACACGTTTTGAAGGCTACATAAAATGTCTTTTGACAAATATCCAGATTAAAAAAAAAACCCAGCCTGACTGGCAAAAAAACCTCTTTCCTTTTAATGTTTAACCATTAATGATTGCTTGGAAGCTTTGTTTCGTAAAATGAAAAATCTGTGAAAACACTCCCATTAAACTGCCAAATAATGTCTCTAGCCCTGTAGCTAGTCTCTGGTCTGATGAGCTGCATTTAGCTAAATAATTTACATAAATGCATGTGATTGGGAAAAACCGCAGCAGAGAGTCTGCTACACAAGCCAAGGTGGTTTGTAATAGGAAAAGCAGGGTCACTGAACTATGACCAGTTTATTTATACATTTATTGGTAGTGCTATAGTATTTTTTCAAGTGTTCAGGTCAGTCCGGGGAAAATGCTCAGCTGGAACTGGATCACAGGCCGCTAGTTAACAATTCCTGGTCTAGGCAAGAAGACGTGCGCATGGTAAAACTAAGGACCAGCATGCTTCAAGGCAAAATGCAAAAGTTCCTTCGGTGTACACTTTAATGTCTCGCTACTCTAGTCAGCCACATTCAGATCTAAAGGGGAAAAATCACCAAAGAACAAAAAGAGCAAAGGAGGCTTCATGAAATGTTCGAGTCTCTCTCAATCGCAGCATGGCCGCAGGAGTGCTGAAACCAGCAGTACAACTGAGAAAGAGCTACTCGGGCACAATAACATCACTGCCACGCTCTGCTCTTAAGGGTTACGGAAAACTACAACCAGTCAGATAATAAACACTTAACATGTCAATGGAAAGGGATTAATCCATTGAAATACACTGTTTTAATTAATATCAATCAGGATGGAGGCTTCATAAGAGCGTTGTTCCATCATCAGGAGGCTGTGTTTGAATTCCGCTGATGTGGCTGTGAGTCCAGGAGAGAATAAGTGGAGAGTACGTCATGTCCTCTGGGTGGGAGGGATGGTCTTCCTCTCTTCCTTGTCAATCAGAGTGAAACTAACCAGTCATGGCCGTGTATGAGCTCATGTACGCAGAAGAGTGCAAATTTCAACAGATGTGGTTGCTAGCTTGATGTGTCTCAGAGAATTGCCGTCACCCTCTTCTAGGGCTGGGCAATAAAATATCCATCCATCCATCCATCCATTATCTATAGCGCTTTATCCGTCTGGGTCGCAGGGAAGCTAAAGCCAATCCCAGGCATCTTCGGGTGAGAGGCGGGGTACACCCTGGGCAGGTCGCCAGTCCACCACAGACAAACACACACACACGCTCGCATTCACACCTATGGGCAATTTAGGGTAGCCGGTTGACCTAATCTGCATGTCTTTTGACTGTGGGAGGAAACCGGAGCACCCGGAGGAAACCCCCGCATGCACGGGGAGAACATGCAAACTTCACACAGAAAGGCACCCTGGGTGACCCGGGGATCGAACCCAGGACCTTCTTGCTGTGAGGCGACAGTGCTAACCACCGCACCACCGTGCCGCCGCAATAAAATATTCAATAGATATAATTAGATATAAGCGGCAAATATTCAATAGATGTTCGATATAATTTATTTATATATTTCACTTGCTGGGGAAAGTGACGTGGACGTCACGGCACGCTGAACCGATATATTGTTTATGCGCCGTGTCGAGAGACTCGTTGCTGCCTTTCTGTTGCGGAGGTAGAGGCTGCATTTGATTTTCTCATGATTCTGAAAAACGTCACCATGGCATATCAATGTTGCTCCATCAAGAACTGCCACACGGTCATTCAGGGAGAAAACTGGACAAGGGAATACTTTTATTTCCTATGTGGAAAAAGCGTGAACGGTACTCGTGAAACAGCAGACCGCTACGGCTCCTGACACGGCAAGTACGTAACCTTTTTATTGATTATGCAAAAGATCAAACCCACTGCCTATGATGCAATAAAATAATCACACAGCTAAATGTTTTTGAAAGTTTTGTATATTATTTGGTTTGATATCTGGGCATATAAGACGAGTACCTTTGCGAGTACCTCCGTGTTCTCGCAGCTGCCGAGAGCCGGGAGAAATTCAGTCAAGGGAATTCACACTGGTTCCAGTTAAGCGTACGAGTTCAGGAGAAGTGCGCCGCGTTCAAACGTGTAATTAGCCTCCTTGTGTCATGCTCTACAACCATATCTGGTCTTTAATTGAGCAGGAAGGTGACGTGGAAGTAGGACGGTGTTAAAGGACGGTTGACGTGCACACAATGTATAAACATTAATACCTGTTGTGGTTATTATCTGTATGCATGATGTTGGTGTTGAGATTTTAATTATCTTCAAATGCGCATTCCCACGACGGGGGTGTTTCTCACAGCAGGGGTGCCGATTACGGCTTGTGAATTAGCAGCCACCGCAAAACTGTTCATGAGCTTCTACAGGGATTTGTAACGTTGAAACCCACGGCCTGTGCATGAGTATGCACTCAGTCCAAACAAAACAAGATAGTTTACAATGTCTGGGTATGTGGGTGGAATTCTTTGTCTATTTATTGACATTATCCTTTAAAACCCTCTTAAACTTTGCAGTCTGAGCAATCTCACATGTGTGCTGCATCACACCGCAGCATGTCATTTATTATTATTTTTTATTATTATTTTTTTTTTACATCGCCTGTCCCTCCCCTCGCCGGGTGGCGACTGATGCTATGTGATTGGACGGATGTATCTAGTGGGAAGGAATTGGCGGTGACAAAAATCGGGAGAAAATGAGGTCTTTTAAAAAACAAACAAACAAAAAAAAAAAACCACAAACACACAGTTAGTCTGCAGGCATCAGACCAAACAGTCAATTATCAGACAACTCATTTCATGCCCCTTGTTTTTTGAAATTATGCTCACAATATAATAACTACATTCACTGAAGAAGAAAAAAGACGACTGGAAAAAGACCGAAACAATAAAAGCGGCTTGATTAAGTCTACTACAGAACATCTACTTACAACACAATGGAGTTCTAATAATCCGTATCGACATATAAGATGATCAGTTTTCATCTTTAATTGATTTATTTATTTAGTGTGTAAGTGGTGGGATGGGTCCGATCTCATTCCACAACAATTTAAAACGTGTGTATGTAGAGAGTCTGCCATCACAAGGCTCCGTGTCAGTAGTTACTCCAGAAACAATAAAGTCTGAGAGCATCGACATAAACCTGCGATTTGAATTACAGCCAGAGCTGCTGTTGTAGAAAATTAAATCAATATATTCTGACCAATCAGATGCATTGTGGGAAATGCATAATGAAGTGAAAGTGATAGGGGATTGCAAAAATTGTCTGTTCCGCTTCGTCACGTATCTATCCAACAACGCGATGTTCACTGTGTGAGGGAATCACGCGTGACTAGCAAAGGTTATAGGCAGCCAGGCATTCCTAACATTAAAACAAAAATCCCACTTTTTGCGCAAAACTCGATTTTTTGGCGGAATTGAGCCCCAGCGCCATCCATCCGCTGAGACCACCACACGCTCGCTATACTCACAGACAGTCTATACAGCACGTACTCACCTCTTTAGCTTTCTGCTTTAGCCGTGCCTGCTCAGGGTCTTCTTGCCTGGAGCGACTCTGCGGAAACCAATGTTAGAATCAGAGGCACAGATTTAGCATTCAGATTCAAGCCTTCAGTATATGAGCTAACATTTAGACACTGTTGTTAAAAGTCTTCCAAGTCTGCAAGTTTAAGCAATTCCAGCCGTCAGGAAGTTCGACTTCAGAAGCAACTATAGGCTTTCTATAATTAAGCCTGTTGTGTGTGTATATAGGTCAGCTTAACTCCCAAACAAACAGTAAAGAGCAACACAAGAGCAATTATTTCCGGACTGACAGCTCAATTAGCCGACTGTTTAATAAGAAGTGGGACGCAGCACTGGGGGTGTAACGGAGGAGGGCTGAGGATCGGGACACCGCCGCCCTCACGTCCTCATCATCGCTGCTGTTCAGGTCGTCTAATTGCTTTTGCTTTTATGTCGCACGACTTTTCCTGTGGAGAATCCCGAACCACCCCCTGACTTAGTTTATGGAGCAAAACTTGAGTGGAAGAAGGCATGCTGGGAGGTTTAAAGCTAGCTGCTTGCTGATTTAAAAAGCACGCAGGGAAACTTGCAGCTAGCTGCGTGCGTCTCAGCCAAAGGTATTGGTAAATGAATCTCTAAAACTTTGTTTTACAGATTTTTAGGGATTATTTACGGGAAAAAAGAACTCAATAACTGGAATTCCTTTGTACTGTATTGTTCCAGCATTTGATAGCTGGAATTAAACAGTGACTTGGAAGGGAACAGAATCAACGACAGGATAATGTGACGCAGCCTGAAGCGAAGTGGCGTTACTGTGATCGCCCCGAAGTGGATCGTTTTCTAATTAACACCACGTCCTGAAGTCCTCGTTTCATTCAATTCGATTTTATTTGTAAACATCGGCTATTGTCACAAAGCAGCTTCACAGAAATATATAAATTACAGATATATATATTGTAAACGTGAACTTATTAATGCATCCCTAATGAGCAAGCCTAGAGCAGAGTTTCAGTTGGAACATTTTGCAGAATAGAAGCGATGTTTTAAAAATGAAACACTATTGGCGAACGAGCTGTATATATTGAGTGATGTGTGATTACAGCTGGGTTTTCTCCTCTTGCGATCGCTCTTCTCCGTTTTGCGCTCACGTTTGTTCATGCGAAAATTTTCAATTTTGCGAGACGTCTGGAAGACCACCTCAACCGGGCGTATAAACTTTTTGGGGAATTTTTTTTTTTTTTTTTAATTCACACGTTTCCATTACACGACATTTTTTTAGTTCGCAATTTCAAGATATGCATTAAGCAGGTTAATGGAAACCTGGCACGTCTAGATGACACGTCATCGGCTCTTTATAGATTACTTCACCACATCGGTTATTAAGCCGCTGTCCACGTCGTCACCGTAGAAACGATATCATGAGGAGAAGCACAGTAATATTTGAACGTGATCTGAATTAGTCAGGACTACGGTCTGAAAAAATGAATCAACACCTGACCAATCAGAATCAGGAACTCGGCAGCGCTGCGGCGTGGAACTGCACGTGAACAGCTCTGGAATTTTGCCGCCATTTTCACAATTTCACTCATTATTGTTAGAGTAAAATGGTTGAGGTTATGAATTTGCATTATATAACCAAGGGTTTAGAAGTTTATTCAACAAAACACACCGGCGCTTGAAAGTTTGCGACCCCTTTAGAATATTCTATATTTCTGCGTAAACATTTCTATGCTTCAACAACTCTTTTCCTAAGGTCCTTAGAAATCACCTTTCTTCATGTGGTGTGAGGAGCAGACTTTAATAGATCCCTGTTCCTGAAATAAAACAGGGCGCCCACTCAACCCCTGATCGTCATCCCATTGATTTAATACACCAAACTCAAACGGGCTGCTAATCCTAGAGGTTTTACTTTATACTTTTGCCCTTCATAGATATGGAATATATGATCCTTTTCCTTTACAAAGTATATATTTTGAGGCTCAATTGTTTCACTGGATTCTCTTCATCTCCTTTTAAGACTTGTGAGGAAATCTGAGGAGGTCTGAGGTCATATTAGTGCAGAAACACAGGAATTCTAAAATTTTCACAAACTTCCAAGCGACTGAGAGATCTGAAAGATGCTGAAGTATTCGTTGAAATCCAGCCCCAAGCTGACGTCCAGAACAAAGAGACGCTTAATTAAAATGAACAATCGAAGGTT
Organism: Notoglanidium macrostoma; assembly: GCA_030068235.1. Lineage (NCBI taxonomy): Eukaryota > Metazoa > Chordata > Actinopteri > Siluriformes > Auchenoglanididae > Notoglanidium > Notoglanidium macrostoma. Next base: position 19,656,006 of record JAQQZR010000002.1, read on the forward strand.
TATTAAGCGGTCTTTATGACTAACGACGCCCGAGAGGAGTCTGATGTCCGCCTCGGTGTGTGATGCAGGACCTACTTTGGCCACTTTCAGCAGGATCTCTCGCTCCTCGTCATCTTTGCGCTGCTTCTCCAGCCTTTCCAGCTGCTCGAAGAACTTCAGCTGCGTCCTCACATCCGACGTCTGCTCATGGTGCTCTTCATCCTGGAGCAGGAAAACACGCGGCGACGAGCGCCTTATCATTACGTGCACACTCCACCTCCACATCGCATGCACTTTCATCTAATGCCTTAACTTCTGCTCCAAACTTTCCGCTGATCTTTTTTCTCTCGCGTGACTGAAGTGAGGAGAAGTTAGTAGGTCACCCTGAGTTAATGGGATAATTGTTTGTTTCGCAGAGCGTCTCGGAGGCAGCCCCTGACACGCTCGCTGCCAAGGCTCTGTTCTCACTTCCTACTTAAAGCAGTGTAAGGACCAAAGCCAGGCAGCGTGCGCACACACTCACACTCACACACACACATCTGAGGCTGCAGCCCGGTAGGAGCAATAACATCACTCCTCTCTGCCTCTCATCTGTCGTACTCGTGTGTGTGTGTGTGTGTGTGTGTGTGTGTGTGTGTGTGTGTGTGTGTGTGTGTGTGTGTGTGTGTGTGTGTGTGTGCCTCGCTGGCAGGGCAACTTTCCCCGTCACTGCTCAAGTGTGCCCTGCTTTTGAATAGCAGGTAAATGACACAACCCTCTCGGCACTTTCCTTTCCATCAACTACAAAACTATAAACTAACTACAAAACACGCTCAACGTGACACACACACACACACCCACACACACACACACCCAAGGGAGACGGTTTTCCTTGTTTTTCTTGTCTTCCACTAAAACCTAATTTAAATGATTTTCCTGTTTTTCCTGTACAGATAGATGAGTATGTTTGAAACGCTACTCCAGGTGAGGTTATTAAAATAGACACTGTTATGAAAAATGTTTAGAACGTTTAGAAAGCGATAAGCAGCTCATGTCACCTCCAGTGTATCTCCTGGAGGTGTTTAGCGGTCGCAGTGGCTGGAAGATATGACAAAATAACATCGTACTAAATTGTACCACGGTATGTTTTTCTGAGACGTCTCTATATATATACATATATACACACTACCAAGTTTGGACACGCCTTCTAATTCACTTTTTTTCTTTATTTGTATGACTGTAAAAGAGGCTGGATAATGACGGACTGTTGTTTCTCTTTACTTAGTTGAGAGGTTGTTGACATAAAAGGTTATTAGTGGAATTTCT
>JAQQZR010000002.1:19660910-19676776 GCA_030068235.1 Notoglanidium macrostoma
TATTACCTGCTAGAGCACTATAACGGGACTAGGGCTATAGCATGGTTATAGTGTTATTACCTGCTAGAGCACTATAACAGGACTAGGGCTATAGCATGGTTATAGTGTTATTACCTGCTATAGCACTATAACAGGACTAGGGCTATTGCATGGTTATAGTGTTATTACCTGCTATAGCACTATAACAGGACTACAGGGCTATAGCATGGTTATAGTGTTATTACCTGCTATAGCACTATAACAGGACTACAGGGCTATTGCATGGTTATAGTGTTATTACCTGCTATAGCACTATAATGGGACTAGGGTTATAGTATGGTTATAGTGTTATTACCTGCTATAGCACTATAACAGGACTAGGGCTATTGCATGGTTATAGTGTTATTACCCGCTAGAGCACTATAACAGGACTAGGGCTATAGCATGGTTATAGTGTTATTACCTGCTGGAGCACTATAACAGGACTACAGGGATATAATGTGGGTAAAGGGCTATACTGTGGCCAGGTTTATAACCAGCAGGTCTCATGCTGCTTGCAGCTCGTCTCTTGTAGGAATGGCGCGAGCACTACTGTTGTCGGCAGTCGCTGTGTGCCGGCTGTCCAGCTTTGATAAGTTGTGGCCAAAATGTAGGCTGCAGAACATGATTCACTACAGTATACCGCTTGTCTTTAAAATGTACTTAAAAACTAACTGTAATATTTTAATAGAAGGGGGCAAAAAATGTGAAAAACATTTGACTGATATACGTTGTGTTTGCCAGGCGTACTCGCATTAGCTATTAGCAGCACAAGCTAACTGTTCTAGCTGCACTCCAGAAAAATCACTGCCCTTTGCTACTTTCTTTAAAGCTTAATTATTCTTCATGTCTCTAGCCACATTTAATGAGGTTATAGGTGATGTGAGAAGATGAAACCATCGATTTTACATTTTTATATATCTGACATATAGTTCGTCTTTACACCCAAAACACGCTAAACTCAGTCTGTAGACAAAAACTGTAAAAGGAATTATTAATTAGAATAAAATAAACCTGAATTAGTGCCTTTTAATTCAAATGTTGTAAAATGCGAGCTTGTTTTCACAGACCTCAGGATTAGAAAATTCAGACAGTTTCAGTGCAGTTAAAGAAAATATATACAGAGAAACAAATTGCATCAGTGCTCGGTTTCGTTGCTGTCGTTGCCCGTCTTCCTCCCGGTAGGGCTCGGCTGAATACTGGAGTTATGCTCTCAATTACAGTCACATGAGTGAATTAACAACACACACATGCACGTAGCTCACTCAACACCACCCATCAGACTACACTGAGCAGGTAAACACCACCAATATCAGTACAGACAGTTAAACTGTGCCTTTACTGACTTTTCGTTATGGAATATTGCGTTTCCTGATTTTTACAAACCAGCGTTCATTCATTAGCTCTGCCAGATTCACGCCAGCTTTTCAACAGTGACACACCAGTAACTAAAAGAGACGGACAAAATGCTAATACGATATAATTATAATTCTTCTACCTCACTAAAAAATAGATGAATTAAAGCAGCTAGTCTTTCTGCAATAATCTGCATTAAAACAAATACTGAATTTTTCCTCCCTGCTTTGTTTTTATAAATCGTGAGCTCAGAGTATTTTCACCAGAGCAAAGTGGAATATCGATACCTGTTGCATGCTGTGGAAAGTTGAGTTGAGCATTTTGGTGCATTACCCAGTCCTTAAAAACTACTTGAGTAACAGCGCCCCCTTGTGGAGAATCTTGTGCTGGGCCAATAAACATCACGTAGTTCTCTCCATTACTGCTTGTGCTTAGGTATATATATAATATGGAAATGGTTTAAATTTAAAAAGATGACTTTAAAATGATTTAAGTACAATTTTGACATTTTTCATCACTTCCATTTGCATAATCCTCCATTAGAAAATATTTTTTTTGGGGGGGGGGATTTCTTTTTCTCATAACCGTGAGAATAATCCTGCATTTATAATTCACTACATCAAAAAGAAGACCTAGTACCCTCATTACTGTGGACTTTGTGGACACACAGCTAACATGCGTTAATGTGTAATAATAATGTTATAACATTAACATAATGTTAATGTTAACGCAATAATAATAATAAAGTGCAATTCTGCATACGTGCCATGTTTGGTTTGTGTTTAGTCCGTTTCTTCACATCGTTGCTCGACTCACTGAGAGCATGTATTGCACGTTTCCGAGGCGACCTTGTCAGAAAGAACGGCCGCGGGCTCTCTCTTGGTCCGGCACACATGACAAACTGACAGAGGGGCATCAGAGGGAGGCCCATAAAGTATTCATACGCAGCCTGAGGAAGCCCGAGCCTCGCTACACGGAGCACTCATTAGACTCAGAGAGGCCAGTAGAAGTGCACTAGAAGTGTAGTGGGCTAAGGGGAGGCTAAACACAGGTGAATAAGGAGCATTCAATGTTTAGGCAGCAAGTTCTCAAAGCTGATGTGCGGGAAGCAGGAAAACCGGGCAAGCGTAAGGATCTGAGTGACTTTGAAAAGGGCCAAATTGTGACGGCTACATGACTGGGACAGAGCATCTCCAAATCGGCAGGTCTTGTGGGGTGTCCCGGTATGCAGTGGTGAGTACCTACCAAAAGTGGTCCAAGGAAGGACAAACCGATGAGATGGTGACAGGGTCATGGGCACCTGCGTACAGGAAGTGAAGGCGAGTCCGTCTGGTCCGATCCCATGGAAGAGCTACTGTAGCACAAATTGCTGAAAAAGTTAATGCCGGCTCTGATACAAAGATGTCAGGACACACCTGAGTATGAGCTGCGTAGCTGCAGACCGGTCAGACCGGCCCTGCTGAAAGCACCTAAAATGGGAACGTGTGCATCCGAACTGGACCATGGAGCAATGCAAGAAGGTGGCCTGGTTTGATGAATCGCGTTTTCTTTTACATGACGTGGACAGCCAGGTGCATGCGTGTCACTTACCTGAGGAATAGATGGCACCCGGATACACTATGGGAAGCAGTAAAGCTGGCGGAGGCAGTGTGATGTTCAGCTGGGAAATCTTGCGTCCTGGCATTCATGTCGATGTTACTTTGACACTCGCCACCTACTTAAACACTGCTGCACACCAAGTACACCCGGTCATGGCAACGGTGTTCTCCAATGTCAGTCTCCTCAGGACATTGTGGCCTGCGAGAAGTGTTCAGGATGCAGTGTGATGGTTTGAGGAACGTGACAAAGCTTTCAAGGTGTTGACTTGGCCTTTAAATTCCCCAGATCTCAACCTGATCAAGAATCTGTGGGAAGTGCTGCACGGACAAGTCCGATCCGCGGAGGCCCCACGTCACAACTTAATCAGCAAGATCTGCTGCTAACGTCTTAGGTCTCGTGGAGTCCGTGCCTCAATGGGTCAGAGCTATTTTGGTGGCACAACGGGGACGCATGTGATTTTAATGTAACGGCTGATGGGTGTACATGCTGAAAAATCTAACACTGGACAGAGATTAAGAACCCTAGCAAGAGTTGTAGCTCGAAACGATACAGAACTAAACTGTAGCAAAGCTAACAGGACAAAAACTAAACGGAGAACTCGCATGGTGTTTCACGCGCAGTTTAAACATGCCTTATATTTCTTTGTGGTTTAAAACTTGGGCCATGCTTCAAACTCTGGAGCGACTTTCTGCAATATAGCGCAGTCTTATTTCGGACACGTGTTAATATTCTGGACGTGCGTCGATAAGGGTTCTTTCAAAGCACACGTCACCACTGACGCATCTGTTGTGTGAGACCTGATAGATGTGCTGTGTAAAAAACGCTTCACCTTAGGCTCAGTTAAAATGATTTCATTCACTCTTAATGCTCAATGATCCAGACTTATTGTTCCACCTGTGTATCAGCAGCTCCAGGCTTCAGCCTCTATGATGTATAAACGTGCCTATTCATGCACAGTACACTCTAATTAACGTATATATTAAGGAGATGTGCGTTGGGCTTCCCTACCGATCTCGAGGATGCGCTTGTGGAGCAGACTAGCTGGAAGGAACGCCTCGTCTTTGCAGGAGCGGATCTGCGTGCCCACCAGCTCAGAGCCCGTGGCTAATATACGAGCGTTCTCTTCGTTCAGGTTCACGCCCGCCATGGACGCCACGTCATTGATGTCGTCATCATCCCTGAAATACATTATATACACAGGATCGTTCACATTGCCTGAAGTCACATCTAACTGCAAATGAAGCTACAGTCTGAATGAACAGGATTAAGTGTCTGAGTGTAAAGGACAGGAAATAACTTTATTCCAATCTGTTGAGCAAATTACTCAAAATGTTTCTTATCCCTGAGAATTACTCAGCCAAGACATGTGTCTTTTCCGTTTGATCTCGAACTTCACTACACTCTTGGAGACGTGCTGCCCCCTAGTGGCCATCATTATAAAGACAACATCTGAGTTATAATCCCTTGGAGCAATGTTTGGCATCATATAGGCCCTTTAATGCGAGTAGACCATATTTACAATCACAGGCAGGTGGTGTTGTGTGTATTTCCTTTTCAATGCCTATAATACTTTGTCTCCTTTTTGAACGCTCAAACACACACAAAACTCTTTTTTTTTTTTTTTTTTTTTAAGTGCCTCCTCATAGACACACTTCAACTTTAACCACATGTGCACGTGAGTGAAACCTAAACTCTGTATTCATGCACATCACACTCTCCCTATTTCTATATGCAAATATGTAAAAAAAAAAAAAAAAAAAAAAATCATGTTATAGCTGTATAGCATGCAGCATTAAACTCATGACGAACATACGCAACCAAAATAAATACAAAAACGCTCTGTTCCCAAATTTAAAGGTCCACTATGCAGGATTCAACCACCTGAAAGCCCCTCTCTTACCAAGCACGTATTAGAAAGTATGGTGGCCGTCAGGTGCCCATAGTGTACTTCCAGGTGCTTACATTCACAATCCCTTGCATGTCATGTGCTACATAATAAGTACGATCCTCCATTTTTCGACATTTCAGGGCTCAAACTTGTTATTCAACACCAGCAAACACAGATTCCTCTTCTTTTCTCCTTTCTTGTCCTTCCTGTGCTTCCTTCCAGATTCACGCTGCCACTTATACGCACATGCAACACAGAAGGCACTGTCTAGAGGTTTGTCTGCTCTGGGCTGCTGTAGCTGTGCAACATGGCGGCTCTATAGAGGTGGACCCGCTCCCTATGTAGATATAAACGGCTCATTCTAAGCTTACGAAAAGTATATTATGGAATATAAACTTCTAATAGAGATCCTCAAAATCCTGCATAGCGGACCTTTAAGTGAAGTGAATTGTGCTCCTTTAATTGACACTGACATTTATGTACCTATGAGGATCGTGTATTATTATTATTATTATAAAAAACAGAGAGGGCAGTGATGTGGTTTGACCCCTCAGAAGACCACTTGGCTTTTTTTCTCCTCACTTGCTATTCCACATTTTGCATATAATCCTACAGAAAGCAAATATGGGTGGAATACAACTGCTTTAATTTTTTTATTATTATTATAATTTTTTTTTTTAAATGTTGCCTGTTCAACTTTTTTGGATTCCCCGTCATCTACCAACCAGACAGACCTTCCTCCAAGACACATGGAGCCAACCTCTGCGACTGCAGTTCTTGCCATCTACCCTCTTCTGAATACATGAGCTCACATTTGGCTAGTATCGAGCACGATCAATTTTGCTCTCAGTTCTCAGATATTGGTATTTAAACACACGACCTCAGGTGGATAGCATGAAAGTTTTTTTTATTGGGCCAATCTGTAGCACAAGATCCCAAAAGACATCGAGTGCTTTTTTCTTTATCTCCTGTCCAATCAGGTTACAGCTCTGGGGACAAGCCAGAAAAACAAAAATGGAGGGCTGAGTGTGAATAAGTGTCTCGTTAGAGAGCAAATATAACCAGATTTACAATTTTATGCTGAATCTAAAAAAAAAAAATTATAATCATTGCCAGTATTCCAATGTTGTAACAAAAAGTAACATAACATGACTATGTCCGGAACGTTCATCGGTACGTCCCATTTTAACTGTGGCTGTATACAGTCAAGTCACACAAGCAGCTCAAATTCTCTCGATTTCCTGCATCCAAATGTACAGCAAAGACAAATCTCCTCACCAGCAGAGTGATCTTTATTTAATCTTCATTACCGATAAATCTAATCTCGATAGCAAGCTAGGTAAGTTAATTAGCTGATTGCAGATAGGACTGGTAAGAGCGTTGTTATGGTTACAGTGTGCATGTTGCGTGAGAGACTTTTTTTTTTTTTTTTTTTTTTTTTTAAGACATCAGCACAAAAAGTGGCCTGGCCTGCAGTTTGTTTGTTTTTTCAGCTTAGTGTGAAAGAAGCCTTACGCTACAAACACTGGTGTTGATTTCTAGGTACACACACAGTAGGTGTTTAGCACAAGTACCTGAAAGTTCCACCTCCTGGGTCATTCAGCTTCTGTTTCTGATTGGCTGAAGCCTGCAAGGCGACACCCACTGGACCTCTCACCTGCACCGCTGGCCCTCTCATCACAGCACCTGCAACACACAAATTACACTCTGCACTGCTTCCACTAACTACAACACGCTGCTGCTGCTGCATCAGTGATCCACCTCCTGAACGTGTTCACTCGGCATCATGAAAAAGGCACGCACCTTGAGGCCGGACCGTCTGGGTGATCACCACAGGCATCCGAACTGTACTCGTCTGTGCTCCCGTCCTCTTCACAGCCTTCAGAAGACAGACAAAAGGTGATGATAGTGATTGTGTTGCATTGCCTACTCACATGCATTATTTCTGTATAGGTAATGTTTATGGACAGTACCACCAGGGCGGCTTGGTCCTGTGTGACGGTGGGGCGGACAGCAGGCACCGTGCTGGCGAGGGAGCGAGGGGGCGGAGCCTTAACCGTGCTCACACTCAGAGGGCTGGAGGTTGTTTGCGCGAGCTGGGTCAGAGACTGCTGCGAGTTCAACAGCGTCAGCCGCAGAGCAGGCAGGCTTTTCTGTACACACACAAACACGTAGTCACGTCTCAAACCTGAGACAATCCTTTTACTGTACTCACTACTACTACTACAGCTTCATAAAGCTTCTGTAAAATACAATTCAGATCAAAATGCAATCAATAGCAACATCATATAGCACTGGTGAAGGTGAAATTAGGCACACGTCACTGCTCTTTCACGTTTGAATTCAACGTGCCACTGTGTTTCCATCTCTATACGCAACGGTAATATTCTCCGAGTGTGTGTGTGAAGAGAAAAAGAGATTTTGATAAAGTGGTCAGCTCGATGATGTGCGAAGTGTTACAGCATGATAATTATTCGGGACTGAGGAAACACTGCTGTCTCGAAACCATTCACAGACCCCATACACACTTTACCGCTACACAGACGAAACCGTGAGCTTTTTTTTCTTGACGCCAAAGTAGCAACTCTAAATATCAAGAGCTATGAAAGGTTAGATGTTCAATTACAATCTCCATAAAACCTTTTTGTACTCTAGCTCCCTGGAATAAAGCACTTGAGCTTGTATTTTAGAAAATCAAGTTAATGAAGTTGGCAGGAGAGAGTCATCAATTTATTCCAGTAGAATTTCTACCAAACACATATTAAACAGATTTTCAACCAGGAAGTGGGTAAATGGCTAACTCCAGAGTGCTGAACACTGTTAACTAGTTACCTAATACAATGCTAATTTACATTGTTCATTTAAATGCTTGAAAATGTTTTAAACCACGGCACTGGTGAATTCTTCAATCCTGTTTGTCAGTTGAATTATTGCTCAATTTTCTACACCAGTAGCACAGCTGCAAATCTTATGTCTACAGTAAAGTATCTGACCGAATAAACTTTTTCGGTGAGATTTTCTGTAAGGAGCCATTTATTTTCAATTAATGGAAGGAGTCAGCAGGGTCAGTGCTTTGTAATAGTAGGTTTTCCACCACTCTTCAGGAGAAACTTGTTAACCATGTTAACTTCAAGAGAGAGCAATCTGGTGACGGGACGACCGTTTATAGCTGCTATGACGCAACGCAAATGATTACAGGAAGTAACGTCTTTCCTGGATGTTCCACAACTCAGAGGAAGCGGTCCCTTTTTTTTGCGTTCGAGCTGCAGGAACTGAGAATGATTACGGTTCTTAAAGCGCTGTTTGTAGGGACTTTTTTTAGCTCCTCCTTCAGGGTAGGTACTCTCCCAACACATGAGAGACGCACGTGTACGTCAGGACGTAAACGTAGAGAGATTCTTTTGGCACGGTCGATGTTTCTTTTTATTAGTCAGTGTGCATTATAATGACAGGACAAAACAGGCAGAAACCGACACAAATGCGCTTACTAAAAAAAATATGATGGAGTGTGCTGGAGAAGCTGAAATCTGAGGCGGAGTGGATGGCAAAGTTAAAAAATATGCGATACGTCGTTCGAATTGTCACCAAGATCACTGAAAAAATCCTCACCAGTGGACTTTCTAATTGCCAGGCAGTCTAGGAAAAATCTTCGCGCCGAACAAACAAAGAACTGGAAAAAAAATTATAATAATCATCACTGGTGGATTTTCTAACTGGCAGATAGTCTACATAAAAAAATCTTCACATCTTTGTGCTGGACAATCGAATCCAGTTTGCCTGGGAAAATCCAGAGTCGGGTTCAGCCTTAAATCCATGTGAAACGTTGACCGTGTGAACAGCTTGTAACGTTAGTGTTAAAATGGGAAAAAAGCAAGGATAAATGGACATACGGTGAAGTCCAGGATTTATTGAGCCTTCATGCGACGGAGGAAATACACTGATTCGGATTACGTCGCTGCAGCGTTCCAACTGGCAGCGCGAATGCAAACAGAGAAAAGGTGTGTAGTTCCCGGGGGAGCTCCCCAGTCTCTCTCAATACGTCCCTAGAACTGTTTGGTCCGAAAGCACCTATCGTAACTGTACGATGCTGTCGTATAAGATGAATAAAACAATATGCAATTTATAATAAACAATACAGAACATATAATCTACTGCTGTGGTCACCAGTCCTGTTCAGGACATCTCTCTTCCTGCAACTTTCACCTCCAACCAAACTCACACCCCTCCTTTGAGCTGATCGAGGCAACGGTCGGATGGACAGGTGGTCGTGATTACGGTTAGAGCTGAAGTCTTCAGGGAGGTAAATCTCCAGGAACAGGGCTGGTGACCACTGATCTAACGCCGCTGCACAGATTACAATCTGCCACTCCGTTCTTGCAGAATTTGCATAGTCCTTTCCGTGCCTTTGTCCTTGCTCTAACCGCAACCTGCGACTTTCAATTTCATTTTCTAAATTTGACTGATTTGAGTTGAACGAGCGGACATGACCGTGTACCCTACGAGGCACCTGCTACATCCGTGAATGCTTAAATTAGCAGCAACACAAGAAATCAGCATTACAGCTCCAGAACAGGTGCATGCATGAAACACTCCGCTAGATGACAGATCATGAAACTACGACATGGTTTCTTTTACTTATTTCGACCACCTATCAGTCAGAAATCTTTTGATTTATTTTCGACAGAGAGCAAAGAGGCATGAATACAAGTGCAATTAAAAAAAGAAAAGCCACGGCTCTGTGGAGGAAGACACGGGGGAAGGACGATACCTTCAGGAAGGGGATGAGGTAGGGCTGAGGTGACGACTTCAGCTCCGTCTGCAGACGATTTGTAAATTCCTCAGGCTCAATTTTAGCATCCTGTACAGAATCAAACACAGCGGTTCATAGGATGAGGATTACTGTACAACCAACATGACGAAACATGAACTTCAGAAGAGACTTCAGTAAAAGAAAAACGGTGCATAGAAAATACTGAACTTTACAGTGATCAGCAGAACTCCCAAATGACAGACAGAAGTGTTTTTCTTCTAGATCTTTGATAGAGTACACTACTACTACAGCCAACTTCCCGCCATACACTGTAATTACATCGAAATAACAAGGACAAGTGTGTGATATGAATATTGTAAACGTGAATGCAGGCATGTGAATGTTTCTTAACCTTGCAGGAAAAGGTCTCACACACTTATCTCAGAAGTTAATGTTAACTGCAAGCGCGTATACGTGGCCCGATCCAGCAAAATGAGTCAGTGACCCAGAACCACCAAATAAGTTACGGGGAGAGAAAAAAAACAACAACTTCCAAATGGTGCAAAAAAAATGATTTCAATATCCAGTCATGGAGTAATGCCCTGCTGAATGTTTTATTCTTTTGACCGATTTCACTGGCTTGCAGCGACACAGAATTATTCCAAATAGAGAGAAAGGGAAGGTCAAGCTTCTTTTTGTTTTTTTTGGATACCTCGATGTTGGGGGTCTTCCCAATTGAAGACGTGCAATATTAACTTGATTTTGAACGCTTTTTCCGTTTCTATAAGGATTTTTTTCTCCTGTTTTGTAAGTGGTACGGCATGAAGCCCCTACAGGGACAGTTACTTTCTCGTACACCAGATATTTCCTATTATTTTTTTGCATAATTTTGAATGTTTTGTCTTAGGCTTCCGATTCATTTTTTCCGGATTGGAACACACAAGCGCGCTAAATGTCAGCTGGGGAAGGTTTTGACACACAAACCAAAATGTGTTGATGTGTTCAGAGGTTTACGGGCGCTGGACTATAAACTGATAACGCTCCCTATCAAAATGACATTTTTAATTTTGCATATTTTCGTTAGAGAGCACAATGAAGCAGCGACGCCTCTGATGCTGGGTAACACTACTGATAACCAGCGATGTTACTCACCAGCAGGTCCTGCACGAGCGCCTTCACGTTCTTTGAAGTTTCCGGAGAGGGGGAATTATGGGATGCCAGTTTGATCAACGTTGCTAGGAAATTCTTACACTTCTTCACATTCTCTTGCATTTCCTGAAACATGGAATAGAAAAAGACTGGATAACTTGGAAACAGTCCAACAAATACGTAATTTAAAAAAACAAAAAAAAAAACAGAACCTTTGGTTCTGGCCAAAGGAGCCTGGCAGCTCTTGTGCTATTTCATAAAAGACTGTATGAGAACCTTAACAAGCACAACTTGGGCAAAAGCAGAACTTTTCTGCCCAGATCATAAAAGCAAACATGTTAAATGGTGTACAGAGCTGAGACTGAACAACTACTCAAAAGGGGTCAGGGTGAGAGCGTAGCGGCTACCTGAGAGAGGCCGGCGATTCCCGCGGCGGGCACAACAGGTGCCGTGACGGCGGGTGAAGGTTTTACGAGCGTCTGATTTGGAGTTTGAACGCATGCTCCGGTTGTGATCACAGTGGGGCCGCTGGGCTTCGGAGCAGGGCTCGCTGTCACCAGTTGGGTCTTCTAATACATCAACGCAACCCACACACATCACATTTAGGCCTATATTGCATTCATATTCACATTTAAATCACAATAGTGCAGGGTACTCTAAAACATCCCATACAAAACTGACATGGTATCACTGGAACACTAAAGGATTCCACCTGCAATAACATTTATACCATGCTCATGGAAAACACTTGCTTCCGATTGGCTGACAGGTGTTTAAAAAAAAAACAAAAAAACACCTGCTGAATTATCCATGCAGGAAGTGATTACAGTAAAAGACAATGGCATTACACTAATGTTAAATGCGTTATGAGTACTTCTACTGCATTTATTCTTACTGCATGCGGCAACGTGCGTCCCATAAAAATGTTATTTCATCTCGCCGTCTACCGAGCATTATATGTGGTCGAGAAGACCCTGAAGACCTTCTTGATGTGACCTAAAAATAAAGCTACCTTCATATTGCCTGTTTGAAGTGACACAAATCAGATCTTCCGGCTTTAGCTAGCTGACCTGCGCCACTTTCGCGTAAATCTTCCCAATGCACTTTAATGAGCAAAGGCACCTCGCCGTTGTGTCAGCAAGGTGGCAAAAGAGCCACGAAGGACAGCCAGAGCGGTGACTATATTCCGTGGAAGGATGAGGAAATGTGTGATTTTCTTTATTATTTGGAAAATTTGGATCAACCTAAACTGGGAAGGAACCATCAGAAGCCGCCCAGGAAATGAATATGTAAACTTTCTAAGGAAGTTTAGCATCATGATGTACTTCACTTCCACGTTGTCTGATCTGTGATACTGCAGTTCTTAGAGGGCTTTATGTCTTGCCATTAAGTAAAAATTAAAGGGCATAGCGAGCTGGGTTGAATTAATAAAGATTATACTTTAAGTGAAGTGGATAAAGAGGACCTGTACCTGTAGAGCAGGACTAGCAGGGCTGGCTGCTTGGACCACTTTAGCCTGTGCAGGAGGAATCGGGCGGATGGCTTGGGATGTCACCGGCGACTGCGAAGTGAGAGATGGTTCAGAATTAAAATCTGCGAGCTGACATTTTACGGGCCAGAAGTTCAGACCCAGATTACGCCTGGAGCTTCACTAAAACAACCTGTCAGTCAAATTCAGCTGAAGACTTCTCACTTCAAACAATGGATTAACCTGGACATATCCTAGGTGCCTTTGATCAGGATCTACACTGTGGTGTGGTACCCCAAGCGTTGGTATCTTTTAACTAGAAATGCACATGCAGTTTACCTTTACTCTACAAACGAATCCCTGTCCATTTATGTAGCTTAAATCTTTTTTTTTTTACACTAAACTATCAAAGGCGAAAGATACATATTAAACATGTAATAGATAAGGGTACCACCGCAGCCACAAGGAAAAGATACAGATCAGCCTGCTTTTTTCTTCCTGAGAGCGTATTCACGTACTTGCTGCACAGGAGCGGTGACTCGGATGGTGGCTCCGGTGGTGGTCGTCGCAGGTGTAGGAGACAGAGCCGCTTTCGTCTGATTCTGAGCCTTCGCCTGGGCCAGAACCTGCTGAGGAACCAGCACCAACTGGCCCGCTTCGGTCCGGACAAGCACCATTCCTATAGTACAGACGATACGCCTCATCAGAACATTCGCAAAATAAACTGAAGCAGGAACATGTATCGGAGGCACTGATGAACTTTTAATGTAACACTGAATCTAGATAAGAAAAGAGCTTGCATTATTCAGCCATAATGAATCATCAGCTTTGTTAGATTAGTCTTTAAATCAGCTCCTGATGTTCTGTTAATAACGCAACAATGGACATCCCACTGATTCAGGCTGTCGCTTTCGAACGTACAACGTTCAGTTGTAAAACTGATAATACAATGCCTGACAAGTTTACCTTCCTATTAATCACTAGCAATATAAACAATATGCTATTGTCTTGATTGTCTTCTTTTCTTGGAATAGTCTATAGAAACAGACAGGCAAAAGCCAGAGAGCCCAGAGAGCAGGGCGTGCAGGAAAGTGGGCGTGTAAATAAGAGATGGAAGTTGTGTAATACACTGAACTCGACTTTTTGTACAGGCTTTTAGTTAGTTTTCAAAATTTCATTCCATTCATAGGTGAACACAATTCAAACTTCCTCTCTGAAACATAAATAAGACTACTGAAAACGACTTGTTCGTTACAGCGGCGGCTCTCAAAGTGAAGGTCCGTGTTAGTTTTTATTTATTTACAGCGATTGAATTCAAAAACCCATCATTATCAAAGTGATATTTATCAGTTGAGCTTCATATTATTATTATTATTATTATTATTATTAGACTGAGCGGTCATTTAAATTAAAAGGATTTAAGCCAATAACTCAAATACAAGTAGGCCTACAAATAATAATACTTAATTCCAATATATTTTAGAATTAGAAAGAACTCCATGTATGTGGGTGGAAATTTCAGGACTAGAAAACTCTGGTTCTAATAAATAGCTAAGATGTTCCCGTGCACATTAAAAATACTTTTCATGAAAGAAATCTGTTCTGACGGCACCATGGATTTATTTTAGAGTTAAAGGGGAAGCCCGAGAAAGCCCTGCATTAGAGAAACCGAGCTTCTCAAACATAAGGTTTGAGGAGAATCACTTAATCCACAATTGATTCCAAAAGGACCTAAGGGTGGAGTGTAAACCAGCGATGCTCGTGGTGTCTGCACACCTACCCGGCGGTATAGTGAATCCTGGCGGTAACTGAATCGTGGTCTGCTGTTGAGGTCTGACCGTAAGCTGAGGTACCACTGCCCTCGGAGCAGGTGCCGCAGGAACCCCGGGTCGCACAGGAACGGTGCTCACCGCTTGAGACACAGTACCGGGTCTGAGCATACCCCCGGCCTGCCCTGTAAGACCCGCTTCTGGCTTCACCAGCACTGACTGGGTGCTGGTCACTGGCAGCGAGGTGATGACTGCGCCCGGGTGCACGGTCGTGGCAGATATAGGAGGCCGCACGGCTACAGGAGAACCGGCAAGCTGGTTTGTGACTATGGTTTTAATCTGGGTTGGGGGGTTCGTCTTGATCAAACTGGCACTGGAGAAGGTCAGCGCAGAGGCTGGGACAGACGCGACACTCACAGACGCTGCAAGTTTAGGGTCACTAGGATTGGGTGCGATGTTGGAAGGTCGGTGCAGGGCGACCGCAGGGACTGTCGGAGCGCCTGATACACTCCCAGGCTGTGACAGTACATGATTCTGCTGAACAGAAGTACCGAGAAAAGTACCGTTAGTGCCTTTGGAAGTGGATGTGTTGCTGCTGTCGGTGCCCAAGGCAGAGCCAATGACAGCACCGTTCACACTGGTCTGTAATCCGGCTACAGGAGTGGAAGCAGAGGCGAGAGCTACAGGGGCACTGCTGCCATTCTCACCAGCCGGCGGTCTGGAGGAAGCGGCGCGGATAGCTGAAGCGATGTGATTTGTGTTAGGGAGAGCATCGGTAGCTGAGGAGGATGATGATGATGGTGAGGGTGATGATGATGATGCTACAACTGCTGCGTCACTTGAACAGTTCAGAGAAGTTGCGAGTCCCGGCACAGCGGGCTTTGGTACTAACGTGATGTTTGGCTGCACTCGGTTGGTAGCCATCACCCCCCCGTCGTTCAGGGCGTTAGGGACAGGGACGGAGTTGGCGCTCGGTGTCCTCTCGGAGCCGTTCTCGCGCTTTACCTCCACTCTGTGCGGTCCTGACGCTCGCGCCTCCAATGCGGTTCCCGCTTGAGCGGCTTGCGCTTTTCCCAAGTTGTTGTTTCCGCTCTCGGCTGCTCCTGACCTCCGCGCCTCGCTCTGGGCTTTATTCTGACCGCCGAGCTCCGACTCTAACGAACCCACGAGGTCGCTCACGGCTTTTTCGTCCACTTCTGAATACAGCATATCTTCCAGCGGATCGGGGACGCCCGCCATCTTTGGAAGACGCTCGACAGAGCGTGTCGTGCGCGTGCGTTGTTTTGCCGCGAAGTGCATTGTGGGAGACACGGGCGGGGTGACGTCACAACTCCGCTTCGCGTACGTGCCAAAATGGGCTGTGTGGTGCAAGTCCAGTAAACGGCTCTGTGAAAACAAAACGGAGAAATATCGAAATGTAGCGTTATTGTTGGAAACGTGGTATTATCTTAGTGTCGTGGAAATAATGACATCTTTTAAGCATTAAAAAGTGTACTAAAACGATCTGTAGTGTTAATCAGATACAACCTTTGTTCTGTTCACAACTTCTGTTCACCTTTGTATGTTTTCATTCTTCATCTTCAATAAAATCATTCTACTCACCTGTTATATTGTTGTTATAAATAAACAAAACAGCATTTAAAATGATCTTTTGAGTCTTTCCCTCGTTTTTTTTTTAGTTCTACAGGGTAATATAGAGGAATTCTGGTTACCATTTTAAAAACATCATGCAGGAACATTCAAAGAAAAGCTGAGGACGTTTATAATACTAGAAACAATACTATATTTAAATTGTATTTCAAATGGGGTTATTTTAGGGTGACCATATTTTGGTTTTCAAAAAAGAGGACACCTTAGCATTTGGGGGGG
>JAQQZR010000002.1:19679599-19696248 GCA_030068235.1 Notoglanidium macrostoma
TTAAGCTAGCTGATACATCTCCTAACATTGACTGGCCAGCTAACTGCACTAACATTTCCATTGGAAAAAAAACCCTGTCCTGTGGAGAAATCTTGACTTACTTTCCGCTTCTTTGTAAAGAATTTCCATATGTCTGTTGTGTCTGGTGAGCAAATATTGCAAACAATTGATCATCAACCAAGAATCCCCTCCTGTTACAGTAAATAAGGCACAGCTTAGGCTGCTCCTAATATTTCATAGTTTAATTGAACATTAATTTAACGTGGCCTAGGGTTAATTTGAGGGCATATAACAAAAGAATAAGGTTTTAGCAAAAGTTGGACATTGTGAGATGGCAGTGGGGCTGACGTTACCTCTTCCAGCAGTACCAACAAACCCGCAGCTTTACTGTCTATGACTGCACTGACGATTCACTTCACTTGCGTGTGGTTTGTTGTTGTAGGTAACCCGGGAAACGGAGTGGAATTTCCACCAGCATAATCACACATAAGTGTGTGTATTCTCAAATCGATCAAGTGGAATGGAATGGAAGTGGAGTGGAATATTCGTGAACCAATAGAAACAGCGCTGGGTGAACTAATATTTTATGCTAAATAATGGGGGTTGGGGGGTCCAAAGGAATAATTATGAAATGTGAGGGGGACACGTCACAATCAGCTTTAATGGCGGCGACGACCATGGCATTAGGGATAGTTTGAGTAGTTTTTTTAATTATATGGGTTTAATTCAATCCTCAATAACTCAAATACAATTAGGCCTATATATATATAATATCTATTTCTAATATATACTAGAATTAGGGAGAATTCCTACCATATTCGGTGTATAAAAAGTTCAGGACTAGAAAACCCTATAGCCTATTACTGTGCACATTTATATAATGTGCATGAAATAACTCTGTACTGAGGGTGCCATGAATATATTTTACAGTTTAAGGGGCCCCTGGCTCTAACAAGTCCAAAAATTCCAAAAAGACAAAACATTTTCACAATACGTTTGTACCACAGCTTAGAAACAAGTTCATTGTTAATTGGGACAAGATACAACTATATCCTAAGAAGATTGTAAACAATCAAATGAACGAACAAACAAACAAACAAATAGTTTCCTGCTCAGGATTATGTGATATAATTTTTATAAATTTATTCTTTATTATTTAAAATTGTTAACTTGAACTTTGTAAGTATGAGTTGTGTAATATTCTGTATTTCTTCCTCTTTGTTAGGTTTTTTAGGGTCTGAGTAGCTGCTGATCACTACAGTGTAATTTCTGATATAATTATAATATAACGAGTCCATAAAATTACTTTTCATCTGATATTGATGCCTTATTTGACATCAACACATACTTTTATCTTAGATGCGGAAACGGAAACGCAATCCATTTGCTGCAATTGCACGAGCCGTAGTTCGGCGCACGTGAAGGTCACGCGGTACAAAGCCAACCAATGGGGTTACGCTTCGTGTTGTTGCTTGGGATGGAAACGAAAGCAAACCGTTATCTGTTCTTCACCGGTGACTGTGTGTATTAAAGGTAACATTAATTAAAAAAAAATATGTATTGTGAATAATAACTGTCTTTTGTTAATGTTTTTTTGTTTTACGTCCTGTCGTTTTTGGTGTTATTTCTGTTACGGTAATGATAGAAGTTTTTAGTTTGTGCATTAGCTTAGCTGTTAGCTCACGGACAGCAGGGCGACTGGATGACGTTAGCTTTAACCTGAAGCTTTATTGAAGCCAAGCAGTAAGTAAAAAAACGCAATGTTAGCAATTGTGTCGAGGATTTTCGGTTATATAGCTAGCTGTGTAAAGCATTAGCACTCAGCACTGATGTCCACGGTGTTTCTTTTTAAAGAAGTGATCTTATGCTGGTGGAGATCATGAGCCAGACTTGCTCTAGTTATTAATAAGTAATTTGAGGTATCAACTTCCTTGGACATTTGAGTGTAATGGATTAATCTAAAGATCAATAAGCTAGATTATTTCATGATCAGAAATTTAAGTGGTTATCTTTCTCATGAACCTTGCCCTAGCCAGACTTTCTCTACCCTAAAGCACACTGTTCTCTGTAAATGAGTCTGAACTGCACATTATGAAGGGTTTGTGTTGAGGATTGATTTTACACTTCTGACCTCCTTCTCTTGGAGAGCTACTGTCATCTACGTGCACTTCAACTCCAACACACCTTTTGTGGATTTTCTGAAGACATTAATTATCTAGATGTATCACCCGATTGTAAACGTAGTCTAAAAACCAATTGTTCATTGTGTTAACCAATATTAAAAATACACCAGCTGGTCAGGAACGCCATGTTCTTCAGCGTGTTTGATGGTTGAAGTTACAAACATCCTAGGAATGGCAGAAGAAGTTTTTTTTTTTTTTTTTACTTGTGTGCGCTGCCTTTTTTGTGTGGCCGCTCTGAGCGCTCGTAGTTGAAAATCTTTGACTTTTCCGAAAGATGGTGGTGTCACTGCTCATTGTCGCTAGTTTTCAGGTAACCGATCATACAGTGGCCCCTTTTCAGGCAACCAGTCAAACGGCAGGTAGTGGTGATAAGCTGTCGAGATATTGTTGTCATAGGAACAAAAATGACGTGCTTTTTGGATGAAGCGCTCCCCAGCACCCTCCCAGCACTTTTCTGCCAGAAAAACAAAAGTATTTGGACACCTGCCCTTATACAGCCAAGGGGTTTTCAGCACGGTCACGTCCTCTACACCAGTGTTTCTAAAAACGGGGTCTGGGGAGCATATCCAGAGAGGCCACGATTTAAATAAAAATGTTGTTACAGTGGTGGAAATCACAACGCACATTTTCCCACAAGTTATTATATTTTAGGGGTCCAAGCACCAAGGTCAACTCAGACCTAAGGCGTATCAGTGGAAACTTCAGGAAGAGAAAGCTCCAAAAAGTGTTGTTCGAAAAATGTCACGCAATAACTCCATACTGAGTGGGTCAGAGGAAGTTATCTTACAGCTGAAGAAGTCTCTGACTATAAAGATTTTGAGAACTCCTCTACATGAAGAAACGGAGGTTGCTGTAGTATGATTTTGGGCGAGTGCAGAGAAGGACTGGACTAAAAGTCGATTAGGTAAAAAAAATGATGCACCGTTGAGGTAATCATATGATCATACCTGGTGACTAACTATGATCTTTGGTATGTTTGGAGGATTTGAGTAACTTCTGGTGTTCCCTGTTTTACACAAACTCCACTGTGAACTTTGCTGGCTATAATATATAGCAGACCTAAATGCAATTCAGAGTCTTAGATTAGATCTTATTACTGTATGTTCATCTAAATATTGAGCCTGTAGACTGACATGTCCATCTGCCTGTCTCTTCTTTTCTCTTTTATCAAACAGGCACAAGCAACAGCATGGCCACGGTGCAGTCGACGCTAATGTTCACTATGTGCATCCTGATGATAACAGAACTGATACTAGCCAAAAAGGACTACTATGATATTTTGGGTGTACCTAAAGACGCCAGTGAACGTCAGATCAAGAAGGCTTTTCACAAGCTCGCCATGAAATATCATCCAGACAAGAATAAGAGCCCTGATGCGGAGGCAAACTTCCAGGAAGTAGCAGAGGGTAAGTCATTAAATAGTTTGTAATGTACCTGTACAGCATAACACTACTGGCGAACATGATGGAGAAATTTATCCTGCACTACTATAAAATAAGATCACAGTCTACATGGCCAGGTTCTTAATGGTAATCGTAGCTTATTCGAGGTTCTTGCAAGTCCAAGTTTCTGCAGGAGAGGGCAGGATTGGTCAGAATTCTTTAGGACGTGGATTTAAAAAAACAAACAAAAAAAAAAACCCAGTCTCATACATCACAACAATCTTCCAAAGTGTGTTATGTCATTAATTCCTAGAAAGTTCAGTTTGATCAGCAGCTTTGTGTCTGAAATTCCTCTCTTGTTGCTGCTGTTGTTGAAGGGCAGTGATTTTCCTTCCTTATGCTCCTCATTATGTTCAGTCAGGTCCTTACGTCTAGGCTGAGTGTAAGCTCTGTTCTCTCGTCTTTTCCAGCATATGAAACGCTGTCGGATGAGAAAAAGAGGAGGGAGTACGATCGGATTAGACGGAGCGCTTTCCCCAGCGAAGACGCGAAAGGAGGAAACCGGTACTTCCACCAGTCTTTCGACTTTAACTTTGAGGACATGTTCAGAGACTTCGACATCTACAGCCAAAACAGGCACGCACGTCCCAAACGGAACTTCGAGGATCATTTCCGGGCTCACCAGCACGGCCACAACCGCCACAAGAGGCACTTCCAAGGAGCTTTCGGAGCCGGCTTCTTCGAGGATCTGTCTGATGACATGGAGAGGATGTTTACATTTGACAGACATGCCAAGCGAGCTGAGAGCAGGTTTCACGGCATGGCAAAGCAGCACTGCAGGACTGTGACTCAGAGGAGGGGCAATATGGTGACCACCTACACGGACTGTACCTCATCCTGAGAGCAACATGACTCCTCGTTATAGATTCCTCCTCACCTGTAGTTAAGCTAATTCTGTCTGGATTAGACATGCTAATTTATACACTCGCTGCTGAGATGAGGTGAATGAAGCTCGATGTTGTTTATAAATGACTAAGCTATGATAAGGAGCACTATTAAGGATTTTCAGTTTTTAGTAACTGACACTGATGACCGAATTACAGCCGAATTAAGCTTCTCCTGTTTTGGGGCCAAATTCAGATCGGACTCGATTTGCTGATTAGTCACACATTTGATGTGTAAGCCTGCCGCTTTGCCATTCAGATCAAACAAAGCATAAAACAAGCACAAACATAATCTGTTATTTTAAATTGGACTCTAATCACACACAGTTTATATTGCTGTCTTATTTTGATGGGTTTGTTAATCAAAATGCTGACTAAAAGAAATCCCAGCATGTAAGAGATAACAACGTGTAGCTAGTTTTGTAGATCGGAACACACGAACACTTGGCACGCAAGGGATTGATTTGGAGTGTCTTTTTTTTTTTTTTTTGCAATTGCTCGGATGGTTTAGACGCCTTTTGCAGCGTGTATGCATTGTGAATGAATGAGTAAGTGAAGAATTTGTTGGTAATTTTATTCCATCAGGGGTGGACAAAGCAGAATAATTATTATCTAGCCCACTATGAAGCTCCATTGTGCACCTGTGTGTTCCTGATTCTGAAACGATAGCCTGTCGTTGTTGCACACGAATGAATCCGACTAGTAAACATCATTACTACCTCAGGTGGTGTGTGTAGTGCAGCAGGTGGAGGGATTTAGAGCAGCACGTGCTATAGTAAAGGCGTCGCACCACCGTGTTGAACCGCATTCTGGTTCAAAATAGCTTCATACGCCAACAAGATATTTGTTTTGGTAAAGGAAATAAGGAGTAGGGTTTATTTTTCTTTTTGATGGTCATTATAGGCAACTTTAAGTAATAAAACTAACAGCCTGGACATGAAATAAGCTTGTACCTGGGAGAGAGATTTGTCCACCCCTGTTCCATACTTAAACAGACCGATAGCTTGGTATTTGCAACAAGGTGACCGTTTTGACAGCCAGGCTATTACAAATATAAAGATTTGCAGTGTGGTTTTGCTCATGCTTAAGCATAATATTCTACATTTTAATAGAAATGATGAGTGGCTAAGGCTTAAAGGTCATACAAGAATTCTTAGACACAAATATATATGTAAACTGGTAAGCCTTGCTCCATTCAGTTTACTATGTTTATCAGTAGAAATGGTCAAGCATGAAGACATTGGAGTGAAGTTAATATTGATCAGTGTTTGGAAAATCTGTCAAGGATAATGAGATTAAGGATGATGTCACACAGTATCGTGAATGTGAAACCCCCCCCCCAAACAAAACAAAGCAAAACAAAACAACAACACACAAACAAACAAACAAACAAACAAAACAGGATGTAACTTTTCCCTGAAAATCCCCTAATATGCATGGAACACCTCAATATCACATACTGTGGTACTTTGTCTAATCCAGTCATGTTCTTGTATCACCTGTTACCTGATTTTACATGTCAAATCATTTTATTAATGTGCAATATGTTTAAAGCCAGCTGTGCTGTTAATATCACTGTTACTTGCTGGACTTGTTTTGAGTTGACTCATCAAGCACTTACATAAATCCTATGGATAGAGGATAAATATCTAAATATAAATATGTCTATATGTGAATGTCTATATTCCATTATTTAATACTCTTGGGTGGAATAAAATGTGAAAATGCACTTGACTTAAGTTATTTTTTTTGTTATGTAACGTGATGATTCTCAATGTAGGCTTAATGAACTTCTAATTTCGTTAGAATTGTAGAAAACCACAAATGTTATTATAAATAATGTCACCATTGGAAAGTTCGGTTGGGGAAATCTCTATGACTTCACTATATAGGCAAATAATTATTATACACATTTAAATGTGGAATTATTTAAAAAAATAATAATAATATGAACGGAGATAGTCTGTGATTTTTCTTTTTTACAGTTAAAGTGATGCAACTGATAGCAAAACGTATGAAAACCCCCTGTTAGAGAAACGGATCCATTGTATAAATGCATCAACTGTACCTATACATAGAAAATACGCTCAAAATAGTTGTTTCACGGGGCATCAAAAGAGAAACGCGGAAGTGTAGTTTCCAGAAGCTTCAGCAGTAACTGCGTGCTCTGCTTAGAAACCTCCAAGTCCCACAATTCTCTGCGCGACGATACGTGCGCACGCAGCTGTCAGAGAGCGGGTTGTTAATGGTGGCTGTGTGAGGGACGTTTGGATGACTTTGTGCCGTGTTTAGCAGCGCGGTTCACTCGCCGGTTCATTCATTTTGACAGGCAGCGACTGCTAAAAGAAATGGAGGCTCTTATTCCTGTCATTAACAAGCTCCAGGACGTGTTTAACACAGTGGGCGCGGATATCATTCAGCTGCCGCAGATCGCTGTGGTCGGGACGCAGGTAACGCACGGCTTTTCACTTTCGCTACAGCTAGCGTTAGCGTTAGCTTTAGCATTAGCTAGGTAACTGTAATGAACGCTGTGATAATATTTAAAAAAAAACAACAACTAGAAATAGCATGTTTGTTTATTTCAATAACAAGGTTGTGTGCTGTACTCAGCGAGTCCTTTTTCAATACGTTAACTAGTCAGTTGTACGATAACCAGCTAGCTAACTTTAGTTAACCTAGCTGTTAAAGCTATAGACCAAACGTTCACCTAGCATTATTAGTGATATTTTGGCTGGATGGTGTGGGTGTTTGTTAGTGCACTATCTAGGGAACATCACTTGGACGTCCTGTAGGTTTGGCAGGTGGGAGTGAGGAGGGGCCACAGCTAGGGACACTGGGGGGTTTTGGCACAGGCCCCCTTTTTAGTGCACTCTGTTTCCATTAGGGAGTAATTTAAGATTAGCCGCTACAACGAGACAATTTCGTCTTCTTGACTTAAAGGGTAACGCCGTCCTGAAACACATTAAATGTATTTCTGTTGAAATATTTGTGCCGTGTTTAGAGGTCACGGTGATAATTTGTTGGTCTATGCTGGTTTTTTGTTCTTCCTGTGAGAAGTTAGGGGTTGTGTGCAGTTCTGACGTCACTAGGGGACATTTGTAGCACTGCTTCACTGGTGAGAAATGTAAATGTAATGGAGACAGACTGCAGTGCAGATGTGCGACGCTGTTGAGCTGATGCTGCGTTCATGGCCAAGTAGGAACGGAGAACTTTATGTCTCAGTAGGAAAGATGTGTTTGAACATCACGCCAGCTCCGAGTATTAGAAGTAATAACGAGTATATAACTCGTTAACAAACAAGTAATTCCTACACAGACATTTTGCGATTTTGTGATGTCACTTTCACATGGTTTTAAAGCAGTTTTTTTAAGTTTACGGTGGTTTGAAATTGCTCACAGGGTGATGTTACTCACTCGGAGGAAAGTGCTATCCGCCCACTTCAGCATTTGTTGTTTGAGTCTGCAGAGTTGGACAGACTAAAGCGCTGCTGCATCACTCTCTTTAGGTAGAGATGAAGCAAGAGCTACATCTCACAGGCCCCACTGTTACTGGGTAGTTGGTAGAACTGCATTGTGGGTAATGTATGAAACTGTTGTAATGGCAGTTTGGTTCTCTGCCAGATTGTTTTCGTCTGCACTCAAGGGTACTTGCTTCCGAAACGAACCAGGTTAAGGGGAGAAAATGCACCAGAGTTCAATACAAACTGACTAAACACTGCCTTGCGTAGCTACCGAAATCCCAGTTCTAAATGGAAGTGTTGCTAACATGACACTGGCCTTTCTCTCTAACAGAGCAGTGGGAAAAGCTCCGTGTTGGAGAGTCTGGTCGGCAGAGACCTCTTGCCTCGTGGTACTGGCATCGTGACGCGCAGGCCGCTCATCCTACAGCTGGTGCACGTGGACCCAGAGGACCGGAGAAAGACGAGTGAGGAGAACGGTACCCACAAGTCCCCACACACACTCATCCTTTCCCACTGTCGTGTGTGTGTGTGTGTGCACATGCGTGCATGTGTGTACACAAATGAGCACAGTTAGGGTTAGGCCACCACTTATAAGAATCACTCTGTCACAACAATAAGACTGGCATGCATGTCTTTATCTGCACACACACACACAGAGCATAAAGAAGTTCCTGAATCACTCCTCACCTTTTTATTCTCATGAACAAGCAGAGCGACTTCAGTAACATAAAAGCCCCCAAAAATATGTAGTTCAGCCTTTGATTTGGGAAGTAAAGCTATTTGTGCTAGTGCTAATCTCGCTGATCTCTCCCAGCAGAATTAAACAGGATATTCTGAGTGCCGTTCACGTCGGCATTCAGGTCACCGGCTCGTGCTTCAGCCTCTAGAGACTGCATTACTATATGGAGATAACAGTTGTCTTGGGCTAACCCTGTCCTTTTTGTCGTCTCTCTTTAACCACAGACCCCAATTCCTGGAAAAATGGCCGCCTTTATAAAGGTCTCCTGTTCCTTGTTGCTTGCGCTCCTGTTTGTGTTGAGCAGCTCCCATTTCCTCATTTGGTTTTCACCTCTGTATCGCTGTTTTCTTTTTATTTGCTAGCTGAAATAAGGTATCAGTATAGTGGCTTAGAGTAATCCAGCCCAACTAACAGCTCTCAGAATAGCCCTGAAATCAAAGCCAGTAGAACATCTATTAAGAATGAAAGCCATGATCATTTCTACAGCAGTCCCATGATTTGCAAAGCTCACTAACCGAGCGTCCCTTTTGTCGCATGCGTTCTCACTAGCAAGCGACAAAAAGTCGCTGATGTTGTTTGTAGTTTGTTGTTCTTGTTGGTGTGTAGTAACCGTTACACCCATGGGTGTTCACTAGCCTGCTCGTTTGGTATCTGTAATCTGTAGAAAAGATGCATGTCAGTATATTACCGCTTTCTGTCCCACACGTTCATGCGCAGACAGCGAACGGCCGCCTGTCAGTTTGTAGCTTGCTAGTGTGACGAGAACGTGCTTCAACGGTACGTTAATGTGCGTGCGTGTGCATGGAAGGAGCAGTTTGTAATGGTTAGGTTTGTCTTCAGTTAGCCCCGCCCCCTGCTGAAACACCTGCTCAGGTCGGTCTTTTTCTCGTAAAGAGATAAGTAGAAGCTGAAAGGTTTCCGCAGCGTCAGCAGTGAGTGCAAATAGGGTTGTGCGATGCGACGACGCACATCGTGTGACAGAAAAATGTCTATCGCTTCATATTACACTCTATCGTTTATTTTGTTCTGTCAAATCACAGCAATATTTTTTTCGTCATTGGGACGGGTTATTTGGGACGCGGCCGCTGCTGTTTAACTCTTTCTGGGTGATTTTTATAATCTGGAAATGCTACGTTGCTGATTTTTAAAAAACTTTTATTATTATAAAAAATTGGTATATTTATTTATTTATTCTTTGAATTGTATTGCGATCTATAGCATTATCTGGATATGAAATGACCTAAATCGGGATATGAGATTTTGGTCTCTAGTTGGAATGATTAAAAGGGACTTTTTACCTCGCAAATGCAGGTCGCAGGGCTCTAAAAAAAAAAAAAGACAAACTGCTCCTTTAATGCAAACGTGGAGAGTGATAGAATAGATAAAGTGCTTGGGCTTTACATAATGGACTGTACATGGAGATCTCATTTGCTGAGGCTTTTTCATGATGCTTTGAGTTGTTTTTGCCAATAGCTCACATCTGAATAATCAAATCGAATGTTCAGCTTTCCTGCTTTGTAAATCGAGTCCATGTGGGCCATTTTTCTGTGCTTTGTGCTTTTAAGGCACCTGATCCAGTTCAAGAACCGCTGGATAATATGGGTTGCTTTAGATTACAGAAAGCCCCAAAAATGGGCTCTGGACTGGGATTCAAGCCTAATGATTCCTGCGTGTTTATAACATTTCACTGTTTAACTGTGTGCTTCCAGGTGTGGAGGGTGAAGAGTGGGGGAAATTTCTACACACCAAAAATAAGGTATGATTCTGCACTTCTGGATGATCAGATTACATTTTGGTAAATATTTATTAGGGGTATAAGGCAATCTCGTTGTCTGTATCTGTATGTGTGTCTGGTTAGTGCTGTAAAAATGTTAATATTTGTATCTATTCAGCAGGGATGTCATGAATCATTGAAATATAGATTAGTGATTGGCGGTACAGGGGGTCCTCGGGTTACGACACAGTTCCGTTCCTACCACACTGACATGACTCGAATTTTGGTGTAATTCGAAACACACCCTAGCCTAAGTCACTTACCTGTCCTAACACAGTTGTAAAATCATAATCTAGAACATAAATTCGGCGTATTTTTCCGCCGGGCGCAACCAAATTAGTTCGCCCATGTAGGTCACACCCGCATCTCAATTTTTAAAAGTTTTTATGGAAGTGAGCGTCGTTAACTCGAAACATCGTATGTCGAAATGTTGTAACCCGAGGATCGAGGAGTGTTTTGTTTTGTTTTGTTTTTTTTCTTTTTGTTTTTTTAATTATGGACCTAAGCCCTGGGAAGAAAAAACAGTGAAATCAGAAACTGAGAGAGCTTTTTTTTTTTTTTTTTTTGTTTCATTTGTGTGACATTCAGTCTGTCTGCTAATGTATTCCAGGAGTTTATAATAGTTATAAGTAATAATAAGTATTTCTAGCCCTAAAACTGTTGCTGTGTCTCAATCCGGATACTTCCACTAGTACACTTCCATGTAGTACGCCATGCACACTGTGTACGTACTTGTGTAATGCATGAATTCCGACAGGGAGCCGTCGTCTCAAATCGAGCACTGCAGGTTGTACACTTAATGGAAATGTCGATCGAAACATCGTGATTGTCACAAATCGTCTGCTAAGTTAACACAATAATTACTTATAACTACTATATATAGAAATGTCCGTTTGTGTTCATAACAGTTCCATAACAAATTGCCCGGCCACCATTTTCACATTTGAACATATGTCGGTGGTCCCTCATCGTCCGCTACGTAGCGTTATTTAGGGATTAAAAGTCAACTTGGTTTATAAGGAGGAGATTTAAGAAAAAACGTGGAGCCGACATTTGTGCTGTGTTCGATTTTTTTCAATATATTTGTATTACATATCTGATGGCTTTGAGTGTTCTTTTTCCTTCATTTTGGAACAATATTATACTTCTGTTTCTTGCGTTTAAGATCTACACAGATTTCGATGAAATCAGGCAAGAAATCGAAGCTGAAACGGAACGAATTTCTGGCACCAACAAGGTACATGCGTTCATGTCATAAACTAATAAAGACGTATCTACACACAGCTCTATATTTTTATTATCCTTGTGCTGATGTTCTCTACATTTTTTCCCTCAGGGCATCAGCAGTGAGCCGATCCACCTGAAGATCTTCTCTCCTCATGTGGTGAACCTCACGTTGGTGGATCTGCCCGGTATCACAAAGGTCATTCTGTTGTTCAGCACATCACCACCACGGTCATATCCAGATCATCAAGCTTTTTGAATGACCCGTGGCTTGCCGTGTGTTTATTTGCAGGTTCCTGTTGGTGACCAGCCCAAAGACATTGAAGTCCAGATCCGTGAGCTGATCCTGCAGTACATTAGCAACCCAAACTGCATTATATTAGCTGTTACAGCCGCAAACACAGACATGGCCACGTCTGAGGCGCTCAAAGTGGCTCGTGAGGTCGATCCTGACGGTCAGTCTATTAGTTAAACGCTTATTTTCGTGGATCTGTTTCAGTACATTTTCCACTGATTGCTCTGCAGAACAGAACATGTTTTCTAAAGGGGCATAAAGACTCTCATGCACTGCGTTTTGTCATCGTTAGGCCGAAGGACACTGGCTGTGGTGACAAAACTGGATCTGATGGACGCTGGCACAGACGCCATGGACGTACTCATGGGCAGAGTCATTCCTGTTAAACTGGGACTCATAGGGGTCGTCAATAGGTGACCAAAGAGTAACAAATCCTTTTATTATTTTCTGTGATGTATTACTTTCCTAATTGTAATTTCCTTGTGTATTTCCTTTTCTCCTGATTAAACCAGGAGTCAGCTTGATATCAACAACAAGAAATCAGTGGCTGATGCTATCCGTGACGAATATGCTTTCCTCCAGAAGAAGTATCCTTCCTTAGCTAACAGAAACGGAACCAAATACCTGGCCAGAACGTTGAACAGGTACGAGTCTTTCCGGAACTTCATTACAATTCCATTTAAAGGTGCAGCTTGTGTGTCTAGACCTATAATAATGATCTCATTTGAAAAATATGTACAGGCTCCGCCCACAACCACTCAGCTCTGCTTCCTGTATATGACAAGAAGATCTCTCGGTGTAAACGTTTTTTCTTTTTATAAAAGCAATAATACAAGACGCATTAAACACTCGTCAGAGTTAGCCGAGTCAGACTAAACCCTGAACATCATACCTTTATTTACAGTATTTAAAACTTAAGTTGGAATTTTGACCCATATATGAACCTTTGGTACCCTTATTGACTCACATGAAGGTGTGACGGTTGTGCCTGATGTGAGGAAAAATTTTGTTTTTGTTGCTACGGTGATTTGGCCATGCTCTCGAAAATGAGGTCTGGTGCTCACAGCCACTCAACTATTATTTGGTTTGCATTAAGCATGGAAGTCATCACTTCCAGCACTGCACAGAGTGTAACGTGATTGGTACAGACGAGCTTCGTGATGTCTTGGGAAAGGGTATTTCTATATGATGACATGCATCCAAAAAGTGCTGTTCTGTTCAGCTTGAATGTTTGTACCAAAGGAAAAAAACAAACAAAAATAAAGCAAACGGATAGCTAGTGCCTACCATTTTGGAAATCTACGTCCATGGCTCAGTAGGAACTGTTCTAATTGAAGGCAAACTTGCAATGAGCTCTACAAGAGCCCAGAATCAGTCATGAGTATTCAGTGTTCAATCCACAACCCTAGGTAAACTTAATTTCTCAAAAGGCAGCTCACAAGGTAGGAATATATTCAAGACAGGGGGCAGGGACATTTTAGGGAAATTAAATCTAAAGCATACATTTTGCTTCTCGGACAGCAGAGCTCTCTAAAATTACAAACTGCTCCTTGAATTTATATCCTTGTAAATAAATTGTGTTTTCACCTTCACATGATAAACATCATCTCTGTCTCAGGTTGTTGATGCACCACATTCGGGATTGTCTGCCAGAGCTGAAGACGCGTATCAACGTCCTCGCCGCTCAGTACCAGTCTCTGCTCAGCAGCTACGGAGAGCCTGTGGAGGACAAGAGCGCCACCCTGCTGCAGCTCATCACCAAGTTCGCCACCGAGTACTGCAACACTATCGAGGGAACAGCCAAATACATCGAGACCGCTGAACTGTGTGTATTTTTTAAACAAACTGTTCAAGTGAACTTGATTCAGTGAAGAAGTAAAACAGAATGAGCTCACTTTGATGTTTTTAATGCAAATACATATTCTGCTGAACTTCTCCAGCTGGATTTTCTTGTTTTAAATATTTTTGTATATATGACTCCAAGGCTTTGCATGCAGTAACATTTTCTACACTTATTCCTATCATGGTTAGTGGTATCAGGCAGTAAGCACGCGTTAATCCTCTGCTTCTGTTTCAGGTGTGGTGGTGCCAGGATTTGCTATATTTTCCATGAAACGTTTGGTAGGACGCTGGAGTCGGTCGATCCACTTGGTGGACTTACAACCATAGATGTGCTCACAGCCATCAGAAATGCCACGGTGATTTTCTAAGTCTCAATTAAAACACGTCTAACTTTCAAAACTCTTGTTGGGTTTGTCATTTTTAAATACATTATAGAGGTCTCAAGGATATCTTATTGAAAAATACTCCCTTGTAATATTGTCCTGAAATTCCCTAAACGGTGGTAATGCAGTTTCCGTTGTACTATGCGTAATTTGTACTACAGTAAAGCACAGAACCTGTATAGAACCTGGCCTACTGTTGGATCAGATACTTTATGCAAAGGTTGCTGGTTATTGTAGTTTTCTCTGGAAGATATTGTGAGGACAGCAGGGCGATGTAACGCTTTTGTGCGTGCAGGGTCCACGTCCTGCTCTGTTTGTGCCTGAGGTGTCGTTTGAGTTGCTGGTGAAGAGACAGGTGAAGCGTTTGGAGGAGCCCAGCCTGCGATGTGTGGAGCTCGTACATGAAGAGATGCAGCGAATCATCCAGCACTGCAGTAACTACAGCACTCAGGTTTGTCTGTCTCTGTTTATCTGGAGCCTGTCTGCAAAAAAACAAAAAACGAGCTAGTTGGAAAAGAACACAGCCGTCATTTAACAGATGCCCACTTGTCTTTCTGTAAACTTCTGCAAGGATGACACAGTGTGATATTTGTAAAATGGACTTTTGTTTTCAGGAGCTGCTGCGCTTTCCGAAGCTCCACGATGCCATAGTAGAAGTAGTCACATCTCTCCTGAGGAAAAGACTTCCTGTCACTAATGACATGGTGCGACTCATTTTTGTTCCCTCGTTTACCTTTGTTCACTCGTTTACCTCTACACTGGCAGGGTGTGTCACTCAGGACGTAATTCCGTTGCAGGTTCACAACTTGGTAGCTATCGAGCTGGCGTACATCAACACCAAACATCCAGACTTTGCTGATGCCTGTGGACTCATGAACAACAATATAGAGGTTGGATCAGTTTTCTGCTTCAGTGTGCTAGTTTGTCCACATTGTGCCACAATAAGAAAAAAACCATATTGTTTTTGTGAAAATATTGTGACTTTATATCGTTCTAAAGCCTTATTTGAGCTGGATTAGTGTAGGTTAGTGATCACGGATGACTTCCATGATTGTTCATCGGTATGAAATAAGAAAGTGCCTAAGATGTGTTTCGGTGAAGTGCCTTCTTCAGCATGTTTTACAAAACTTACACAACCGGTCAAAAGTTTTAGAACACCCCGATTTTTCCAGTTATTTATTGCGATTCAAGTCGTTCAAGTCCAACGAATAGCTTGAAATGGTACAAAGGTAAGTGGTGAACTGCCAGAGGTTAAAAAAAGGTAAAGTTACCCAAAACTGAAAAATAATCTACATTACAGAATTATACAAAAAGGCCTTTTTCAGGGAACACAAAATGGGTTAACCATTTAAAGCTGTTCTGCAGCAATGGGGGTTGATCAAGCCTTGAAAGCTGGTGGTACTAATTCCTACAGGTGTTCCAACATTTCTTGATTACTTACAACCCCCTCTGTCTGCATAAAAGCAGTGTTGGAACACACTGTGGTACCATACCCTCGTGAGCATCAGTTGAACAGTATTGTACTGCAGAAAGTAGTGTGTTGCTACAGAAATGGCGAGAAAAAGGCAATTAACAATGGAAGACAGACAGACCATCATAACACTTAAAAATGTAGGGCTTTCCTACAGAGAAATTGCAAAGAAAGTCAAGGTGTCAGTGAGTACAGTTTCCGTCACCATCAAAAGGCACTCAGAAACTGGGGCAAACTCTGACAGGAAGAGGTCTGGCAGACCCAAAGCCACAACTGAATCAGAGGACGAGCTAACAGCTTGTGTGATAGGCGGCTCACAGGACAACAGCTTCAAGCACAGCTTAACAGTGGTCGTAGTAAGCAAGTCTCAGTTTCAACTATGAAGAGAAGACTTCGAGCTGCAGGTTTGACAAGGACGAGTTGCAGCAAGAAAGCCATTGCTAAGACGTCAGTATAGGACGAAGAGGCTTGCCTGGGCCATGAAACACCGCCATCGGACTACTGAAGACTGGAAGACGGTATTATGAACTGATGAAATCTACAGTTCATCACGCAGGATGTTTGTACGCCGTCGAGTAGGTGAAAGGATGGATCCACAGTATGTGGCATCAACTGTCAAACATGGAGGAGGAAGTGTGATGGTCTGAGGCTGTTTTGCTGGATCCAGGGTCAGTGACTTGTCCAGAGTGAGAGGCACCCTGAAGCAAAACGGCTACCACAGCATTCTGCCGCACCATGCAATACCCTCTGGTATGCGCCTAGTTGGTCAAGGGTTCATCCTACAGCAAGATAATGACCCAAAACATATAGTCCAAGCTGTGCCAGAACTACCTCAGGAAAAAAGAACAAGATGGTAAGCTTGAGAACATGGCACACCAGCACAGTCTCCAGACTTAAACCCCATCGAGCTGGTTTGGGATGAACTGGACAGAAGAGTGAAAGCAAAGCAACC
>JAQQZR010000002.1:19708778-19722150 GCA_030068235.1 Notoglanidium macrostoma
AATTCGCTGGTAATTATTTAACTTTACTTAAAAAAGCATGCAAACTGATAAACTTTAAAATAAAAATTAAAAAATAAAAAAAATAAAAAACTAACTAAGTGGACTAGGAATTCTATGTTGTATTAACAAATGCTTATTTGTTTCATACAATTTCTATTCCAGTTCATTTTTTAAAATTAATTCATTTTTTTTAAAGGCAATCGGTTTTCATTCTTGTCTTAAGTACTATTAACTAATTACAATTTACAGTGTTGATGCATGAAAGTGATAAAGGATGAGATACTCACTGGACCTCCTGTTCCAGAACCTCATCAGTGTCAGCCATGTCTGTCTGCAGTTACTAACTTAAATACAACAGAACAATATATACAAACTCAAACGGATACAAATAACTTTACACCACTCAGAAGATTCTTCACAATTTCAAAACATGTATTTCCAGCACATTTAATTATAAAGTCGACAAAGGTCAACTCATGGGATGCAAAAACATCCACATGATTTTCTAGTGAAAAATCGAGTGAAAAATTCAAACCCAAATGAGTTTAGACTTTAGCTAGCTTTAGAAAGATCAGTATAAAAGCATGATGCTGTACAGGAAAGCGTGGAGTGGAATTCGTCTTACCGAGCTTGCAGAGGAGGAGCGGCTCTGCTTTGGAGTGTGTTGTCGAGCCAGGTGGGCCTTGGAGTCAAAGTTAACACACCGCACACCATGTGATCGCAAACTCTTTCCATATTGGTGTGCGCTGAAGGCCTTGGTCTATTGTTAGACAGCGCAGGACCTCCAAGCACGAGTCAAAGAAATTCTAAAACCTCACATTCTGCTTGTCTGACCTTTTTTGTCCCCTCCTGTCCCTCCTTTGAAATCCTATCTGTGAGAATGGTTAGGAGTCCTGTGTCTCTTCTATTGTGGTCCTGATGTGTAAAAAAGGCTTAAAGGACAAGTGATGTGACACAAATCAAATAAAGAAAGAAGACAGCTTGTAATGAGAATCTTAATCATCAAATTTATTTGTTACACTTTGGTACATGATACAGGCATGACACTCAAGGACACTCTTCTATATTAGGAATCTGATTCTGATAATAAGGCACAGATTTAATCATAAGATTTCAATTCGCAATACTTGTAAAGCCTAACTGCATTTTGAAATTCAGACATTCGATGAGGTGGATTATATGTGACATGTACACATATAATGATTTGATATGTGTGCTTTATGATTCACAGAGAGATTCACAGATTCACTAATAACAAACTATTATATGGAAAAAAAAAATACAAGTATTGTTCAACCTTTAAAGTGGATAGTAAGGAAGCATCAATACTGTGAATATTGTGAGCGCTATTGTGGGCCTAAAAGCTGATATTATAGCTGTGTTTTGCTATGCAGTGACCTGAAATAAAGACAAACC
The DNA here is from genome assembly GCA_030068235.1 of Notoglanidium macrostoma. Taxonomy (NCBI): domain Eukaryota; kingdom Metazoa; phylum Chordata; class Actinopteri; order Siluriformes; family Auchenoglanididae; genus Notoglanidium; species Notoglanidium macrostoma. The sequence continues at coordinate 19,710,195 of JAQQZR010000002.1, forward strand.
CAGACTAAACTTCATTAAGCAGGTACAATTAGCACGACGTTCTGAAACAAATGAACGGTTAGTGATTACCACTGACACGTGTGTGAAAATACAGCAAGCATCCCTACATTTTTTGGCAAGTAAAAATAATTTTTTTCAGAGGAATAAAGCATAAAATACAAGAAAACCCGGAGCCATGCATCTCGACCCAGTTATCACCTCGTCACTTCTTGCATTTTTTCAGAATAGTAAATGATGGAGATCGCATGAAGGCACAAGCAGGAATTTAGAACATGTTCAAATCCGATTACGAATCCAAACAACTTTGGGAGGTCTGAGAAGATTTTCCACATACAAGCGGAAATGTGTGGCGGCCTGGGAAAACCCGTCACCTGCTGGAAATTCTGTTATTTTTTAAATTTACGATATGAAGCTCTGAAAAGCACAAACTTTCCTGTGTGTGAAAGGGAGAAAGTCATATTTAAAGATTTCATTCAGACTTTCATTCAGGAGCATCATTCATTCAGCCATTTTGTCAGCTGGTATCAGATTACGAACTGAATTAATTAGATTTATGTCGATTTCACTTTAATCATTAACTATCCAAGGGCTTGATGAAAGCATGACATTCGCTGTGTGAGGAAATCAGGGTTTTAGAGACCCTGAGGCAGACTGACTCCTTTTACCACCTTGTTTGGTAAACTAAATCCTTATACATGATCTTTACAGGAAGTTAGTCTAGGCAAGGCTAAAATAAACATTAAAAAATTCTGTCGTTTTAGTAAATATAATGATTGTTTCTTCGAGGTGTCAGATTATTTTATAGGCATTAAAGAAAAACATATTTTAGTTAAAACTTGACCTTTTTGTCTTTTTTGTCTACTTGTCAGAATTCGTTTTTTTAACATTTCTGAAGGATTATTTACCATTTATAAAAGGAGTCTCCAGTGTCAGTGCTTTGTAATAGTCAGATGTACACCTGTTCACATTTTCCACCACTTCAGAACAGTGAACTTTGTGGTTTATCGGTAACAAGCTGCATTTTTCTATTATTAATTTCAGGAGAGAGAGAGAGAACTGAGGGACGAGGCTGATGAAGGAATGACTGTTTATAGCTGATAACATAAATGGTTCCAGGAAGTAAATTGTTTGCAGACATTCCACAACATTAAATGCATCCATCCTTGATCTATACTGTTTATCCATTAGGGATCACGTAGATCCAATCCCAGCTGACTTCAGCTGAGAGTACAGCCTGGACAGATTGCCAATCGGTTGCATGGCTAACAGAGAAATGAACAACCATTCACTCTAACATTCACAGTTAGTGTAGCCAGTTGACCTAATCTGCATGTCTTTGGTCTGTCTGAGGAAACCAGAGCACCTGGAGGAAACCCACACAGGCATGGGGAGAACCCAGAACCTTCTTGCTGTGAGGTGACAGTGCTAACCACTGCACCACCATGCCGTCTCATTAAATACAATAGAACTAGAAATATATCAACTGTAAATTTGTTGTTCTTTAATATCTCAAAAGTTGTAATTGGTGTAATTGATGGGATTCCCAGACTGCCACACATATCCATGTGATTTTACAAGCCACAAAAAAACCAAAACTCCTCCTAATAGTCATACAGTCGTTCTCAAGTTTCTGGCACTGTCAAGTGTAAATGCATGTGGTTAAAATCTAAACAGAATAAAATCCAGATACAAGGTGCATTAAATGACCAGGTGTGAACAGGATCTCCCATACAGGCGTGCCCGTGCTAATGCTGATGTTATGACATTATTCTTTGTAATTATTCCAAGCATTATCATTTCATTTTATACACAGCTGGAGGATATTGAAGTATAAAAAAGTATGCAGTATGCAGCGATCTTGTCTTGTTTCAAAAGCTCGTTGCTTGCTTTGGTGTTTACTTCCTTGTACCTGCGGAACAAACAAAGAGGAAAATGTTACAGACTTTATTAATCGTGCATGCAATCACACACAGATCAAGTAACCCAGCCACCTTGACCCTGGTTCATGATGCTCAGATGATTCAACAACCATGAGGTCAGAGGTAATACAGGTCAATGCCAGTGTCATGGATAGTGCACAGGCTTAGCTCATCACTCATTAGAAATATATCAGCTACAATATCTTCTGGTGATAAAGAACCTGATCAGCAACAACCCTGACATACAGAAGTAGAGGACCATATACTGCATATCACGCAATCATGGTGGTAACACATGTGGCTGTAATGTAGCGTTAGGACAGCTGAAGTGGGGAATGTGACGCATCACCGTCTGCTGCAGCGTTACGCTGCTCCGTGTAGCACAGACGTGCTCAAACTGCCACTGGCTTGCTATGTTCCATATACACCAGAAGGCAAGGTCATGTCTGTAAATATAGAGCTGTGTGGCATTCAGAGCAGGAGAGCAAGATTTTAAATAGACAAGAGTGCGTGCTGTCTGTCAAAGATGCTCCAGAGACTTTGTTGCTATCTTGCTCTGGTGGATCTGATGTCAGGCCCAAATGTCTTTTTAATATCATCGTAAACTTTAGTACATGCTCCCATGACTAAATCCTTTGAAAGTGGGTCATAGTATGATAACTGTCACTAATGCCAGCTTTAAACCAAATGACTTTTCAAACCATTTTATTGTCGAAGACAATTTTCCAAAGTCGCAAACAAATCATGAGAGTTTTGCTCGAGTTTTATGTTCAACTCAACTCGCCTGAATTCATTTGGTGTAAGGTCGGGATAACCAATGACACAATGTCTTTAGATGTAAGAGGGTGTCAGATTTTAGTCTTTAGTCAGAAAAGTCTTTTCAAATTCTTCTGGTTTATGGTCAGCATAAATCAGTTTTGCTGCATTCTTTTAATAATGAAGGAGATTCATGGAGATGAAAATCTCATTGAAAAATCGGTGTTAGTACTGAAAACATGCAAGATGAGGATTAACGTGTGTGGTCATTTTATGCCAGTTTTGTTATTTGTTATATTCTTTATAAGATTAAGATGCATACTCTAATCATGAAAGAAGTCTGTTAGTACGTTAGAAGCTTAGCATGATCCCTTATTTCGACATATAGCGGGTCCGCTTCTACGGAGCCGCCATGTTGCACAGAACGGTACAGTAGCCCAGAACAGACAAACCTCTAGAGAGCGCCTTCTGTGTTTCATGAGTTTACAAGCAGCAGCATGAATCCACAAAGAAGCACAGGAAGGAAGATGAAGAAGAAGAATGAAGAGGAGTCGGTGTTCGCTGGTGCTGGCTAACAGCTAAGTTTGAGAATGTAAATTTTGAAAAAACGGAGGATCGTATTTATTATTTAGCATGGAAAAAGCAAGCGAGTGTGAATTTGGAAGTGAAGTATTAGAAGTACGCTACGGGCACCTGACGGCCACTGTACATCCTAATACACGCTTGGAAAGGGAGGATTAAGGGAGGGGCATTCAGTTGGATGCAATCAACTGAATCCTACATAGCGGACCTTTAATGTTTAACAGTAAACGTAGGTAATAACAGTAGACAGGAAGTACAATTTGTAGTACCACATACAGCATACATACATCATTAATAAACTTTCTTTATACTTACCATTCGTAAACGGTGATGTCTTAAGCCCAAACACCTTGAATTAACACAACAAAAAAGTGTCATATATACAACAAATGAGAGTGTAACAAGATGAGATGCTCGTCATTGCAGCGTGAAGCAACGTTGTTCTTCATTACAATATATTAATGCACAATATTTTCAACACTACAGCAAGTGTTGCGACAGTGAGCCACAAAACACACGTTACACACTGAGCAGACATGCTTGTGTGATATAGTGCATGTGTGTGTTTATACGTCTGTTACTGTCTGTGCCTTTGTGTATTTCTCTGTAGCCTGATACCTATAATTAACCAGTAATTTGAGCCATCAGTAATTAATGTCTATAATGATTTTATGATGATTTATACGTTTTTGGTGACCAGGAAGCGTCAAGTAAATCCGTAAAACATATATGTGTGGGCTTTTTTAATGATGTTATGGCAGCAATAAGCCACAATACAGTGATATTATCACTAGTATTAATTAATATTAATATAATACCTTACAGTGTCCTCTGTATACATGCTTAATGTTAAATCTTTCTATCATTGCTTACTGTGTAAAGGGTATTGATGATTTCTGAAGTCCATTTAAAGACCAGAAAGCTATAACTATACCAATACAATGCTCTAAGTGTAGCTACTAATGCGGACACTATTCTGTTCTAATAAACGTTAAACTGATATAAAGTGAAATGATGCGGTGCTGTTTTTCACACTCCTGCAGTAAATACTTACGGTATTAACCTTTCCTCCAGGCTTTGTGTCAGTGATTTGGCTAAGTGCATCAAATGGAATCAGAATTAAAAAAGAAAGCAGACAGAAACCAAAAATGGGATCTCCATTTTTGTATATGACTAAGCGGCATGCAGCAGGATATACACATGTGCACAGCTGTGCTTACCTTGGAGGGGGTGGAGCCCTTGGTTTCCCACAGGCCGCGGGTTTTAGACACATCGCTCGGCTTTGGTTCCTACAGAGAACACACGAGCAGTTATTGTATCCCCATCTGGTTTCAAGCATTTCAGCAACACTTTACTATAAGGTTCACAGAGAAGCATGTAATAATATCATAATAACATAATGATGAATAAATACATGAAATAATTCTTATTGCTTCAGGAAATAATGAAGTCATATATGACTAGCTATTAATCATAATTATTTATCATTAATACCATGACTTACTCAATAGTAATCACCGTACAGGTTTTGTACACGATTGTAAGTTCATGAAAACAAGCTATTTAAGTAACCTGGGAGAAGTCTCACATCACACAATGCAGAGTCACATGATCCCAATGACACCATCAATTTATTGGTGCATAAAAATAGTTTTGATGATCTTGCAGGATGTCGATCCATTCACACAATATCTGACATATGCTAATAATTGCTAATAAAAGTAGTTGTTAAGGCCAAAATTGTGCATGGATGTGAGCCTCTAGAGCACTGTATTACAAACCCTATGCTTCATACCACAGGGGAAAATATTCACTTCTATTTCTGATATATCCTGTGTTAGGGTTTAGTTTACAATTGGGTGTGCTGGAAAACAATTTTATTAAACTTTTTAATATTAAAATAAATATTAAACATTTTAAACTTATAATTTGAGTTAACCTTTATTGTTTCCAGAAGACATAATGTAAAAACTTTTATTAATACTGCAAGTCACTTGGGTATTAATTTAACACCTGTTGTGTTAAAGATTAATGTGTGTATTAATTCATCATTATGAAAGCATTACTTAAGTATGAATATACTGATTATCTGTGGACTTCATGGTAAAGTGTTACCGACATGTCATATGTTTTGCGTTTTTTTTTTTTTTTTATTAGTGTGACCAGCTTTCAGGACTGAGAGTTCCAGTGTAATACACGCATAAACCATTAGAGGGTCCCGCTACATTACATAGACCGAGGGTCAAAAAGTAAGTATGGGTTCATGTCAAGAGGACAACACATTTATAATCCATGTTGTCTTTATGGTGAAAAGCTATATGGGTCAAACAACAGCAGATTCGCTTTAGCTAGTCCCGAGAGAGTTCCAAGTTCCATTCATTTTTAATGGAAATTTCAGATAAATGTAGAGTCTAGAGACAAGCTGATTAATTGTTTAAAAGGAATTTCTCCCTGGAGAGGATCAGTTGTGTACTTCATTATATAGTATGTTTCATGTAGTTCAGACTGAATCTCCATCGAGACTGTGTCATTATGATCGATGCTGTTGTGCTCCAGGCTACAGTTTCTCCACTCTACAAGAGTTCTGTTCATTTCTCATCTTCTCATATTTGAGAAGTTACAGCATATGTGCCTCTTCAGTTCTGATCCCGAATCTGGTACAATAAATAAGACCCAAATGTGACTTATAGCTAGGGAGGGAGACACTCCTAATAGAAATGTTGGATCCGTGCCACGGGACCACGGAGCAGGGAAACGCTCGAACTGCCTGACCTGTGACTGGCTTCCACACACACTATCATCTATCCTCATTTTAGTGCACTTTGGGCCTGGATTCTTCTCAGGTATGAAGAGAAGAAAATATGTGTCCATATTAAAGATGGTGAAAATGTTAACATTTTTTAGCTTTTCTCAGAGGATTAGACATTCATCTTATCCACCAGGTGGTGATATGTAACCATGATACATGTTCACTGATTGAGGAATTTTTCCTCCTATTTAGCCTCATCATCACAAATGGATGTTTGTTCATCGCAGGGAACCATGCATACACACTCACACACATGTAGTCAATTTAGAATAGCCAATCTATCTTGACTTTTGGACGGTTGGAGGAAACCAGAGAACCCAGAGAAAACCACATGAACACAAGGAGAACTTGCAAAAATCAACACCACAATGGTACACCACCATGATGTCCTCAAGACTGAACTGTAGACTTAAAAAAAACAAACTACTCACAGGTTTGCCTCCTGCAGGCTTTGTCTTTGTCTCTGGGGGCTTCCTGTCAGGGGTCTTTATGTCTAGAGGTTTTTTCTCAGCCGTCTTTGTCTCAGTGGGTTTCAAGCTCTTCGGTTCGGGGGCCTTCGAGTCAGTCTTCTTCATCTCTGCCACTTTCGGGCTCTTAGTTTCTGGTGTCTTCGTCTCAATCGTCTTTGCCTCAGCAGGTTTCAGGCTCTTTGGTTCGGGCGGCTTTGTTTCTGGTGGCTTGGTTTCAGGAGTCTTCGTTTCTGGAGCCTTGGTCTTCCAGCTGTTGATGCGGCCTGACACGCCTGTGTTCAATCCAGCTGTTTCCTGTGTAGACAGGGTATGCTGCTTGTTATTTACACTGACCAGTCAGCGGACATTCAGCTTTATAAGTATCTCACGCACAGTGTGTGATGTACCTTGTTGACGGTGGAAGGACTGACAGGTCCTGGAGCAGCAGGGCTCTGCACGTTCCCTTTCTCCCACATGCTCTTGATGCTACGCATTCCCTCTGCAACAGGGAGGTCCTTAGGAGACTTAGGAGACTTCACGTCCTTAGTCTGGTCAATTAACCAATAATATACAAGAATTATATACAAAGAGTCTAGAAAAAGTCAGTCATATAAGCACGGGTTCAAGTGTTCTCTGGTACCTGAACAGCTGAGGTGTATTGCTCCAGCCTGTTACCTATCTTACACGACATTGGGGTGTGTGGCACCTTCACCGTTCTAAAAATGTATAGAAAACAAGATGTCAGATGTTAAATATCATTGTCTATTCGCCTATTAAAACATATTAAAATGTTAAAATAATGTCACTTACGTTTTTTGGGCTGACTTGCTCAGAAATTCTGCTTTCTCACCAATCTGTACAAGGGTGAGTCAAATGAAAAACGTAATATTTCTTTTCTCATAGTTTCTAAACTATAAAACATTTTTTCTTGGTAATAAACCAGACCTTGGTCATTTATTCTTTTTAAATCAATATATCAGTGGTGTTGTCAATGTCCAAACTAATGTCCTGAAACATGAGTAGACATGTTTTATTCCCAACAAATGGTAAATGAATACTCAGAAGAGCATATTATATTAAAAACACTGGCGAATTCTTGATGCTGATTGGTTAGAATGTGTTAATTAATTTTATATAACAGCAACCTTGACAATAGTGCACAGGTTTAAATGAATGCATTTGTTTAAATACATCCTTGTTCCTTTAATTCAGCTAATACACCGAAACTTTAAGTGTCAACCAGAATGAGCTTAAAAGGTAACTATAAACTGTTACATGTTCTAAAAAATTTAATGGTCGACAAACTGCCGTAGTATAAGAGAATTTGGGAAATGCTTCTACTAGAAAATAATTGTCACGCTGCATAAAAGCACACAATCAATGATTGTTTTCCAATAATAGGACATGCCAAAGTGTTTCAGTCCTTGAATAAATAACTATAATTATTTTGAAAAGATGGCAGCCCACCTTTGTTGAGGCTCCTTTTGGAGACAGACATTTGAACTGCAACTTGCTGTCCTCAGCAGTTTCCTCTTTCTGTCGTTTCTTCTCAGCTGCCTCGGCTCTCCTGCGCTCGATTTCGTCCTTCATCTTCTGCCTCTCTTGCTGCAAAAAATGGCACAAGAGGAGACAGTTGTACACTCTACGCCTTGGTGATTAGTCTACAAGAGTCTACATTGAACTATGATATTAGTTCTTTATCAGTGTGTCACACTGTGATATTTTTCAGCCAAATCAAAGTTAATCAAGGTCTTGGTCACAATGCTAGCCATAGGACATTGACTTTCCTCTCTACAGTTTTTAACAGCATGTCTCTACACCATATACCTCCTCCTTTGCCTTCTTTTCCTCCAGCTCCTGTTTTTTCTGCTTCTCCTCTTCCTCCAGGATCTTCCTCCTCTCCTCTCTCTTCCTCTTCAGTTCCTCGAGCTCAGCCTCAGCCGTCTGCTGTTTCTGCTTCATCTTCTCAAACTCCTCGCTCTCTGTCTCGTTCCTCCGGCGCTTCAATTCCACCAACTTCCTCTCTGCCTCCTGCTTCGCCACAGGGTCCACCTTCTCGACCTCGGGAGAGCGCAGCCCCACACGGCTACACACACACATATGTATACATACATATTTATAAGCAACATTGGAATAGCATATCAGACTACCAGTCAAATCAAGTGCTCAAAAGTCTATACTGACAAATTCAGAAGCTTCTTAGGAGCTTCGTATATTCTGCAACCACTGTAATGATGTAATCGCAATTTTTTTTTTTTTTACGGCATTTTGTTTTCTTACCTTTTTTTTTTTTAACCCAAAACTTCCAATGCCATGATCAAATCTAAAGGTGCTTCAACTAAGTATTACTTTAGGGGTGTACACACTTTATTTTATTTATTTATTTATTTATTATTCGTTTATTTATTTTTTATTATTTTTCACTTCATAGATTATTTATAGGTTATTCAATTTCACAACAAAGGCAGAAAAGGCCCCGGGATGATTCAGGCACGATTTTACTTCAGAGCAGAACAACATTAATCAGTTATTCGTACCCGAATGGCTTCTCAGGTTTCTTGAATTTAGAGGCGTCCTCTTCATTCTGCTGCTTCGCTGATTCGTTCTGCTTAAGTTATGTTACAGCATGACACGCAGAGAAAAAAACCTGTTGTTTATGTTTAAGAATCTTCAACTAATAATACATGATTTCACATAATGATAATAATTTAAAAATGGTATTCTACAATCCAAACCAGACACAGCATACTTTGTCACGTAAAAAGAACGCTTTGGGCTTTTCCTCCACAGCCTGCAAGTAAAAAAACGCACAGATAAGAATGCGATACCAATCGCAAAAATCGGAGTTTTGCTTTTATTTTTTTCCATAAATGAAATGTGATACAGTTGAATGTACTGAATCCAGTCAGGAATTGGCAAAACTAGGCTATGGTCTAATGCCCTGAGCCCTTCTAAACTAATCTTCTAAAGAAGATTATTTATCTGATTATTACTTCACTAATAACAGGGCTTCTTAAACATTGCCATTCCTCACTAGGATCAACTAACATGATAAAAGCATGCTTTTATAAATAAGCACCAAGATTGTAATATCTCTGATGCATATTTTCATTACAGACAGCGCAGTGTGTGTGTGTACTTTCTTGTGACCCAAAATCCTGCTGGACATTAATCATACACAGCAAGCAAACACAACAGAAGCACTCTCACCAAGCCATTTTAAAGGAAAAATCCACCCGGAACACTTTGCATTGCTTTGATGCTGAACATTACTACTGGATGGTGAATGAGAAGCCCTTACACTTTTTTTAAATAGCTAACATGGTTGTTACCTCAGAGATTGTTCAAATGTTTTCTCCTATCAAACGGTATTACAATTTCACTAAAATTGTGAAAACAGAAAGGCAGCCAACAGCTAATGTCTTACAGCAATAACAAAAAATTCCATAACGACCTACAAATTAGCACCAGAACAGCTAAACATTTCAATATAAACATATTTAAAGTGTTTCAGGGTAGATTTTTTTTTTCCTTTAACAGAACTTGGAAAATACCAAAAACAAGAAGAAAGTGAAAAATCTGTGACGCTGTGTTCATAACCAACTTGTAACCACACCATGCATGGAAAATGGTAAAATGTGAGACAGATGCCATGACTAGATCTGCACTCTGTGGAGCTTAAACCCAAGCTGGAAGGTGAATACCTCCTTTGGTTTAACTTTGTCCCCAATTTTTGCTTTGGATTTTTCTTCTGCCTCCTTCTTCCATTTTGGTTTTTCTTCCACCTCCTTCTTCAAAACTGGTTGTTTCTCTTCAATCTGCTTTGGTGGCACTGCTTTCTCCTCTACCTTAACCTTCACAGGAGGCTTCTCCTCAGCTTGTTTCTTTGGAAGTTCAACTTTCACCTCTATTTCCCTTCTTGACCTCTCTGGCTTTTCTTCAGGTTTTTTCTCTAGCATTCGTGGTTTTCCTTCTTCTAGCCCCACTTTCCCCACCAGCTTCTTCTCCAGTGGTGGTTCCTTTACTTTCTCCACCTCTTTCTTTTCTGGGGGAGGCTCAAATGTGTTTTTCTGTGATTTCTCCAACAAAGGTTCCTCTATTCCCTTCTTCTCCATTGAAGGCTCAAGTGATTCTTTTGGAGGTTCCTCCACTTTTTTGTTCTCCAGAGAAGGTTCATCCTGAACTGGTGACACTGGAGCAGCAGATGTTTCTGTTGGTGCCTCTAACGTTTTATTCTCCTCCACAGGCTTTTCTTCACTGACAGCTGCCTCGACTTTTACTTCTCCTCTCGCAGAGTCGACCTGACTCTCTTCCTTTGACAACAGGCTTTCATCTTTAATCTCTTTCTTTTCTAAATCTGTACTGTCTAAACCTATATCTGTTTTCTCCTCAGCCACACTGTTTGTACTGACAGATTGAGCTTCACTCTTTTCCTACAAAATATAGCAAATAATTTATACAAGTTCATAATGCTTATAATGCTTCCAATTTTCCATCAAAAACACACAAAAATCCATTTTAGCACAACTATACCTCGTTTCTTGACACTTTGTCTGTTTCTTCAGTGAATTGCTGTAGAAAAATCCACAACATGTTCATTATTTACATTCCCATGTCATGCGGATCTACAATTATTGTAAAAAAAAAAAAATTCAGATCTTTGAGGAAATAACCTGTTCTCTGAGGTAGGATCTCCGGGGCTTCTCTGCTTCCTCCTCGTCCTCTTTCTTCTCCACAATGTCTTCTTGCATGTCTTTGGGTTCCTCTGTTGCTGGTTCTGGTACAGGTTCCTCCTTCACTGGGACTGTCTCCTGAACCTCCACCTTTGACTCTACATTTTTGTCCTTGTTCTTTTCTTCCATCTCTGTCCAGGAGTTGGTCTCTGAGGATGGAATGTCGTTTTTGGTGGTCTCCTCTTCTGCATTCCTGAGACTGCTGCGGCTTGGCCTGTCCTCACTGGTGGTGGCGGTGCTGGAGACAGTGGCTTCTCCATCAGTGATTGTGGGGTCAAACTCCTTTTGTCTCTCCAGGGCTTCCTTCATCCTTCTCTGTCTGCGCTCCTCACGCTTGGCCAGCCGATCCAGAAGAGCCTGATCATCTTCACTAGTGGCTGGGGCAGTAATCAGTGCTGATGAGCCTGTGTCTTTTTCACTGGTAAAGAGATATGTACAAAGATTATGAAGATAACAGAATATAATCAGATATAGTTAAATGTTACACACTGTAACTTCTTAACAGTGAACCTACACTCACCGGCCACACCTGTACACACCTGTCCAATCAGCCAATCATGTCGCAGCAGCACAATGCATAAAATCACACAGATACATGTCAAGTGCTTCACTTAATGTTAGCATTGTTCTATGAGACTGTACCTATTAGCATTGTTCTGAGACTGTACCTATTAGCATTGTTCTGAGACTGTACCTATTAGTATTGTT